>CM035232.1:52740764-53340764 GCA_020226215.1 Sindora glabra | reverse complement strand
GATGGCATTTATGGCCATATGACCAACAACTTCATGCTAAGAAATTTGTAGATTCCTAGTCTAACAATTAACTGTTGTTTTAGTGATTTTGTAGGAACCTTTTTTAAAAGCTAGTGATCGACTGCTAGACCCCTAATGGTTGAATTTTATCCTACTAGCACCTAACCTTAGTGCTATAATATGATAATTCACTTTTTTATTAAAAAAAAATCAAATGTAAGTGTCCATATTGATGTGTACTCATATATGAAATGAATTTTCAACTTAAAATGGTGATTTTCACCTCTTATATATATATATGAATAGCAATGATATATTAAATTTATTAAAGGATGACTAACTAAAAAATGATATTATTTGAGACCTATAAGCTATGCAAGATTTGAATTGTGTTTATATATATATAAACGTGATATTGTGTTATGTATGTTTAAGTATATAAATTATAATGAATGAGTAATGTGATTATGTTTTGAAATATGATATAATTGGTGTATACCTTATGTATGAGATGGTATTGATTGAGTTAGAAAAATGACATGAAAGAGGAAATGATGATAAGGGTGGTGTGATATGTACAAACCTATGAAAGCCTGTCTTCACAAAATAGGCATAGTATCAAAAAATCGCGAGGTATTAATAATATCAAAAGGCCATGCGAGATTGTCTTCACTAAATGGCCATAGTATTAGAAGTCCTTTAGCCTATCTTCACCATACTTGGATCATAACATATTATGATACTATGCATCAAATCTAGGCGCCTGATTGTAAAAGGATAAGGCAAACCTAGGAACCAGAAGGAAATTTATTAGCTTTCTCTATTTTATTATCATATGTAAGTTTGAATGATGGCATTGATTAGTGTAAATGATTATAGATGAATAAAATGTTAAGAATGGAAACTATTTGTGATTTTATGTATAATTGTTGATGAATTTTGTTGAAAGTACGAATAACATTTTATATGCCTATAAAATATGGTATTTCTTAGAGAGGTCTTAGTTAGGATCTAAGAATATGTGTACATGTCTTATATCTTCTAATAGACAAGTTAAATTATCGAAAGTTTTCTTCCTTTCTTTAGCAAAAGTATAGACATATAATTATTTATCTTGGATACAAATCAAAAGGTTACTCTTAGGTTCTAACTTAGATTAAATAATTCTTTATTGACTAATATGTACTCACTAAGATTTATGGAAACTCACTTTCTTTTTCTTTTATTACTTGTTTTCTTTTCTTTAAGGACCTTTTCTCCTTAAATACCTAGCTATTGTTAAATGGATTAAAAGTAGGCTTATATGAGGATATTAGTGGTAAACCGTGTCTTAGGGATAGTTGGAACAATTGGACATAAAGGAACACATTTTTTTAATTCCATAACAAGTTTTTAAAAATTAAATTACTCTCTTTTAAAAAAATCACAATTGTATGTGATAAATGAATCTAGATGCATTTAGGAAAGGTTAATAGATTGTCATATGAAATAACTTTTTATGTCAATCATATGCCTTAGGGACTACTCATGACAGGTTGATCTCAAAAGCATGGTTTAGGGCCTAAGGATACATGTTGTTAGACTCATGGCATAAATATCTCCAACCGTGCAAGTAAAGCTATGAGCACTTTGTAGTAAGGTAGCAACTATTAGAGAAAGGGACATAATTGGACTTACCATTAACTTTTTCCACACCATTATCTCTATAAACCACTTTTAATCATAGGTAGTTACAAATGACTTATGTAAATACTTTTCTATATTTAACTTTATTATCATCCTTCAATTTATTAATGACTTCTTTTATGAGTATTTGTTATGATTGATCTAATACAAAAAAGAGTATAGATTGGTAGTTTAATTTAGTAAATAAATTTGATTGTTATTCTTGTTTCGCATGTTTATGCCTTAAAAAGGTTAGTTAAACATAATATATATAAAAATATTGTTTATGTATGAGTTTACTTTAATAATCCTGACTTTACACTAGTAGTAGGATGTCCACACATTGTAATTAGTTTAATTCTTAGTAGTGACTTGAGATATCCCTTAAGTAAAATACTAATAGACTAAGTTAATTTACTATTAATGTATTCAAACAAATAATCATATATGGTTATAGTACTTCATAAGAGACATAAGTTGTCAGGAAAGAGTTAACCTTTAAACCAGCCTAAGGGTTTTAAGATTTTGACAAGATTGGAATGAACTATATTTTAACTAAAATAAATTTTATATGCGCTCCATGTATGAAAGTCATTAGTTTAAACTATAAATTCTAGAAGGAGACAATAGTGATGGAAGAATTTTGACTTATTCATAGATTTATTGAAACATTATGATTTATTCATAAAATGGGTGAGAACATGGTGCAATTATGAACTTGGACGTGAATGAGTAAGTAGGAAGGGTAAAGCATGTATAAGCGTAAATACATCAAAATAAAACAATGATTAAGCAAGCATATTGTTTATTTGAATAATATAGGTTACATAATCTTAGTTAAAGAGTTATATTAGTTAGACGTTTGATTGTGTCACAACTTAGATTAACCTCATGCTTTACGATGGCTTAATACTAGGTTAATATCCATATAATAATGTGTGAATAAGCTTAAGTGACTAGCAAACCTATGGTTGAGGGTAAAACATTGAGAAAATGAAAGGAGCCATTAGTGTTGCCCTTTGGACAAAGGTAGTCAACTACATAATCAATTATGTTTAGCCAAAGTCACTCATTGTGATCATGTAGTTAACTACATAATTGGCTATAGATGTTAGAGTTGCTCTTTAGGAACCTATAATCGATTATAACCTTGATTCCATGCATTACTATATGATTTATGAATTTAAAAGATATTATGCATACTTATTCATATAGAATGCAGTTAGTTAGTAACAAATATGAGAAACGAGAATGAAAGGAGTTAGTAAAAATAATTGTACTTGTATAAGAAAAGAAGTTATAAAAAAAGATGGCTTAATGTGTTATGATATCTTGAAGCTTTAGATTTTGAATTTTGTTTGAATAGGCAAGTGTATTCTAGTTTTACATACAAACACATATAGAAACATATTTAGGGCTATATAAAAAGAAAATTTGATGTGGTGTGATACTAATATGATATGAAGCTTTGATATTTGGACCTTATGCCTCATTTAAAAGGATAAATCACTTAAGACCATTGTTTATGGTTAAATAAAATGAGAGTGAGATATTATTTGGTTCTATTATGATGAGTAAAGTTATAAAGATTATTCTAGTAATTGGTTTACTTACTTTTCTAGAAAAAATAGTAAAGTATAACAAGGGTAGTGGATACTAAAATTAAATGGAGAAAAGAAATTAAGTAACTTGCATTAAACCTAATGGGATATGGAAATTGATAAGAGTTATCAGGATATGGTTAATGTTAGATAATTTAAGAACTTTTTGTATCATAAGTGAAGTGAAACTGCAGAGTTAAGAAGTTTAGCCTATAATATCTTGACTGAAGGGGCAGTCTTAGATAGTGTTATGCAACTTATATACCTTTATCGTAGTAAGCTAGATGTTGAATATAATGAGATTTTGTAATATGCTTTCTTTTCTTTATGTTATTTTAATAAATATTGTTGAATTACTACAAAGTGAATGTGCAGCAATAGTCCTTGAATTTATTGATGTAATCTTTTGGTGTATTTATGTCCACATTTGTACTTAACATGGAATTGTGAAAGTTGTATAGGAACTAGAATTTAATGACATGTGTATGAGAAAGGTGCAATTTATGTTGAAGCTTAAATTTATATACTTTATAATAAATAAGCTTGAATGATAATGAGTCACCATGAAAAATAGTATAATAATAGGAAAAGTCAGTGAGTTTAATGTTTCATGATAAAGTTCATAATTATATAAGAAAAAAGTTTATGAAATTTAGGATAATTTTGTTAAAGATGAACCCTTGAAAACTTTTTTAGTTAAATGTATTTAAGATTTAGGATACATAATTAAGTAATTAATAACTAGGGTTTGTACTCATTTTCAACCCCAATAATAATGTGATGACATCTCTCTAGGTTTAAGTATGTCATCATAGAAACAAATGACAACAAAATTGCTCGATGTCCACAAGGTGCCTAAAATTTATATATCCTTTCCTAAGTTAGGAACAAGTTATATTTCCTATTGTTAGTATTTATGTGCTTAAGATGTTAGGGGTTATCTTCTTTTGTAAGCATGCTTAATAGGGCTTAACCATTTGAGAAGATTAATAAGCATACTTAATCTTGTCAAAAGAACCTAATCTAGGAATACAAATTTGGTTGTAAGATGGAAGAAAATATGAATTGGTGATCTTCTCAAGTGATATGCCTTAGGAACTAGATTCGTGTGTCATGACTCTCACTATGTTAGTATTTTGCCAAACTTAATGTCCATGTAATGATGATAATGATAGTGCATGACTAGATATGACATATTAGTATCAATTTTGCTTATACACATTTAAGCTATCAACCTTACCACCAATGGATATTAAAGTTAACCATTTAATACATGAACTTTATGTTGATAATGCTATGGTGAAAGTAATAGCAAGATGATTAGAATAATTAAAGAGTAGTAAGTAAAGTGGCAAATAGGTTAACTATAAAGAGATTCAAAAATCTAAACTAAATAGATTAAAGAAAATACTTGACTATCGAAGATGAGCAAATTATGTATAAGTTTTGAGGATTAGTAACAAGCATGAGTATCACACATAAACTAAATTAGTAGTATGCCTTAAACTGAGTACACATAAGATGCCTTTAGAATTTAGGGATAAATTCTTTTCTAGGTAAGAGTATTATTACAACTTTTTAAAGTTTAAAATCTTAATTACTCATTAGTTTGTTACATTTCTTTCAAATTTTAGAATTTTACTGATGTGAAAGAAGTAATTATTTAGGTAACTATTATCATGACAATTTCAAAATGAAAATTTTATGTGAAATGACTTAAATTCCTATAAGGAAAATATGAATGAAAAATTGAGGAAAGAGAACTAACTAATTAAATGAGTTTTGAATAGAAATTTATGGTAAATAGAAATAAATTGTTTAAGTTAGGTTTAAAAAAGAAAAATGCTTCTTAATAAAAGAATCAAAAGTTATAAATGATTAGCAGTAAAAATGTGAGTATGAATGAGATTTAGAACAAAAGGCTAAAAATGCCCCTATCACTTTAAAGACTAAAAATTAGCCATTTCCTATTTCATTCCATTTCTAAATCCTAACTCTCTCATTTTTTTCCTTGTTCTTTTTGTTTTTCCTCTTTTCCACAAATCTTCTTCAATTAATTAACTAAGGGGATAAAATTTTCATCAAGTCCTTCTTGCAATCAAGGTAAGATTTTCACGGTAACAAGATTCTTTATAGTTTACTTTAGATTTGAAAGGATTTGAATATTAAACTTAAAAAGAGAGTAATGAACCCTAGTGTTGAAATCTTTGGAAACTTGATGGATTGGGGCCAAGAGATGATAAATCCAACATTCTAAATCCTTTTCCATATGAAGTGAGTAAACATTTTAGTTTCATCTTAAGGATTTAAATGGTTTTCTTAGTTTAGTATAAGTTTTATAGGTTTTATGATATATATGTTGATTTGAAATGTTAAATGGATGATTAATGATACAAATGGTATATATATAGAACCTTTAATGTGTATTTATGACTTCAGGTGGATTGATTGATTAATAAATGGATTAGATGACATTTATGGCTACATATAACAATAACTTCACACTAAGAATTTTGAAAAACCAACCCTAACTATGATTGCCAGATCCTTACAATCAATTACTTGGTCTAGTGATTCAATAGGCGTCCTTTTTTAGAAACCAAAAATTGACTATTGTACCCTTAACATTCAATTATTGTTCCATTAGGGCCTAAAATTTGTACTATGATTTGAAAAATTATTTTTAAGTCAAATATAAGTATCCACATTGATGTATGTTAATATATGAAATGAATTATTAGCCTAAAATAGTGATTTTTACCTCTTATATATGTATGAATAGCTATAATATTTTAAATTTATTTAAGGACGATTGTGATTAAGATCAATAATATGAATTAAGACCTGCAATATGTTTTAAAATATGATATGATTAGCATATACTTTATGTATAAGATGGTATTGATTAAGTTTGACATATAACATGAATGAAGGAAATCATAATAAGGGTGGTATGATATGTGTCGTAATATGTGCAAGCCCATGAAGAGCCAGTTTTCACTAAATGGTCACTATGTCGAAAGGTTGTGAGTCATAAATGGTGTTAGAAGTCTACACAAGACTATTTTTACTAAATGGCCATAGTGTTGAAAGTCTACTGAGGTTGTCTTCACTATACTTGAACCATAACATATTATTATATTATGCATTGAATCCCAAGTGCCTAATTGTGAGGGGATAAGGCAAACTTAAGGGTTATAAAGAAATTGAATTGCTTTCTTTATTTTGTTATCATGTGTAAACTTGAATGATGACATTGATGAATGCAGATAATTTAGATGAATGTGATGTTATGACTGGTAATTGCTTATGATTTTATGTGTGGTTGTTAATGAATTATGATAAAAGTAAGAATAACCTTCCATGTGCCTATAATATGGTATTTGGTTGAAGAGGTCTTAGTTGGGATCTAAGAGCATGTGTGTATATGTTGTATTTTCTAATAGATAAGTTAAATTGTTAGAGGTTCTCTTCCCTTTCTTGGCAAAAATATGAGAAATATGATCATTTACCCTAGATATAAATCTAAAGGTTCCTCCCAAGATCCAACTTAGATTCCCTACATTCTAATACTAATATCTAACTTAAATAATTCTTTGAAAAATTTATTTTCTTTTTCTTTATTATCTGTTTTATTTTCTTTTGAGACTTTTTCCCCATATGTAACCAACTATTATTAGATGATTATGAAGTGTGCTTGTATGAGATCATGGGTAGTAAGGTATGTCTTAAGACAGTTGGAATAGTTATGCATGAAACAATACATTTATTGATTCCATAACAAGTTTTCAAAAATTACATTCATCTATTCTTAAGAAAGCACAATTGCATGCAATAAGTGAATCTAGATGCATTTAGGAAAGGTTGGTAAGTTATCATGCAAAATGACTCCTTACACCAGTCATGTGTCGGAGGGACAAGTCTTGATAGGAATCGAATGAAAGTGGCAATGGGAAAGAAATGGAATGGAACAACCTTTCCATTATTACTTTTGGTATGATAAGAAATTGAATAAGTATTTTATTTTATTTTTATATTTGGTATAATAAAATAATATACAAATGGAAAGAAAAAATATACTTAATGATAATAATGACCTTATTACAAAATAATAAATATTTTATTAAATAATTGAATATTATATATGATATGATCAATAACAAAAATTACCATAAATTAAAATTTATCATCAAAATTATAATTAACAAAAAAATTTATAAGAAAAGTATAAAAATTTTAATTTACTAAATTTTATATTTATTTTTTTGTAAAGAGTACAAAAATTAATATTTTAAAATTTATTCTTGAAAATATAATTATTAAAATATTTTTATAAATAAATATTCAAAAACTAATATTTTTTATTATATATTAACAAAAAATAATGTTAAAATATATGAAAAATATGAAGGATATTTGTATAAAAAAAGTCATTATATGAATGATAGAATAACCTATCCTATCACTTTTATTGTGAAATGAAATTTTCATCATTTAATAAAATGATCAATCATTATCATTTATTCATTTTCATTCTATAAAGCATGATAAACAAATTTTTTGACAATTTCTTTATATATTTTCATTCTATTTCACCAATCCAAATGTCCTCTTACATATTTATTCTCGATGATCGGGAATGTAGCATCCTTTTCATGCGAAAAGGAGAGATCTTTGCGGGCAAATAGTTGTTAAGCACCACGAGATATGGTTTTGATTCACCTTAGATAGTATTGGAGTCATATTCAACCAAGCTCTTAGAGCACTAGTGACCTCGTCCCAATTAAGGGTATTTAGCTATATTGTCTGTACTTTGATCCTTCTTTTCCCTTTACTTTTCTTTTTCTTTTATATTTTTCAAACACTAATTCTTGGGTGGGGCTGGCCTCCTGGAGATTGGATCTTCAGGCAGCCCATAACTTTCCCCTTGTTTTAATTTCAGAAGAAGATCAAATAATTGATTTTTTTTATTTGAAAATGATCTTATATCTTAATTGGTTTTTTACGGATATATAAATCAAGAATGAATTAGTTTCAAATTGAGGAAAAACCATATTCGATGGGTACAAATCAGATACAAACTGATTTTAAATTTATGGAGGGCCAATTGTACTGTTGATATGGTGAGAAAAAATATGAAAAGAAAGTAGATTTAAAAAAAGATATTAAAAAAATATAAAAAAATACTTTTTTCCTTATTTTTTTGATATGTATAAAAATAGATAAAAGAAAATTAATAAAAATATTAATTTTTTATTTAAATTAATTAAAAAATTAATTTTAATAAATGACCAAATTATTCATACTGTAAATCAACTAAACCATAAACTTAAGAAAAGGGCAATTTTATAATTATAAAGTTTTAATCCCCTTTTTACACTTGTTTGGTAGAAATATTTTGTTGATTCTGGAGATACTTTTCAATAATTTTTTCTCACCCCCAAAATTTCCATTACATTTAAACACTAACAAATTTATTTTAAAACTTACTCCTTTTCATATGTTTTATTTCCATTTTTTTTTTCATAGATCCAAATTAAATGTAAAGGTCTATCTATTAATGTATCCTATGTTAAGAGCGCTTATAGAAGACAAGGAGAATGGGAATAGCAGGGAGGAAACTCGATCCCTTCTTTAATACTTACTAATTATTGATTTCCTTACACTTTGTCCTCCTTTAGAAAATCCATTAATAGGTCTGAGGCTCAATTTATCTTTTACTCCCTCTGTTCTTATTTATCTATCAGCATTAATTGATTTTATACATATTAAAAAATTAGTCGAATTTGTTTATTTTTAATGAGTTTTACAAAATTACCCTTTATGCACAAAATTTAAGATAGTTGAAGATAGAGAAAAAAATATAAAGAAATAAATGTAAGTTAACTAATAGTGTAGAATAATAAAGTATTTATTAATGAAAGAGAAGGATAAATTTAAAAAAAAAATATTTAATATTTAATTGAAATTCTAAAGTAACAGATAAAAAAATAATTTTTTTAAAAAAATACTATAGATAAAAAGGAACAGAGGGAGTAGAAGATAATTTTTATA
Source organism: Sindora glabra (assembly GCA_020226215.1). NCBI lineage: Eukaryota > Viridiplantae > Streptophyta > Magnoliopsida > Fabales > Fabaceae > Sindora > Sindora glabra. The sequence goes on along the minus strand of CM035232.1, from coordinate 53,331,444 downwards.
AGAAAAATCTTACTTTTTCATATAATGAAGGTATACCATAGGTTTTTATATTTTATAAAATTAATCTTTAAAATTATAGTAATAAAAGAAAATATTTTTTTAAAAAAAAGGAAGTTAATTTTCATCAAAATCGTTATATTTAATATTAAATATATCAATTTTTTTCACTCTCTTAATAATTCATAATTATATTTTTATAAAAAATATTTCTATTAAAATAAATAGGGGTTGTAATTATGTTTTTATAAAAATATTAATTATACTTTTCTTGTACTATCTTAATAATTTATAATTATATTTTTATAAAAAATACTCTCCATTAAAATAAATCGGGCTTAAGTTCTTGTTGGTAATGTGGAGATAATGGAGCTAAATCATAATAGGTGCAATGCTTTCCTACGAAGATTTGGTAAATTTTTTTTATAAATTTTAAAATAAAATTATTTTTTGATATATAAAATCTTGTAATATATTTGTTGAAAAAATAATTGCAATTTCATACGAACTTTGTATGAAACAAGGGCATAAAATTTTGCGATAATGCATCGACCAAATTAAATTTACATAAACCATAGTCGATAAAATCTCCCTTTTTATAATTAAAAGTTAAAACCTTATGCTACTGTTTGAATAAACATAAAGAAAGGGAATGTTAAATCATCAATTTCTTGTTTGATAGTTTCATGGTAGAGGAGAAGCATATAATAATTTATGATTAATGTTTCTCGACAGTCCTCCAACGCCTTAAATACTCATATTTTCCTTTTTTTTCCCATTTTTTTCATTTATTTATTTTTTCCTTATTTTATCTTCAAAATATGTCATTAATAATAAAATCAGGAAGTTTTTTTTTAATTACTAAATATAATATTGGCATCTCTAGTTATCCAGAAAATAATTGTAGAGTAATAATAGGGGTAAAATGGGCTAAACACCCTAGAGTTCATTTTTCTTTACCTACCTAGTTTATACATCGTTTTGCACTTCCTTTGAACCATGAATTTGCATTAATCCTAGAACAATTATTATTCTAAACTCTATTATTTTATGTAATAGAATGAATGATTAAATAATTAGATTTACATAGATAAGGTTTTGTGATCAAATTTTATCTAATTTGATTATTTAAGCATTTTTAACACAAATAATTGGTAGATATAATTATTAAATAATTCTACTTAGGAATTAGAGCTATTTACTTGACAAATGCTCTTTGTCGATATCAAAATCCTCAAATGGTACTTTTCAAAATACTAGACTAACATGTATAGTCACAAATTAACTTAATAATTTACGAAAATGGCTGAAATTCAAAGATACTTCAATTTTCGCTACAATAATTTATTGGTTTACATAAATATTTCTCCACTTAAAATTCGTGTATTGAAAAACCTAGTTTTCTTTCTATTCATATATTTTGAAAAAAGAAAACCAGATAAAAATCGTGTTAAATAAACAAAAGAATTTCAGGTCTTTAAATTTCCATTGAAATATAATTAAATTAACATTTTCACTTTAATAATGAATTTTAGTAATTTTAGAGACAAAGTTATCTTAAATTTTTTAAAAAAATTCAAAATATCTCCTTCAATTATAAGGTGATTAGATTTTATTTCTTTAAACTTTAAAAATTTATAATCAACCCTCTACCATCACAAAATTTAAAATTAATATTCATTATTTTGTCATTATACACAATTTTACAACCCATTTACAAATATTTAATTGAAGTTCATTATATAATTAAATCTCTATTAATTATATAATATATAAATTATATGTGAAAAATGATAAAGTCAATGATTTTTATTTTAAAATTATTTAAAATATATAATTTAATAAAATAATTAATTAAATGTATAGTGGATGTAATTTTCAAATTTTGTAAAGTTTAAGAAAGTAATTTCTAAACGTGGATGGAACCCAACCAATAAAGGAGGTATTTTTTTTATTCTTTGAATTTTTTATAATAAAAAGTGACAAAGTCCATAGAAATTTTCTTGAGTTTGGACTACTGCATGCATTTATCACAATTTCTATAAATTTGGAACGAGTTTCTTATTTTGGCGGCTAGCAGGACATTAATTGTATCTGTAAATAAAATCACTTCATAAAGTTGGATTTTAAGGACAATTTTCGTTTTCACAGACAATTTTTTGTTTTTTTGAGAGATAAAGCAGATAGGATAGGATATGATTTAAATGACCATTATATTTTACTTTTGGATTTTCGTTTTATGATCATGCAATGATATTACACACAAATATTTTTAATATTTTTTTGTAATTGTAATAGAATAACATAAATTATTCAAGCGGATTTGTCGTGGTGGGTAAGTTTCATTGTTTTTCACTTAACTATTGCATTTTTGCACGAGTAAAATTTAGGTAAAGTTTCTTATGTATTTACCATAAAATTTTTTATTCAAATTATGATATCTATATCAATTACATTATTTTACTTCCAATATTAATAATTAATAGAAACATTAATAAACTTATAGCGATTTGAATAAAGAACATTATAATAAACATTTAAAAATTTTTATCTCAAATTTATCCTTTTTGAAAATGATAAATGAGTGCTCTGGAGATATAAAATTTTACACGAGTCGCATTGTTGCGTCGGAATGCAATTTTGATAGCTGATAATACAAATAAATAAATAAATATTTTTATTTATGTGAAATATAATTTATATTAATTTTACTTTTAAGAAATGTCTTCATCAATTTAATCCCAACTAATGTAATTTTATCCAATCTCAATTTTTTTGTTAGTATATCTATTTAATGTTTATGTGGCAACGAATTTTTTGACTGGACATGTCTTTCTTAATAAGGAATTCTTGTCTACATTTTCTTTCAAATATGACAGCAATCATCTTCTCTAGATCTTCATTAATCATCTTTGCCTTTACTCTTGTCATTGGTCCTTGAAGCTCTTCCAATGCCTTCAAGCCTATGTCTTCCATGGGCCTTCTTAGATTCTCATCAACATAAACCATTAACGGGCTAATGTCATATTCTTAATACTTACGCAGCAATTATTCTTTTTATTGGACATCTCTTTAAGTGAATAGTTATTTTACAAGGGCTAAGTTTATATAACCCCTTAAATTATGGATAAATTAGATTTTACTCCTTAAATTATAAAAACTTAAATTTTACTCTCACTATTACTAAATTAATAAAATCTGTTAGGAAAATTGCTGTTATTATATTTTATTTACTGAAAGTTAAAAACCATCGTTAAATTTCCTTGTTTTAAAATTTTTTATTTATCGATAGTTATAAACCACTACTAATCTAATAACAGTAATAACAGTTTATAGCTAACGCTAAGTGTTAGAAAATCGTCATTAAGTATTACAACCCTTAACTTGTTAACAGTGAGGGTAAAATTTAAGTTTTATATAATTTTAAAAGGTAAATTTCAAATTTTTATAATTTAAGAGGGTGAAATCCAAATATCTCATAATTCAAGGGGGTTATTTGTAGTTTTCTCTAAAAACAATAAAACCACTGTGATCTAGGGATGGCAAGGTAAATTTATTTTGAATAGTAAAATTTATGAATAAAGTTACAAAATTTTATAAAATATTTTGTTCATGAATTTCACGATCAAGGTAAATTTGCTCCACTATAGGTTTGGCTAGATAATATCATTCTTTTCCCAAAATATCTTTTGTCTTCAGCTACCCACTAGAAGAGATGTTTGCTAAAGTAAAAATCAGTCATATAAAAACAGCATTAGTGAGAGAGCCCTTGTATGTACACTTAGGTTGCAACGAAAAGGATCAAACTTGAGATCAATAACAAGAAAGAGTGGGGAATTTCTTGCGATATGTCATCTCATAAAAAGTTTGGAACTTAAAGGCATAGGGCAGATCTCTCTTTATTGAGATGGCTAGGGTTTGGTTTCTAATTCAAAGGGGAACGACACTGACACCATGGCAAAGGAACCTTCTAATCCGAGAAATTGCTCGAAAAAAGAAGATTCTACCTAAAGGTAAAGACATGTTTCGTTTAATGAAAAGCTTATGGAAGGGCTAGATGGAGGACCAGATAGAGATCTAGAAGATTTGCTAGCAAATTAGAAAGCTAAAATTGCGTATCATAGTGGGAATCAACTTTTATAAAAAATTCACTTCGAGGAGGAGCTACTTGATGATCTCTGCTTTCTATGGTGAAATTCTCTTATAATCAAATTACTTGGGCGCACGATTAGGTACTAGGTTCTGAAAAAGAAAGTGGAACAAATGTGGAAAATCAAGTGCTCAATGGAGGTAATCGATCTTAACCACGATTTCTTTTTAGTTAGATTTTCTGTGGATAGTGATCGGGACTATGTAATGGCTGAAGGGCCTTGGTTGATTTTTAATCATTATCTTATAATGTAAAAATGGACTCTTAAGTTTATTCCTATTGATCATTCAATCTTTTTAACCTTAGCTTGGATCCGTATTCCTGAATTAAACATTCTTTACTATAAAGCTGATACACTAAGAGTTATTACTATAGCAATAGGCAAACCCATTAAAATGGATAGAAACACTTTTGTTACTTCTAGAGGCAAATTTGCTCGTCTTTGCATTGAAGTTTATCTAACCAAACCGTTAGTTCCATAAGTTATAATTGGAGGGTGCTGGTTGAAAGTGGAGTATGAGGGTCTTCACAAATTATGTTTCAATTGTAGCCAGTATGGCCATAGCATTAATTAATGCACATTAAAAAATGCTAGAGGGAATTCAAATTTGAAGATAGGAGAAATCCTAAATCAAGAAGTTTTGTTTGGTGAATGGATGATGGCGTCAAGAAGAAAAAGGCCCAATGTTAAAAACTAAACAACCCCAATCTGGACTACATGCCAAAATTGGACGTCAAGCTCAGGTAAGGGAATAGAATTTTCAAAATACCTTTGAAACTCTACCCAATATGAATAACATAGAAGGTGGAAATGCTGATAATGAAGCTATACAAGCTCCTTTCAATCCTAACCTCACTGCTCTATCCCCCTCTCAAGTTGTCACCAAGAAATCCAAATTTACTTGTAGCCCTCTCCAAAATAAAATGAAACAATAGAAAGATAACAAGGATGTTAATGAACCTCAAGGCATTCCTAAAGTTTTGTTGTTTAGAACTCAACTGACTAAAGATGCTACTCCTAAAAGAAAACTTCAGTTCTTTATATCAAGAACACAATAGCTTCCCAATAGCTCCCAAGAATTAAGTTTTAATACTTATCTAAGAGATAATCATATGCACCTGGATTTTCCAATTATGAATAAATCCCTTGGGGACAATCAACTTAATAATCATCTTACATAGGGAGACCATAGGGCCAACCTCCTGATATGATCTCTGCTAATAGGATGGATGAAAATGATCCGGAAGATGAAGAAGAAGAAAGTGATAATAGTTTTGCAGTGTTTTTTTTATTCTAGTGATGAAATTATATGTGAGGATTCTCAAAGAATCTGAACTGGTATCCTTTTTTCTTTTTGTCATTATCAAATATGTCTTTACTTCCCTCTTTTTCTATTTTATCATGGAATATTCAAGGTGCAGCTAATATGGAAGCTAAGAGGTATATGAAAAATCTACGCTAACTATATAATTTGGATTTTGTGCTTCTTATGGAAACCCACATTTCTTTTAATAAAATTAAAAGCTAATGGAATAAGGAAGGATATAATCCTATTGCCATACAAGATCCTCAGGGTTTTTCTAGATGTATTTAGATTTTGTCTAATAATTCTTCTCTCTCTATCACTATTGTAAGAAATTTGAGTTAGTATATTATTATTCGAATCATAACTGGAGGAAGATCATGGATTTTAATTGCTATTTATGCTAGTCTTATTGCTACAAATAAGTGAATTATGTAGAATGATTTAAGATCTTTCTTCCTAGATTCCTAAGAGCCAGTAATGACCATTAGAGATTTCAATGATATTGCTTCTGCTGAGAAGAAAAGAGAAGGTCAGATTTGTATCAAAAGAATGAGCCTATTTAATGAGAACTTGGTAGCATGTGATCTTATGGATTTAGGTTTTAATGGGCCCAAATATACCTGACATCGATATATTAATAATAGATGTATCCAATCTTAAAGGCATGATAGAGCTCTTGCTAATCCTAATTGGAGGCACTTGTTTCCAGAAGCAATGGTGATCCATCTTCCTAGGACTTACTCTGACCATTATCCTATTCTTCTAAGAATAAAAAGTTTTCTTGCTATTCCCAGATACAAGCCTTTTCAATTTAAAGCTGCCTAGATTACTCATGAACAATTTAAAGAAGTAGTTCATCAAAGTTGGCATACTTTTCAGTCTAATATTTGCCACAAGTTACTTTATCTTCAAGATAAGTGCTTGGAATTCAATAAGAAAGTCTTTAGTAATATTTTCCAGCAAAAAAGAAGAATCCTTAATAGACTAACGAGAGTCCAAGAAGATCTCTCTCATCATTACTCCCATAATTTAGCCCTATTTGCGAGATAGTTAAACAATGAGCTTAATGTAATCCTTAACCAAGAGGAAATGTTTTAGTTCCATAATTAAGACTTCAAAAGCTAAGCCAGGGGGATCAATGTACTAAATACTTCCATGCCACTGCAATTGTGAGAAGGAGGCGAAATAAATTTGAATATCTGAAGATTGCCAATGGAAGTTAGTTTTCTAATCAACAGCAAATCAAAAAAGAAATCTTTAACCACTTTTATGATATGTTCTATACTACTGAGAATAGAATTGGATCTAATCTCGTTCTGGATAGTATTCCTGTCCTGCAATCATAAGACCAATTCACCCTTTTGGCTCCAATAACTAAACCTAAAGTTTATACAACCCTTCAATCTCTAGGGTCTTTCAAATCTTCGGGTTCGGATGGTTTCCAAACTATCTTTTTCAAGACTTATTGGGACATAGTTGGTGATTCTCTATGGAATGTGGTCAAGGATGCTTTTTGCATTAGGAAAATTCCTGAAGGTATTGGAAAGACTTTATTAGTCCTCATTCCTAAAAAAAAACCCTCAAATTATCTCAGATTTTAGATCTATTAGTTTATGTAATGTGGTTTAGAAAATTATTACCATTGTTCTAGTCAGTAGAATTAGAATTTTCCTCCCTACAATCATAAATCCTTTTCAAAGTAGTTTCATTTGAGGAAGGAACACGGTTAACAATATTGTGCTTGCCTAAGAATTGCATCATTTTATTCAAAAGACTAAGAGTAAAAAAGGAGCCATGATATTCAAAATTGACTTAGAAAAAGCTTATGATAGAGTTGATTGAGATTTTCTTAAATGGGCTCTTTATAAATTTCAATTTCTCGAAAGAATTATCAATCTTATAATGAGCTGTGTAGTTGGATACTCCTTTAGAATTCTCTGGAATAGAGAACCTTTAGACTTTTTCACTCCTACTAGGGGTATAAGATAGGGAGATCCCCTATCCCTCTATCTTTTTGTTTCATGTATGGAGGTTTTTGCTCACATTATTCATAGAAAGGTTAAAAGGAATGAATGGATTCCTGTGAAGGTATCTAAAGAAGGCCCTCCTATTTCTTATCTCTTTTTTCCTGATGATATACTATTGTTCTCTAAAGGAACCATCAATTAGGCTAGAGTGATTTCAACTTCCCAAAAGGAATTTTATAGATTCTCTAGAATGAAGATCAATTTTCATAAGTCTAAAGCTCTTCTCTACCCTAAAATCCATAATAGAAGAGCTTTTAACATAGAATTTGTTAGCCAAATCAGTGCAATAGAGGACATAGGGAGATATCTGGGTGTGCCCTTATATAGGAAAAAGGCAAGCAAGGCCCATTTCCAGTTTATCATTTATAAATTAGAATCTAAACTCTTTGCCTGGAAGAGTAGTATCCTCAATCTTACTAGAAGAATTTCATTGGCCTAGTCAGTTTTGAATGCCATACTTGTTTATTATATGCAATTTACCCTTCTCCTTATGGGAACTTACGATAAAATAGGCCAAATTGTTAGAAGTTTCATATGGAAAACTCATCAAATGTCCTATGGACTCTATCTTGTTAATTGGGAGATTGTCATTCTCCTTAAAAAATATAGAGGGTTAGGGATCAGAAGAGCTAGAGAATCAAATCTTGCTTTAATGAGAAAACTTGGCTAAAGTGTCATTCAGGAAGATAAAAAACCATGGGTTTCAGTTCTCATGCAGAAATATTCTCTAAAAGAGCTTCATTCTCTGAATTTCCATTATCCTAGGGGAGCTTCCCAGATCTAGAAGGATATTTTGCAAAGTTTTTCAAAATTTAGAGATGGTTTCCAACTGGGAATTGAATTTGGCAGAAACATAAGATTTTGGCTTGATCATTGGGTTAGGAATTATAAACTTGAAGAAGTTATTCCCAATATTTAACAAGAAGACAAAGAGCTTTTCCTCAAGGATCTTATTTTAGATGGGAAATAGAATCTGAATCTTATTAAAACTATTATCCTGGAGGATATCCTTTATAAAATTCAAGCTGTACCGATCCCTCTTTTCTCTTAAGAGCAAGATCGAATTTTCTGGAGTGCGTCAAATAATGGAAGGTTTAATGCTAAATCTGCCTATAGATGGCTACTATTAAAGGATAAAAATCCTACTCCTCTGAGCTACAGTAAGATTTGGAGCATGACGATTCCTCAAAAAATTTTTCATCTAGCTATGTGTTCAAGACAGAATTGTTTCTAATCTTTTCAAATGGAAATGTAACCTTTCAAACTCTTATTCTTGCAATTTTTGTCCTAATATAGATGAATCTCTTCTTCACCTACTACGAGACTGTCCCAAAGCTAAGTAAATTTGGATGCTGCTCAATGTTGATGAAAGGATGTCAAATTTTTTCGACATGGAAGCTTATGACTGGCTGATGGAAAATGTTTTGCCCTCTAGCTCCCTTATCAAGGATGAGTGGAACAAAACCTTTCTCTTTGCTATCTGGTGTATCTGGCTAGATAGAAATGATATAACATTCCGAAACTTTAATATCCCTCCTTGATGCTCTATTTGAAGAATTGATTGCCTAAAAAAGAAGTGTGCTAAAGCTTTTCATTGGCAGAATGATACCTTAAATGGTAAAGCTATTAGAATGGTTAAATGGAATCCCCCTCCTTTTGGAAGTGATTAAAATTAATGTTGATGGTAGTTCTTTTGAGAATTCGGATATAGCTGGTTTTGGAGGCCTAGTTAGAAACTCATATGGTTGCTGGTTATTTGGATTTTCTCGCTTTCAAGGTTAGACCACAAACTTTCATGTGGAAGTTTTAGCAATCAGATTTGCTTTAAAAATGGTTAAGGAAAAAGGTATTCAAAACCTTATAGTTGAATTTGATTCTATGGAAGCTATTCGTATCTGCTTAAAAGAAGTTTCAACCTCCCATCCTCTTAGAGGCATCCTCCAAGACATCAAACTCTTGATTAATTCTTTCTCATTTGTGTCTTTCTCCCATGTGCTTAGGGAAGGGAACCAACCAGCAGATCAACTTGCTAAATGGGGAGTCCAAAATCGAATTACAAAAAGGATTTAGGACCAACCTCCTGAAGAAGTTTCCTTGACTGTTTTAGCAGATTCTCTTGGCATTCTATTTAGCAGATAGGCTTTATTTTGTTTTCCTTCTTGTTTCTATTTCTGTCTTTTAATTTCCTACCTACCAAAAAAAAAATAATAATAAGAAAGAGTAGCTCCACTAGTTCCGTTTCTTCTTCTTGTCATAGATGTGCTTCCTTTTGTATATAATTAATATGACCACATTCATTTCTCATATAATATATATTTACCCTATAAATATGAATTTCTTTTAAATTTAATAATGCTTCATATTAAAATAGTTTAAATAAATAATTGAAAATAATTATATATAAATAAAAGTGTGTGTAAGTTTCTAATGGCATTTTAGAATAATAATATATAAAAACAAATCTTATCTTTTTAATATAAAATATTATTTCTCTTTTCACACACTCATATGCACTTAATAAAAATATAATTCAATTCAATTAGGTTAATCAGTTGAATTGGATTGGCCTTTATCCATTAGTTTTTTTTTAAGGTCTTTGCTTGGATTGGATTTTGAAAATACTAATTTCAATTGACCACGTCAAAGCTGGTATAAGAATACTCTTAAAAATTATAACTTTTATCAAATTAAGTTGTTCTCAAATATTTATTTTTTTATAAATGATAAATTTCTTTTAATGAAGATACTTCAAGAGCCAAATTCAAAATCTTTACTAGATCGAAAATGTTTTGATATTCAGCTTACTTCCACTAAATTATCCAATTCTTGGTATTCTCAAACATTTAAATTCTTAGAAGAAGATTCAATAATAACTATGCTTGACTTGAATCCTTAATCTTTCAATTTAAAAGATCTTAATACCATATCAATTATTTCTAAATTATTAAGAAGACGGCTGAAAATAATTTAAGTATATAAGTATTATTAGTATAAAATATAATTACAAGAAAGGTGCTTGAAATAAAATCCTGTCTTGAATATCTATCGATCTGTTTGAAGTCTCCCAATCCAACCGACCACTAGAATATCACATCATTGTTTTCTTCCCTCGGAAACAAAATTAAACAACAAGCAGACGTAAAAAGGAAGAGCAAACCAAATGGTTACTTAATATGAATCTAAATTGTAGTTACAATCAATTATAATGTTATTATGATAAGTAGAATCACAAGAAAATACAAAAATAATGCAACTATTATATAGAGGTGTTTATGAACTTGAAAATCCATAGGGCTATTAGGATAAGTTCACTAGCTTTCGGCCTAGTTCGTTATATGATTTAAAGGTTTAAGCTCATTTAATGGGTCAAGCCCTCATGTATGGTAAGTTAAAGTCAAAATTGACTTAAATTAAGTGCAAATCCAAATTCTAAAATAAAATTTTATATTATGATTAATGAATATATTATTAAAAAATTATGTAAGTGAAAATTTAATTATATATACATGAAACACTATTTCAATTGAAAAAATTGGTTATAATTAATCTTATATTAATTTCAAAAATTTTGTACTTTATATTATGTTTTCATGAAATAAGTCGAAATTCTTTTTTTAAATGTATGTATTATGGGCTTTAGATGAAATCTTTTACATATCTATTATCCAAAAATTGTTATATGAGTAAACCAAAGATAATTCTCCAAGAAATATGATTTTAACGTATTTAATATTTTACTTTGTGCTCAAAAAATGCGTCAGGTCCCATTTTGTGCAGTCCCTTCAAATTTCAATTTGCAGGTAGATATCAATACCATGGCAGAGGTGCATGCAACCAATGTGCCCTTTTAGCTTTCAGAGATCTGCTGCTGATTTCTTGGCTTCATAGCAGGGGAACTCTGTGCATGCGTATTCACGAATAATCATTTGTTGCATAGAGTTCTAAACCAACAGGAATGCAACGTTCAGATGCAGTTGAGAAATCTAAGCAAAGAGGTGAAAATCTTGGCATCCAGATTCAGTATAGTGCAGACGATTTACTAAGATAATTTGCCTTTAGTTTTAGATGTTGATATAATTAATATGCTTTCCAATAGTAGCTTGACTGGTAGTTGTATATATTTATTTTACAATAAAAATAAATATATATAATTAATAAAAAATTAATTTAATGAGATTTATATGTATATATACCCTTTTGTATTAAATTTATAATAATAGCATATATAATAAGATAAACATATTCACATTATATTATTATTTTATTGTAATAAATTGAATTTATTATTGTACTTAACCTAAGCTTTATCCAAAATTAATTCTAATTCATAAATGATTTTAGAATTATATAGGCAAGACTTGAATTTTAACTTAAAACTCATTTTGCTCAAAATTCTGTGTATAAGAGCTATGAGCAAGTTTGCTATTATGATATAAAATCATGAAAAATTAAGATTACACGATGATTCAAAATAGTAATCAATTATTCAATTTTGCTAAAAAATGAGAAAGTACGCAATAATTGATCAATCTTTCATCATACGATCGCAGCGGTTGATTGCAAAGCTCCTGCAAGCAAGTCCTCAAACAATGATTTTTGTTAGAGATCCTTGGATGTTCAAGTTAGAGAGAAAAAAATATTGCAATAGCATGAATAATAATAATAATAATAATAATAATAATAATAGTTATATAGGAGAGGGTCGGAAGGTTTTCGACTAAGATAAAATGGTTCTTAGACTTAGAAAAAATTGGTTGATCTCTCAATGCGCTTCACTGATTGATTGCCGCTGGGCCACTTTGGATTGTTCCTTAAAAGGCCGGTCTTTCAACCCAATCCAATGATCAATATATAATTATATATCGGTAAACTATATTTTTTATAATAATAGGTGTGATTATACTACTAAATGTATCTAAATGTATAGAAGTGAAGATTAAGAATCAAACTCTAAATACGAAGATATAAATCTTTTAAAAAATATCGGATGCCACTTGAATTAAAGATTTTTAACTGTTAAAATTACATTTAATATTATAATTGTAGAACCCACCTTTTAATTCTTATTACAAACTACTCTGCATACATGTTTTTATAAAATGTCACCTGAAAATATATATAATTTAAGGTTCTATTTGTTTTATTAGAAATTATTTTTCATAAAATATAGCTAAAATGTTAAAAGAAAAAAAATATTTTACTTCTTTAATATTAAATATAAAGAGTTTGAAGAAAATAATTTTTTTCATTTCAAAAAAATTTATTTTCTTCTATTTTTAAGTCTCTAAATATTAATTTTTTAATTATTAATATAAGTGGCGTATTAACTCTTTCATTAATATATATATATATATATATATATATATATATATATATATATATATATAATATTTTTTTTTATAAAAAATACTTTTCGACCAAACAAATTAAACTTAAGTGATGGATCATTATTTTCCCACTAAATCACATTTTAATGTTGATTAATATGAAGCATATTTTTCTATAACCTAAGCTATAAAATTCATTAACAATGATGGTAGGGTCAATATTCATCACGTTTCTTATTTAATCAAAGGATTGAATGTGTGTATGTGTGAGTCAGCCCCACATTCGTCTGACATTACTAGCTAAAACCTGCATTGATATCTGCAGTCTCACTTTCAATGAAACCTAACGTTATTTTGAATTTTTTTAATTTTTTAAATTCAAATTCAGAATGCTATAAGTACGTACAATCAAAATAAATATATAACACTTTAGTATTTAATTTAGATCTTTGATTCCATGCAGCTAAGTAAATTCTTCTAAAATTCTTCTAAACATGATTTAATTTAAAAATTCTCGACATTTAATTGAATAGTTTCTTCATATTTTCATGCATATGTACATATAACATACTCACCTTTATATTTATTCATAGGAATATGTCACGTTGTATTTTTATATATTTTTATATTTTTATGCATAAGAATTCATGTCTAATCATGTCATGTGTCTGTGCATAGACTTTTCCTTGGCTTAGGGATTTAAAGTCAAAACCAACATTATCTCTATTAGCATATGGTCTGCATGCCATTGGAAATGTAATAAATGAGTTAATAGTTAACGAAGAGAATACGTACTCAATCTTGCATCTTTCTATGCCATTCCATCTAACCCACTTAATTAGTTGAAGTCCTGATGCTAGCCAGCTCAAAGAAAAGCTCGGAAAACTTCTAAAAAACTGAAGTGTATTATATATTATTTTTAATGAATAATAAAATTTAGAAAATTATGAACTTTATAATTCATGAAGAGTATATTATATACTCTTTTTAATGGATGATAAAATTTACAGAATTATGTACTTTATAATTCATGAAGAGGATCAATGACTTTAGAATAAGAGCGAAGCGCCATATTTTTTAACATTAATTTTTTAACAATTTTTTTTTTTTTTTGAAAAATGTTATGTTTAGTCTAAAAAATTTTGAAATATTTTCATTAAAGTTTAGGATAAATTATATTTCAAGACGTTCAAAACTTTGCTTTCAATTTTATTTCTGTTTTGAAGTGTATTTTAAAAAAATATTTATGAAAATACTGTTTATTACATTATTTGTCCAATTAAGAACATGTGAGCTCATTTATTCCAATAATCAAACGTAAATCGACTTTAAGCCACTGACTTTTCTTCCATAATATTTATTAATATTTACATATTAATTTATTAATTCTATTTTAACTTACTAATTTGATTCACATAACATTTAATTACTAGTAACTTACCAAATACAAAATAATTCTGAGGAAAAAAAAAAGAAAGAAAGGTTGCAGCGTTTAATACTTATTTTAATTAGTCTACACTATGCTGTACGTAACACAACTTGCTAGTCTACGTACATCTCCACTATCCAATGCCCATGCACACACAATCCTATTATTTGCTTTTTTTTTTTTTTGCCAAAGCAATACTCATTCTAATTAATATTAAACTACACTATATTAAATTAAGCATTTAACAATGAAGAAAAATGATAATCGATAAACACATGACAGACCATTATATGAAAGTGATTTAAAATGAGGGCAAAAAATGAGTGGTTAATTGAGTGGAGAAAGCATTACGTATTTTTAATTACAATTAAGTACACATTACTGATAGACAATATGACTTGGAGAAGCTTGTTATTGCTATACAGATCGGAAAAAGGTCGGCACTGAAGGGGGGGTAGTCAGATACTTAGGATAGCTTAAATTAAGTAAACTTTCTTATCTTAAAATTTTAAAATGTGGGAAGAGGTTTAAGGCCACGTCTTAGCTCTTGTCGAAAGTTGGGGTTGTTTTAGGTGGCTAATTAATATAAAAGTAAAAGATGACAAGAAGGTCAATTTATTCATTTTTTTTTATATTCAGCATATTCTCAAATATTTTTCATCAAATATGAAATTAATTCCTATTCAAGATAGGAAGAATAAATAATAAATCTTTATCAATAAAGATATTTGTAAAGTTAAAACTCAAAAATCCTTGACATCCTGCAAATTGCAAATTTATATATCTTCAGAATAAAATTTGTTGACCTAGTGGACTTGGATGGACATAGTCACAAAAGCAATATGTTAACAATATTAAACTTGCCAATTAGCCTAACTAAGATTCTGTGTTTAGTATCTTTATAGTTTATACTAATTGAATGTATTGGGATTCAAGCATGTAGGTACTGCATGTTGTGTCTCACTACGAGTGCAGTAAATGTGTGCCAAATAGCAATGTTATATGAAAGGATATGCAACTTATCCTTTTCTTTCTTTTTATCATTTTTAAAGAGATACAGACATAATTTTTCTTTAAAACTCATTGCTCTTTTTTTTCATCGAAGCTCACTATTTAAAAAAATTGCATTTAACTTTCTACAAAATTTATCATCCTTTTCTTTAAAGAAGAGGAGAGAATCTATTTTCCGTATAAAGTTTCTCACACAAAATAATAACACTATTTTCAATTTTTTTAAGGTAAAGGGTTCTAATGGACCGATAAAATAGGTATGGCTCTAAATTTTAACCTTTTATTTTGTTAGATTGAAAAAAATTATCGGAATCTGTCGAAATGGAATATAAAATTTAATACTATGAATAACCTCCTTTTTTATTTTTTTATTTTTTGTGATATCTTAATTCTCACCCTTCTTTTACTCACATATTCTCATATTTATTTAAGGAATGTATGGAAGGGTGAAGCCTCTTAATCCTGTGGGTGGCTAAACGATTTTTCTATTTTTTTAAATGCATACTTAATTATTCAAAAATTAAATAATTTTATTAAAATTTTTAATAAATTATATTTTTAGCCCCTTCAACATTTTTCTTTAACTTCACCGTTGAAGGTAGGGTTTAGAATTCTGATATTCATTCTGTGTAAATAAGCCATATGGAGCCCTCAATTTAAAAATTAAATTGTGAATATGAACTTAGAAAAGTAATAGATATAAAAATCTTTTTAATTAGTGTGATGGGTTTTAGAAAAACAATTGTAATCTCAAAAATAAAAACTGTACATTTAACTTAATGGAATCAAAGAAAATTAATGAGTGAGAAAAAGAAGGAATCTCAACAAAAAGTAGAGTGGAATAAAGATTCTAATTTTTTTTTAAATGTAAAATACAAAAAGATTCTCACTTTTGCTTTTCCGACCTGGACCTCCTCAAAAGTCCGTTGACCTTAGTGTCCTGGGGTCAGACCCAAAACCCCAGACGGTCCTTTATCAAGAAGGGCAAGGAGCCATGGGCTAGTGCCCTCCAACTAAGGGCACCGTTTCTGCCCCAAGTAATGGACATTCACCAAAAAAGGTTTAATTACAGCTACACAACGTCCATTAACTTAAAGAAATCTACATTCACCGATTAACATAAACAAATGCAATTGGGAAAATTTGTCTTAGTGGGAGAAACATAACATTGGATTTGGCCATCCTTCCAACGTCATCCACACTCCGAACAGAAAGTGAGGGATCAAATTGTCTTCTCCATTATAATTCCACTTAACAATTTCTTTATTCCATGCACTACTGAAAACAACTTGCCAATAGTCTAAGATCCTTTCAACATCCATCCCCTAAATTTAGAATTTTCCAGGGTTTTGCTAATGCCCCTTTAGAAAAAAGTCAGGGGTTTCTATGAAGGTTTAACTTGATATTTATACTTTTTAATATGAAATTCATATAATTTTTTATAAAAAATTATAGATACGTTTAAATTTTGTGTATAGAAAATATATAAAAAAATATAATTTCATTATTTAACGTTATAGATAAAAAATTTTCAAAACTTTTTTTATAAAAATTGCAAAATTTAATAAAAAATTATAAAATACCTATCAATACTTTTTTTTTGGTGGAAAAGTGTATCTAAACGTAATCCATTTTCTAATACAATCTAGCACGGATATAAACATAATTATAATTATTATACCAAATTAAAATTTATAAATAATTTAATATTTAAAAATTATTTAAAATAATTTTATATAATATTAAGATGTAATTAAGAATTTATTTCATATTTCTGTCTAAAATCTGTACGCGTGTTTATGTGCTCACCTAAGCTAGCCACTAATAAATAGTGGTTGCTAGCTTGCCATGTTAGATTGTGGTTGGCTAATTATTTAATAAGAGGGTCAATAATTATGTTAAACTAACTAGTGCATGCATGATTTAGCTATTAATTTGTTAATGCGTCTCGTTAACCAATGGACTTATTTTCATGAGCATTGGCTTAAGGGGTGATCTCCATTTGAAGATGTTATGCTTATATATATATATATATATATATATATATATATATATATATATATATATATATATATATATATATATTCCAATGTTTGTTCTTGAATTCTTACATATTGGGCGAAGTAGTGCAATCAATTTTATAGTAAAAAAAAATATTATCAAAATTTTATATGAAAGTTGACAGTAAATTAAATAAAGTATATAGGTTTTTTTAAAATTTTAGTTTTAATATAAGCAAAAATTACATTTTATCTAGAGTAAATCACCAAATTGATATGTGAAGTACATAGATAACATCAATTTTTTTAAAAAATTGTTTTGTATATTATAATTTCACAAGTTTCTAATTTTGTGCATTAAATTCACCTTTAAAAGATAGATTTTACATAAAATTTCCTTCAAAATTTTAGCTGGTTAATGTAAAATAAAATTTTGAATGAAATCTTATGTAATATATATATTTCATGAACCAATTTGGTTGTTTACTTTTTTATCTATTTGTTGATTCGTTCTTTTTCACTAAACATACATGTTTAAAAATTCAAATTCACTCACATACACTTTCAATCATTATCAATTTGCACACATAATTTTTTTTTCAAAATTTAAAAAAAATTAATGAATTCTCCAAATGATTTTTACTTTCTTAAATTTTGACTCAATTTGACACTTATTCCAAAATGATTTGATAAAGAAATTATAATTTTATTGGAAATTCATTTTCTGTGATTTCTTCACAAAATTAATAAGCTCTGCAGTTTAGGATTTAATTTTTAGAGTAAATTGATATTGAGTGAGTAACAAATTGAATTGAAATTTAAAAAAATAAAAATCATGTGTGATGCATGTAAGTTTTCTGTTAAATCTTGGATAAAAATTAATTTTGATGAACAAAATGTTACTGGTAAAAATCACATATGAATGAATTTTTATATTTAAAATCATAAATAAACTAAATAAAAAATAATGATGTCATGAATAAATAAAGTGTTATTTTTTTCTTCAATAATGGACACTAGTTAGCAAGACGCTTTGATAATTATGGTTGCCTACCAACATGACCAGGTTTGAGCTGTGGCATGCTGTGAGGTGACAATTATTTGGCTGAATTAATGTGAAAGCACTTTGGAGAAACTCTCAAGCGATAGATTGGCACACGTTTTCGTATAGCCTTCAGAGGCTTTGGGAGTGCTTCCAACGGAATCACCTTCATTGGGGACTCTATCTCTGCATCAACACAATATATGATACGAAGTAGACAGCCGCTGGCATGCAGCTCTAATTAATTAATAAAAAGGGATATCATTTCACAATCTCTCCTAATCCATCATTAAATGTCCACTATCTATTCTCTGATTCATACACACATGACACAAATTTGAATTTAGCTTGATTATATTTATATTTTTTATTTTTAAAAATATATACTTACTTACTCAATTTCGGTATTTTAAGTTCACATGTACTGAAATATAAAAAAAGCGCATGTCTAATTCTAAAAATAGAAAAGTGTTAATGTAATTAAACAAAGATTATATTTTATACAAGTAATTGATAAGTTAACAAATCAATGATAAATTAACTGATAATTGATAAATTAATTAAATTATATAAGAAATATTTTATAAAATTAATTATTAAATTTGTTGAAATTATAAAATAATATAAAAGAATGTATTAATATAAATAGATACATAAATTAAAATTGTTATTTTTATTTATAAATCAAATTATATTAATGTAATTAAGATGTTAAAAATAAATATTTAATATTTAATTAATTATATTTTATGAATTTACATATTCATTTACATATATAAATTTTATTTTATTACTATTTAAAAGATAATTAATTATATTTTACAACATCATATATTTATTTACATGCATATTTTTATATATTTATAATTTAAAATAAAAATATAATTACATTAAAATCAAATTAATTATATTTTATGATATTGTATATTTATTTACCTATTTATTTTTGTTTGTTAAGAGTTTATTGTCAATTAAATTACTTTATGAAAAAGCATTTAGATTTATGTTATGAAGGTTATAAATTATAAACTAATAAAAAATAATGATAAATTTAAAAATTAAAATGTTAGTAATTTATAAATTATAAATTACTTAAAATAACTTATTAAATTTAGAATTTATTTTTTTCAAATTAGTATATAAAATACTTCTAGAGATTAGTTTATAATTAAGTCAATAAGTTAATATATATTTGTTTATAAATCAAGTTATATTAAGTTAACTTATTTTTTATGTAAAACGGAGTTAAAATTTGATGAATTGCAAATGCAATTAATTTACCCTAAAAGAAAATAAATGATACATTGCATTCATCCCTTTTAAGGTTCAACGTCATAAGGCTTGTAGCGCTATATTTTCGGAAATATTAATGTATATACCTCCATTTTTTTTGTTGCAGGACAGTTAATCGTGAATTTATAATACATAAATGAGAGGAGTGTGTATTCATTTAAATAGGATAGTGCAAGAGTTTTGGTGTAATTTGTACTAAAATAAATTAATTATGAAAATAATATTGTTTATTAATTAAATTGGTGATAAATACAACAGATACTTACACTTCAAGATTGATGCCAACACTCTTAATAATAAAATACCACGCATTGTTGTTTCTGAAGCTTGTCTTCTTCAAGATGAATAATTACAAAACTCCCGTTATGAGGAAAATAGTTTTGAAACTACGTTTTATTACGTGTACATTTTTTAAATCATTTTAGAATTACTGCATCCCATAAATTATGAGACGTACAATTTTACAGATCTCAATTCAACAATTTATTAGAAAGAGTTTAGTTATTTATTTATTTATTGGCCTGAAGAAAGAGTTTATGATACCCTTCTAATTTGAAAGTGTGTCGAGCATTCGTATTTGTAATGTAGCACCTGACACTAGCTCCATGTGTTTTTTATTTTTCTCACACTTATTATTCACGTTCGCAAACGAGAGATGGTGAGCAGCTGCTAAACTTCAAGAAGCCTTGTCTTATTATTTTGCCCTTATCATATTTTTCTTCTGGTCACAGACTGATTTTAATTTCTTTTACACAGCTTGTTTTTTAACTCAAAATTCACTAGAAAAATTTGCTACCTCAAAATAACAAGTTGGCTATTTCAGACCATATGCAAACACGCATATATGCAAATAGTGGCAAAGTCGTACTAGAATAACAATTGGTTAGTAGGTAGAATTTAGTTGAAAATAGTCATTTTAACTTCAAAATTTTCCAGAAACTTACATTTTGCGTTCAAATTAGAGAATGCTAATTTCAGGGTTTAGATATATATGCCAAGTGAGTTTGTGTTTATCTGTATAGGTGGCCTAGCATAATTACTTTGACAATGCATCAAATACATGCAAAATCGAAAACGTTATTAGAGATATACTTCTGACATCATGGTGGCTTTAAATTGAATATTGCTCCCAGACTTGTTCGTTTCATACACACTTGTGCCTAATTAGGAAAATATACTATGATTTTTAAATTGCAATCTATTATCGCAATATTATTATTACATGATCTATAATTACAATTATAATGTAATTCTAAACTGTACCGACTATATTTATAAATAATTTTTTTATTTTTATATGTAATTATAATTGTAATTTAAAATCATATTCTTCAAAATTAATGTAATAGTGTGGTATAATGCAATGTAATATAATATATATATATATATATATATATA
The DNA here is from genome assembly GCA_020226215.1 of Sindora glabra. NCBI lineage: Eukaryota > Viridiplantae > Streptophyta > Magnoliopsida > Fabales > Fabaceae > Sindora > Sindora glabra. The sequence goes on along the minus strand of CM035232.1, from coordinate 53,310,463 downwards.
TATATATATATATATATATATATATATATATATATATATATATATATATATATATATATATATATATATATATATATATATATATATATGGGATTTGGGATTAGAATGAAAAATGATGATAGAGGCCAATTATAAATATCATATCAAAGGTCTTTATGGAAAATAAAATGCTTTTATTGAAAAATTATGAAAAAAATTTGTGAATTCAAAAATTTTGGGACCATGAGACCTCCCAAGCATAAAAAGGCAAGTCACTTTTTGTGTGGTCTTTAATTATCCCGAAAATAAAAATTTGTAACTTCTTTATAGAATCGTTATTTTAAATATATATATATATATCTAGTTATTAATTTATTATGAATAGATTACAAGAATTATATAAAAAATATAGCCTCATATCCTAATCATTTGCAACTTTTTATATAAAGAAATTGCAAGATTGATATAAAAGACTATAAGTTTTAAGCGAAAAAATGACAACTATTTAAAGAAAAACAGGTAATTTTTTTAAATTGTAGCAAAACCTCTAATTTTGTCCTAATTTTTAATAACGCACAGTACATACACGTGATATATTTCACCATTTTCTCCATAACTTCTGCAAAAGTGTACTGGCCCTGCCATTATCAATCTTTTCTACACTAATAATAACGTAGAAACAGAAAAAGAAACCTAATAGATAACCGAAAGTTATTACACTACAGATATTTTAAAGTTAATTACATGGCCAAAAGAGCAAAACCTACCTCCATAGTATCAAGCCACACGGCATAATATAACATTATTAATGTTGGAGCCCGATATATGCATGGTTTGTGGAACATGAGCTAGCGTGCAGAAGCAAATAAAGCGGGGAAACCTTAACTGATGCAGCTAATAAAAAGTTTATTTTCTTCGATAATCCAAGTTTTAGATTCAAATTCCGCTATTAGTGATTTTAAAGAAATTAGATAACCTATAAATATAACAACAAGTACTTAAAAGATTGTTTGGTTCAATTGAAAAAAAAGGAAGAGAAATAGAAAGGAATTAATGAACAAAAACAGGGGGAAAGGGAACGAAAATTTTATAATTATTTATTTTGTTTGATTTAAATAAAAAAGAGAATTAAGTATTTTTAATTTATTTTATTAATAATTATTATATTAAAAAATAATTTATATATAATTATTATTAAAAAATTATTATAATAATTATCTTAATTTTTATTTAATTTACTAATATTATAACTTTTAATTTTTTAATATTAATTATTAATATATAATTAATATTATTTCAATTATTATTAATATCTTAATAATAAGCAATATTATTTCAATAATACTAATTATTATTTATTTAATTATCATTTTAATAGCTATTATATTTATTTTTTTATTATTAGTATTTATTATTATTTCATTAATATTATTAATTATTTTCATGTTATTAAATATTTTATATTAAATAAGATTATAATTTTCATAATTATTTAATTTTAATTATTAATATTTTATTATTATTTCATTTATTTTTGTATTATTTATTTAACTGTGATAGTTATTATTTTATTATGAATATTTTTATTTTATTATAATGATTAAATTATTAATATTTTATTAATATTATTAAATTTTATATTATAAAGTAGTTTATTATATTTATTATAATAATTATTATATGATTGTTTATTTTTTATTTTTATTATATTTATTATTTCTACTATTAATTATTATTTAATAATTATTTTTATTTTTTATTATATTATTATTTTATAATAATAAATAATTATTATATTAAAGATGAGAAATTTAAAATCTAAAATGAGGGAATCGGATCTCTTGAGAAATTGGGGAAATCACCAGTCCTTTATTTGAAGTAATCTCATTAAAAAAAAATTTCAAATGAAGAAAGGAAATGAATTTTTGATAAACCAAATAAAAATAAAGAGAATAAAACTCTATCATTCACTTTTCTCTTTCTAATTACTCCCAACGACCCTTAAAGAAACTAGTAGTACGTCTTGATCTTACCTTGGAATAATCTATCTTACTTTTAATTTTTTACATGAAAGAAAAACAAAAAAGAATTCGGGGGGTCCCTATTCATTCACTTCCACAACTTATATAGACGATGTTGATAAGGCTTTTGCTGCCCCAGTTAAGGTTTATTAAACATATCTTTGATTTGGAATATTCTCTCGTGCCTCTGAGTAGATACTTCACGTAAAGGAAGGATGGCCTCTTTTGGGGTCTCCATTGAGGCAAAAGAGTGAAAGCAAAAAGCTTTTGATTTGAAAACAGAAAATTTTATTGATTTATGAAGCTTTCACTGTTGGATCTTGGAGCTTTTGCGCTGGTTTCAGTTAAATGAATTGTTGGGTTCTTGCAACTTGCAGGGACACCATAGATTAGGGTCGCAGATATACAATTTTTACTATACATGATGAAGGGTGGATGATCAGCAGAAATTGTCACTGCAGTCAACTCAACCTTCATTTATTTTGATTGAAAATATCATAAAATAATCTCGCATTATAATTATAAATTGTTAAAAATATCTTGTTCATTCAATATTATATATGACAAGAAGTTGTCACAAATTACAATTTTTATTTAAAAAAGAATTTATTTTTCTTTATTATTTTCATATTATGTATTATTTCATTAATTATCGGACATACAATTTGGTAGCATGAAAATCTCTTATTTATATAAAAATAAATGAAATTATTTTAAAGAATATTTCCAATAAAACAATTGGATTAGAGTAATTTGGTCTTTGACAAGTGGTTCATGATTCTGAATTGCAGTTGCGACTGGATGCATTTTTTGCAATTGCAAAAGTTGCAAAAATAAAAATGCAAATTGCAAATACTGTGATCGTGAGATTTTACTTTGTTTACATTACATGTAATTAAATTATATGATAACAATTAATTCATATTGCATGATATTGGTTCTTTTAATTCAACCATTTATATTATATCAAATAAAATTTATTTACAAATAAAATATTAAAATTTTTTACTTTTATTTAATAAAAATGATGTACTGCGGTTGTTGCGGCCGCAATAATGTGGAACATTGCAATGTCGGAACCGCGATTCACCACTGCAACTGTAATCTCCGAGAAAACCACAATTGCAGTGTAATGAGAATGCCGGAGCTGCTGCAATCGTAATAATGCAACAACATCACGTATTGCAGCCCATAATTTAAAACTATAAAGAGTTCGGTGTATAAGTCATGGAATTTTACAAAATTATAAGAGAGCTCGGCCGAATTCTCTTCAAAAAAAATAATTAAGGTCTAATTAAACTTTTCGCCTTTATAATTAAATCCAATTTGTAGTTTATTCTCATACTATTTTTTTTCTTTGGATTTCAGAATATATGTTCCATTTTTTTAAAGCGAAAACCTGTTCAAATATAATTATAAAATATTAAAATAATAAAAAATATTTTATTTGATTAATGTCAAATGTAAAGAATATAATAAAAATAGCATCTTCCATTTTAGAAAGGAAGTTAATTTTTCTATATACTATTAAAAATTATCATTTTTTAATCAAGAAATATAAGAGACATATCACTTATTTACTTTATACAAGTAAATAAATTTTTTTAATATACAACAAATGTCATTAGACAAAACCAACAAAACATTTATATTTATAATTGTTGAATGTGACAAACATTTAGCACTATGTAGAAAGGAAGTTAATTTTTCTATATACTATTAAAAATTATTTTTTTTTAATCAAGAAATATAAGAGACATATCACTTATTTACTTTATACAAGTAAATAAAATTTTTTAATATACAACAAATGTCATTAGACAAAACCAACAAAACATTTATATTTATAATTGTTGAATGTGACAAACATTTAGCACTAGGTAGAGTTACATTATAATGTGATAAAAAGTAAAGGTATCAAAATAAGTTAAGTTTAATAGATTAATTTAGGATTAATATAATTTATCTAGTTTGGGACCGGGGATAATATGAAAAATAATAACAGTGATCCAACCTAATAGAAAATTAGGATTAGTAAACATTAGTTCATCAAATTATTAGGTTAATTCGTAAATCTGGTAATAGTATTAAATAATAAATAATTTATTTATTATATATTTAATTTTTAATTTATATATATATTAAAATATTAATTTTGATATATTAAAATTATACTCTAATATTAGAATTTTAAAAATATTATTTAAGAAATAACTAATAATTAAATTATAAATAATTTTATATAATAAAAATATGAAATTTATGTTTTAGTGAAATAATAATAATTAAAAAATATTTTATTAATAACTAAGTATATTCCTAATAAAAATAATAAATAATTAAATGTAATAAATAAATTTATAATATAAATTTTATTAATTAAATAAATTAGATATTAAATTATGCTTGATTTGAAATCAAGAGATTTTTAATACACAACATGTACGTAACCATTGTTTCAAAAAAATAACATTATTCTTCGTTACGCCAACCCAACGAAGTACACCAAGTTGGAGCTTGCATCCATGAATTAGATCTTTTGCTTCAAGATCACAATCGTAGTGAGAGATTCTTAATTAATAGGCGGATATGCAACTTACGCTTCGGTTTTTACATTTTTGTCTCCAATGCCCAATGGTTACCAGAGCCCACATTTATTTTCTTCCATTCCTACCCTCGTACCGAAAAGAGCATGAAGTGTTTGAATCCGAAACCCTGCTTAAAAGGATACCAAACTCCAACCGCCCAAGCCAACTGGTGTTGATATATCCTACATTATCCATTTCCTTGGATAGACCCCTAATATGATTAGTTGAAGGATAAAAACATTTCTTGTTGCCGATTTAGTTATTACCTCAATTTTTTCAGATTTACGACTATCCATGATGCCATGTTCTGCCGTTTCTGTGTTACTCGACAATGCAGAAAAATATTGTAGAATCTGCAGCAGCCATGATGATAAACACTGTACGGATAATACATCCCCACCTATTTTGAAATTTTGCAAACTGTTGCAGAAATTTAATATAAAATTTAAGGGAAAAAAATACAAAATACCCTCTTTAAATTTAGGATGATAGGGATTTATCTCTTTTAAATTTGGAAATATGAAAATTACTCTATTAAACTATACAAAACTTGAAATTAATACTCATTATCAACTTAGTTTATCATTTGATCAAATTATATAATTTTTTAATGATATTTTTAAATAAGAATCACAATATTAGAATATGTTAGTTTATCTTGATATTTTTTTCATAAATAATTTTTATGTTATATAATTAATATAAATTAAATTAAATATATATAAATTTAATTAAATAATAAAAATGAGTTGTAAAATTATGTGTTGAAAATGGAAAAATAAATTAATATTCTTTAATAGTATGATTGTAGTAAAAAATTTAATGAGAAAAAAATTATATAACTTGATAAAATAATTACTTAAGTTGACAATAAATGTTAGATTCAAATTTTGAAAAATTCAAAGAGGTGATTTCTAAATTTTTAAAATAGAGGAATAAAATTCAACTACTCCAAAATTGAAAGTATTTTACCTTTTTCTCTAAAATTTATACTTTAATAATATAATTTTCTATTTTATTAACATAATATCATAATTTTGCATCAATTTTATGCCCAAAAATATATAACAAATTACAATTTCTTAAATTGAAATTCCATCAAAATCATTTTCATGAAAAGTAAAACTTTTAATAAAAAATTACAAAAGTTATAATATTTGAAGCCATATCTAAATTTTAATTGTAACAAGAATAAAACAACCTTCCTGCAAAGAAGTGCTTTGTCCAACATGTCTTTCACTAGCTTCACTATTGCTTCTATCTTCTTGATTCGAAGGTGGGTCCTTCCATCTATGTTTGCCACTTTGCTGCTGTTGTGCAATGGCTCTTTACTCGTTGTTTCAACGGATGATAAATGGATATTTTTATTAATATTTTATATATTTTATATCACTATAAATACTCATCTCAATCAAACTCAATTCACACAATAAATATTCATTCTTTCTCATTTCAATCTCATTCTCATAATTTTTATTTCTCTACAAATATTGAAGATTAAAAATGGAGGTGATACATAAAATTATAAAATATTAAAATTTTCACTTTAAAAAAAATATTAGGGACACTCGTCAACTCTTTCTAATCTTTACTTATATGGTTATATTTTTTATCAAGATTTATATATTTTAATTTTTATAGCATTTTAGTTCATTCAATAGTTATTATTCTTATAAAACTTAATATTATTAGTTTCATTTTTATATTATTAATAAATTTTAATTATGGATTTGAATGATCCTAATAATATTCAAAATTATTTTGATGATCATTTTTTTTAGAAAATATAACTACTAATTTTTTAAATAATAATTTTATAAATATTCCTTTGAGCATATCTAAATCTACATCATCTCCTCTTCCTTCTCAACATCTTTCTTTACAACATGCTCGTAATCATAAGAATGTAAATACTGTTACATCCTCATCTAATTTATCAGAAAAATCAAAAAATTATACAATATAAAATCATTTTGATCTAAAAATATAAATGATGTGCTTAAAGAATTTTGTAAATATTATCCAAAAAATTATAATTATGATAGTTATAGTAGTACTAATATAATAAGACGTCATTGTTCTTCTAAACATGTAGATATTGTAAATATTTTAAGTGAAAATTCTAACATATCTAGTTAAGATAGTTGTGAATATAAATTTTGTAAACAGATTTGTCATGCTGAAATTTTTTTTAGTATAGCTAGTTCTCTAAAATTAAATGTCCTTCTTTAACATTTTAATCCTTAATGGTATAGTATAAATAGGAATAGTATGTAAATAAATTAAATAAAATTTTTAAAGAGAAGAAAATAATTTTAGCCATTTTTTTGTCAAAATTCAAAGGTAGAGTTGCATTTACATTCGATATTTAGACACCACATCTCAAATAGGCTATGTTTGTGTAATTACCCATTACATTAATGATAATTTTATTTTGCATAAAAGAATTATTTATTTTAAACAAATTCCACCATTAAATGATGCATCTACTATTGCTTTTTATATAATAAAAACTTGTAGTAATTATATGATATCAGATAAAATATTTTCAATTACTTCTAATAATGTATATACTAATATTAGTACTATTAAAATTTTAATTCTAGCTTTAAATCCTATTATTGAAGCTCAATTTTTTCATCTTAAATATGTATGCCATATTTTAAATTTAGTTATTCAAGATGCATTAGAAGTTATTTTTACACTTATACAAAATCTTAGAAGTATAATTTTATATATCAAATCATCAACAGGTAAACAATATGATTAGAAATAATTATGCATCCAAATATCTAAGAAATTTAAGATGCCTTCATAAGATATTTGTACACAATGAAATTCTACTTTTAAAATATTAAAACTTTGTTTAGAATATAAAGATGTCATGGATACTTTTTATTCAACTAAAATTCAAATTATTCATCACCTTGAAAATGTTGAATGGGAAAAGGCCAAAATTTGCTTATAATTTTATAAACATTTTAGAAAGTAACTAATTTTTTATTTAATTCTTATTATTTCATATCTCACTCAATATTTGGTATTTTGCTTAATTAGAGTTCTACATTTTTAAAATTTGGAAATACGAATAAGTTTAAAATTATTATTAATGAATGTTTACTAAAATAAAATAAATACTTTAGAAATATTCATCATTTATATGTTTTAACTGCAATTATAGATCCTAGAGTTAAGTAAAAAAGAGTAAAAAAATTGTTACAAAAGTACTATAAAAATATGCAATATGAATTTGACTTAGAGTCTTACATGAATAATATAAATAATTTACTATTAAAAATATTTTGAGTATATAATAGTAAATTTAATTCTTTGTATTCATGCATAGGTTCTTCATCTTCTTAAAAAATAAATATGATATTTCGTGAAGAATATGATAACTTCTTAGATTTAACTTATTATACTCTTTTAATTAATAATGAATTAAGTTCTTACTTATTTACATCTATTGTAGCTAGTATGCTATATTTTATTATTTTAAAATGGTGGAAAGCACCAATACTTTCTTTTATAACATGTGATACACTAACCCCTTTAATATCTTTAATAGCATTAAAAAGTGTATTTTTTCTTGGTAAGTAAATTTTGGATGACAAATATTTATCCATGAATGATTAGAACTTATAGATGGTTATTTGTTTAAAGGATTAGTTTAATGCAAAAGATAGATAACAAAATAATTTGCAAGAAGATGGATCATCATTAGGTGAAAGAGATAATTAAAAATAGTGACATATTTATATGTTGTAAATTTACTTAACAAAATATTTGTATTCATTTTATTTAATAGTGAAATTTTTCTGGACTAAATCCCATGATTTTTATCTTCTTAATGAAAAATTTTCACATTAAAAATTATTATTTCTTAATTTATGTCTTTATTATTTTTAATTTAATTAAACAACAACAACAATAACAATAATAATAATTTTTAAGTGATAATAATAAAATATAATTATATTTTATAATAATAAAAGTATTTATAACAATAACAATAATATATAATAATAATTATCATAAGAAGAAAATATAAAATTTAAAGTTTTCCAATGCTAATTAATTATTTAAAATTTTCAATACGTGATATTGATTATAAGTTTTATTATATTTCAAATTTAAACTTCATTTATTTAAATTAAATGCATTTTTATAAATATTTTTTTACAAGTGATCAAATTATTTTTAGTCAATATTTTTTTCATGTATTAAAAGTGATAAAATTTTAATTTAAAATTTTAATATATTAAAAAGTTACTAATATATTGTAAGAAATTAGGAACAAAACTATATTAATATTTAAAAAATTCCTTACTTTCTTTTTTAAAAGAATTCAAATCTAATCTCTTTAAAATTTAAAAGAAGATATAATTTTTATTTCAATTGTCTCAATAAATTTATTCTAATTTCATTCTTTTAACAAAATTTTAAGTAATAATAATAAAATATAATTATATTTAATAATAATAATAAATTTTAATTAATTAAAGATGTAAAATTAATGATAAATAAATAACTAATATAATAATAAAATATAATAAGTTATAAAACTCACCTGATTAATGTCGGTTTAGGATTAAGATTAGGATTGGTACTGTAATAACCCAATCTAAACTAAACTTGGTGAAAAAGTAACCTAACATGAAATTAATCCAATATACAATTTTTTTTCCTATTAGATTAGTCTTATAAGGTTTAGTTAGCCCATTTTAACAAGTTTAGTAAAAAGTTCAATCCTAATTTCAAATTTACACCTGCTATGAGAATGCAATCAAATCAAATATAAATGCTAATGTTCAATCATGTGTATTTTTATTATGCTTGATTTAATTTCATTATATTTGTTTAAAGATTCCTTTGTAAGATGAAGAAATTTATCTTTCTAATAAATGTGCTTTCATTGTCATTTCATAATATATCTACACAAATAAACAAATATTAACTACAATGGATAATTAATGTCAAAAATCACCAAATTAAAAATTATAAAGTGTCAATCACAAATAACCATAAATTCTAGAATCTAATGAAAATTAGAAAAAAAAGATAACAACGAAATTGAAAATTATATATATAAAGTATAGTTTAACCAAAATTTCATGTAGAACTTAAAGCTAAATCTCTACTTACCCAGCTAGCCTAACCAAAATAAGCCCTTGACAATGCAATATTTAAGTTAAATTGGCTTTACTTTAAACCAGATATTAATTTGTGACATACTTCTTATAGCAAATTTATGAAAATAACATTTTTACTTATCAACAAGCTAGTTCTTCACCTCATGCTTTTTCATTTTGTGGTATATTTTTCTATCCATTCCTTTTATTATATTTCCTTCACAAATGTCCCTTATCATAAGATAATGATGCAACCAAAAGAAAAATACTGAAATTAAATGAACATTACTTGACTTTTATCCCTTTGGCTTCTCAAAACATTTATTGGAATTATCAATAAATCTTGTTCAAAGCTAAAAGTTTTGGACTCCTTTTTTTTCAATACTCATAACATTTTTAGGAAAGCTTTTAGTGTATTAGTGTATCAATTATATCATTAGATTTAATTATTAAATTTTATTTATCTTACACAGTACTATGTAGATAAAAGAAATCCAACAATTTAAATTAGTGATACACCAATGCAATTGGTGTACCATAATCATCACCTTTTTCTTATTCAAAACTATGTATGACTCTTATTTGCTTTTTAGCATAACTTGCAAATATATTTTACTTTGTAGTAATTTTGTGTGAATAAATGTCAAATTTTAAGCAACTATTTTTTTAATAAAAATTGGAAGTAAAGATTCTCTTAATCCTACAAACAACTTTACTAGGTAAATCGTCTTAAGTTGCTAGTAAAAGCCCACTCTGAAGTTACTATCAAGTTTAATTAGGTTAAGAAACAATAATTCAATTAACTTTTAAATGATAGGAGATCTCTTTAGGAGTGGTTGAAAGAAAGTAACAATGATTGAAATCTTGTAACCAATTGAATGTAACAAAATTTAAGTAATTGTTTTGGCACCAGTTTAAAGAGAAAAAAGGGATTAAACACACTATACTCTTGGAATATACTTCATTACCAATTTACTACCTTCAACTTTAAAATCCAACACTTAAACCTCATAAAATTTTAACTTAAATGAAACTATCAACCAAGCAGATATTAACTTTAAAGGGATTTTATATATGCTAAAGGTTTGCTCGAGTTACCAAATATATTAAAATTAATTATCAAGATTAATGATTTCGAGCTAACCCTTTTCCATTTTACCAATTTCTTAATTTATCTTTTGAATTTGTTTATTTTCATATTTAGAGAAAAATACATTGACCTCCTTTGAAATTTAGTAAAATTATATAGACCTCTCCTCTTATTTCAAAACTTACATGAGCCTTCTTTTAAATATGACAACAAATATCTAATCAAACCTATTACATCTGACTAGATAACAAGACAAGTCTGGCTTATCTCACTTAACCTAACCCAATGACATTAGACCATGAGGGCCCAAACTCCAAAAAGGACTCCTTTGATATTTGGTTTTAGATCCAATTGGATTTTAGCCCATTTTCCTCTTAAAACATCATTGAAGTCTATTATAAGCTTCTAAATCCTACAATTAAAGGCCTTTATAACCTATATATAGAGATCATTATCATTTGATTGGGACTTAGACTACAAATCTTAATCCCACTCAATGTCTACCACTAAGGTCCTAGATTCTATAGCTACTACAACAAATTAATACTTGTATCACAAATTATGCCATAAAAATTTAAAAATCATGATAATTTTACTTCTTGTTATGGAAACTTAAAAATTCAAATAGATGTACAAAAAATTAAAAAATTTATGCTATGAAAAAATTTTACACATAGCAAAATATCACTTATGCCATAAACTAAATTATGGTAATATATTCTTCATGGTAAAGTATTACTTATGCTATAAAAAATTTTACCCATAGCAAAATATCACGTGTTCCATAAAACTAAGTTATAGGAATACATTTCTCGTGACAAAATATCACTTATGTAATAGAAAAACTTTACTCATGGTAAAATATTATTTGTACCACAAATCAAGTTATGAGAGCACATTCCCTGTAGTAAAGTATTACTTATGCCATAAATTAAGTTACAGATACATATTTTTTATGATAAAAATTACTTATTTTGTCATATAAGTCAGAAAAAATTATTTGTAAAAAAGTATTATTTATGCTACAAATTAATTATATGAACAAAATCATAATCAAATATATCATTTTTGGTAATTATACAAATAAAAAAATTATTTATAATAAGTGCAACATGCTGCAATATGGTAGATAATTAAAAAAATATAAATATTTATATATTTTGGATATTTAGTAAATAACTAATTTATCACTTAAGTTAGAGACCTCTAACTAATTGCCTACGTTAAATAATTATTTGAGAAATTTGGTAAATAACTTATTTGATTAACTAATTAGCCCCCAATCAATCAAAATAAAAAAGTTATAGAATATAATATTTTTTAATTAGTTCATTCATGAAATGTATGTAAAATAATAAAACTACTTATAAATTGTATAGTTGTGTACTTTTGTTATTTTTTTTAAAATAATAAGGATAAGAGTTGAACCCTAGATCTTAAAATATATAAGAAAAGCTCAATTATTAAGTGTGTAAGCATTTTTATTTACATATGTATCAAATTTAATATTTATTAAAATATAACAATTTTTCATAAATAATAAATAACTATTTAAATTTCCATTAATTAAATTTACATAATAAAATTAGTATACATTAACAAAATAAATATTATAATATATTAAAGATTGTATTATATAATTATTCAATAAATTTAAATTTTTACTTACTAAAATTAAAAATTAATAGGATTAACTTAGACATATATATGGAACAATTTTCTCAATTCATTATTTGATCCAATTTTTAAAATATCACTTAAATAAAACTAGATCATTGAAGATATAAAATATTATAATAAGAGTTATTTTTTTATCACAACACATTATTCTAAAAAAATGTGTTGACGAAGAAAATATATATTATGAAAATACTAAAATCATTATATTATGTATAAATAGTATAATTTATAACATAAGTTATAGCAAGTTTTATTATAGAAATATATAATAATAAATTTTACATTCGTTATTGTAATATTAATAAAACTTTCATTAAAAAATTAAAAATAATAATTATGTAAAATTATGTATAATTTAATAATAATTAAATTATTATATTAAAAATTTTTAAGTAAATTATATTTAGAGGAGTGATATATATAAAATACTCTAAATTTTTATTTTTATCCTTTATTAATTTTAGTTATATTAATTTCATTCCTTAAGAATATTTTATATTAATTTTTTCACTTTAAAATAATAATTTAATTAATTTAGTCTATTCATTTATAATTTTATTGATAGGTTAGTGACTTAATAAATAGAAGGATAAAAATTAAATATAAATAATATATGAGAAATGAAATTAATACTAAAAATTTATGAATAGTTGAATAATTTAAATTACATTTATGAATGATAAAAATATGCATTACAAATAAAAAATTAAAAGTAATTAATTTATAATAATTTAAATTTTAATTTATAATAAAATTTAAATATGTATAATAGTTCAAAGTTATGATTTGTACAGATATTTATTTCATATAATTTAATTTTTATTGAAGAAATTTTAAAAAAATAATAAAAAATTACTTGAAAGATGTAAAAGTTTTACTTTTATCATGTAATAATTCAATTAATGATAATCAATAAAAAATATTAATAAAGGGATAAAATTAACTAACAAATTATTTGTGAGAGATAAAACTAATATAAGATATTTGTAAAGGATAAATTTGATACAAATAAAATTAATAATGAAATAAATGAGAATTTAGTCTATAAAAAATAATTTTTTAAAATAAAATAATAAGGTACTTTAATATTAGTGTATTTTTATTATATATATTTATGTAATTTTTTATCATTATATAATTAACATCTTATAAGTGCATTTTTATTTTTGAAATCAATAAATCAATTAATACTTTATATAAAATATATTACATTATAATACTAAAGAAGAAAAATAGCATAATAGTAAGGTTTGATATTCCTTAACTTGGAGATTTAGGTTCAATTCCCTGTGAATGCAATTTATAATTTCTAGATAAATAAAGTTTTAATAATTTACACTAGTTGATATAAGTTAAAAATATTAATAGATTTTAGTAAATATGCAAACAAAATGATAGGATAGCACCTAATTAAATTAGCTAGATAATCGATTTAATTTGCATATATAAAAATTATTTTATCTAGTTAAATTAGTTTTATAATAATTTTATTTTATTTTTTGTCATAATTTTATTCATAACAATATGAGTTTCTAGTTATAAATGTACCTTTATTACCAAGTTAGCACTCATGGCTACAAGAATCTATTAGTCATTAGTGAACTTGTGGTAAAAAAATTATTTATATCATAAGATCTTTTTTCTTGTGATAATTTTCTTGTCATGTTCACTTATGTCACAAGATATTTAATTAGTATTTCTATCACTAAGTAACATAGCCATAAAAATTTTGATCTTGTTTCACGATTTTGACTGTGATACAAGTGTCAATTTGTTGTAATAAAGATTTTATTATTGGCACTATCCGTGGCTCAACTAGCCACATCTTTACCTCACCATGATCAAATAGGACTAAACTTCCATGCTTTTAGGAAATAATGAAGAAAAACTCATTCAATTACTGAAACTCCAGAAGTAACACCTTAATTACTCAACTCCAACACAAAGCCCATCGTCTATAGGTTGAAGTCAAGTGTGATGCCTGCATAAAAAAGGTAAGGAAGCTATAAAATGAAATAGGAAACCTCTGAAAAACAAGCTATCTATCCTAATTGTAAATCAATACTACCACCATCTAGTCATCCACAAAGATCCCATATATACTTATCATCTTTGATCATATACATATGCTAGCAACACCACCCTTTTTGCCTTATACAAATGAGTATCAAATCCTTAGATCCCCATAAATTCCTAAAACCATCACAACTATAGCCATGATTGATACAATCTAATTAACCTTGAAATTCCCTATCAAAATCAACAGGCTCTTACTAACTAATTGCATCCATTCACTTAAGCAATTATAAAGGGCAAACTACCCCAAGCTTTCAAAATACCCACATATCTTGATCTTTATGATAGATTAACAGATCTTCAAGACATCTAAAGGCTTTTTATGCAATCATACTTCTTTTTAGGCACCGGATGTGACATATATTAAGCCTTCTCCACCACATTAAAAAAGGTAAGTTTACAATGGTGTAATAATCTATGTCCTTAGCTAATCAACAACTTCAACCAACTATCCTATGCATTCATTATGCACTTTGTAATAAGCTAAATACTTGAAAAAATGTCTACCATTTGAATAAATTTTCAACAATAAGGCAATGAAACATTAAAACAATACCTAGCAAGATTTAATACCTATATTTGAAATATGAGATCTTAATGAAAGAGTAGCTATTTATTAGGTCGTTGTAGGACTCTATTTAGAATATTTTCACTATCATTAGTTAAAAAACTAGTTTCAACTATGAAAGATCTCTTGGATAAAGTAGAGAAATACATGAATGCTAATGAATGTGAACTCATAAGAATATATCACATTGAAGGCAATTTTGTTTAAAACACACATCCAATCAAATGAAATAAAGGACACTTTAGATCCACTTGGTATACTTCAAGGTAAAGATTTGAAAAATATGAGCCATTAAGAGTAAGCATTAACATGGTCATAAAAGATGTCCAAGCTACTAAATTGATGAAATTTTCCTTTAAAAGAACACATAAGTTCCCACTAAAAGATATCTAAATACTATAAATTTCATAAAGATTATGGCTATAATACTAATCATTGTATGTTTTGAAAAACACTTAGGTAAATATTGACAAAACTTAGGAAGATTTATAGCAGAAGGCTTTGCTAGTGGAGGCATCTCTAAAAATGCTAAAAAAAAATGACATATACATCAAATTATACAAATTAGACAAAAAAAATTAAAAAGATTGCACTAGCCAATCTTCTTTACAAAAAAAGGATTTTAGAAACATTAATAGAGATCACAAGGACCTTATAGTTGTTTCAACTATAATCCATAACTTCCTTATACGAAGAATATTAATAGATCCAGGAAGTTCCACCAATATACTATACTTTCATGCTATTAAAAAAATGAATTTCAACAAATCAATGATAAAACATTATAATAGGGTACTTGTTGTCTTTTTTAGCAAAACAGGTATAAGTAAAAGGAATAATGACTTTAAGAGTAACCTTGGGAACACCACTAACTATGCAAAGTACCAAGTTAAAACTTTTTGGTCATCCAATTAGATAATTAAGCCTACAACACAATTTTAAGATGACCTTAAATCATGTTAAAGTAATTATTTTAATACCATACCTTTTAATGAAATTCCCAACTAACACTGGTGTAAGATAAGTTTAAGTAAACTAAACAATGGCTCAAAAGTGCTATATGGTGAGCCTTAAATATCCAGCATAACAAGCAAATCCAATAGGCAGTATGCTTTAAAATAATTCCCTAATATCTTAACATGACTAAAAAATGGCGACTTGACACTATTAGATATAAGGATTTTAATATGAAAAGATCAAAACCATTGTCAGACCCGAAAAAGATCTATCTTTTTGGAGAAAGAGATGAGCGGATAATGCACATAGCAAATAATTTATCAAAAGAAGATAGAGCCATATTGATAACTTTGTTAAAAGAATATACTAAAATTTTTGCCTGGAAACCTTCAAATATGCTAGTAGTTAATGTTAAAGTAACATGTAACAAATTAGTGGTGAATTTAAACATTAAACCTATACAACAAACTAAATGTAACTTCAATCATAAACATTAAGAGGTAGTTAAGAAAGAAGTGGCAAAGTTGCTGGATATAGAATTCATTAGAGAAGTTGAACATACAAGATAGATAACATATGCCATTCTAATAAAAAAGGCAAATGAATAATGGAGAATATGCATAGATTTTCTTGATTTAAACAAAGCTTGCCCAAAGACACCTATTTGCTACCTAACGTCAACCAACAAGTAGATAACACATTAGGTCTTGGAAGACTTAGCTTTAAAGATGCATTCTTGGGATACAAGCAATTAAGAATGAGCCCATAAAATGAAGAGAAAAATTGTATTTATCATATATGAAGACATTTTTATTATAGGGTGATGCCATTCAAATTAAATAATGTAAGTGCAACATGTTAACATTTAATAAATAAGGTCTTCATTGAGTAAATTGAAAGAAATATAAAAGTATACATTGATAATAATTTAGTCAAGTTAAAGGATGAAACATAACATTGGAATGACCTAAAAGAAGCCTTCAAAGTTTTGTAAAGAAATTCTATGAAGCTAAATTTAGTGAAATGTGGTTTTAATGTCTGAGCGAGTAAGTTCTTAGGATTCATACTAATTGAATGAGGGAGTGAAGCAAATCCATTAAAATTTTAAGCTATGATTAAGAAGACTAGCCTTAAAACAACCAAGGGGTTTAAGTACTAAATGGATATTTAGCAACATTGACATATTTTATGTCTAAGTTAGGAGATAAACTTTTACCTTTCTATAAATTACTTACGAATGCAAAATTTTTTCTTGGGATAACTTTTGTAGGGAAGCTTTTGCCTAATTAAAAAATTAATTAGCCTTACCAACTATCCTATTAAGACTTTAAGAAAATGAGTCATTATACATCTACCTAGTAATGTTAGAGGAAGCTGTCAGTTCCATGATCATAATAGAAGAAGAAAGTCAATAAAAACATGTCTACTTTGTTAACAACATGTTGCACGATATTGAGAAGATGTAGCAAAAAATTGAGAAGTTAGTTTTTTTCCTCTTAACAATGGCAAAAAAACTCTAGCCTTATTTCCAAACTTATAAGATCATTGTCTAAATAGATCAGCTAATTTATTAGATCTTCCAAAAATTAGATGTAATTGAGTGATTGTTATTGTAGGTAATAAAGCTATTAGAATACAACATAAAGTTTGAGGTAACAAATGTAATAAAGGTATAATCATTGGCAAATTTCATAGTTAAGATGAGAAAGTTAAAATGTAAGTAAGTAGTAATGGAATGGACTCTTTATGCAAATGGATCTTCTAATAAAAAAGAAAGTGAAGTAAGCATTATTTTAGAAGGACCAAACGTAATAACATTAGAATATACACTAAAGTTTAGTTTCCATGCCATAAATAACTAGGTTAAATATGAAGCATTGATAGTTGGATTAGAGTTAGCAAAAGAAGTAAAAGTTGAAAAAATCCAAGTATTAAGTGACTCCTTATAAACTAGGTTAAAGTAAAATATGAAATAAAGGAACTTATGATGAAAATGTTTGTTAAGAAAATAAGAAATCTAATGAAGGCATTTTAGTACAAGGTGAAAAGCATACCTAAAGAATAAAAAAACTAGGCAAATTCCTAGCAAAACTGAACTTTCTATGATGAGTGCTAATTAGAAAAATCAACATTTTAATTAAACAGCATTGTTCAACTATAGAATTTTTAACATCAATTATTATATTTCTAGATATTTATTAGAGGCTTATTACATATTAGACATCAGTTATGATTTAAAAATTATAGTTGTATAGAATCTTATTTCTGTAAATAATATCAATTGTATTAAATAAATAACATCTGTTTTCTTATATATTTTTAATCAACTTATGTACCACATTAAGTTTTATAAAATTACTTTGACTAATGGAAAATAAAGCAACCATTTTACAAACTATCCAAGAGATGGATTAAGCGTGAGAAAGCCTAAAAGTTATAAGAACAAGATAAGAAGTTTACTCTATTTTACATGATATTAATTTTCATAAGTTTGAAGAGAATAAAAGATTAGTTTCATAATTAATTAAAAAATTTTAATCAATTTTATTAATTATCATAAATTCAGGATAAGTTATATATTCTTTTTGCATATTTTTCTTACAATGATATAAATATCAATGCATTGAACCTGAATATACAAAAATATGAGGAAAATATATCAATATAAAAAATTTATTTTATAATTTTATTCATTTTATATATCATTATATTGACAAATATAAATTTATAATAATATTACAATAGGTTAAAAAAGACTTTATTCTTTCATTGTTACTACCAAATTTGGTGCCAGTTCTCATAACCGTATATCAAATTTTGATATTGATAAATCATAAATCTAAGTAATACATTTGTCTTTATTACTAACACCAACCTGTGTTCGAGGAAAAAGAGCATAGCTCTCTTCTATCTTATTTAACACATATAAAGATGATAATTAATAAGCAATAATAATTAAATTCTATAACACCTTCAAAGTTGTTAAATAAGATGAAGGGGTAGTTCTGTTCCTCTTTTTTAGAATAGGCTAAGGTTAGATAATAGAGGCTAAGACATCACCAAAATGTTTTTAAATAGAGAGTGAACGTAAAACTTATAGTAAGTTGACTAAACTATAAACGTCAATAAATCAAAACCAACATCTTAGGCTTGCTCTATTATAATTTAGTGTTAGTTCATTATCCAAGTAAATTTTTTAAATACCCTTAAACATCGATTAATAACAAAATCAACATGTAATATTATCTTCTTCCATATGATCTTTTAAATGCCTTTTGGACTAAGATTTTCAAAATTAACCTTCATCTTAAGTTTCTATTTAAATTTCAAAAATGCCTTTAATTAATTATAAATATAATTTTATTTTAAATCATCATTTTATTTGTTTTAATAATTTTAAAAATACTACTCCATTGATATAGATATTGGTGTATCCTATAATCCATGTCTATTGATCGACATAAATCATAACTTTGTAGTAATAGATATTGATAATGTTGTAGATATTATTAAATGCTGACAATAATATATCCAAATGACAAAATGGTGTACTACCTTAACCCACTGAGGTAAAACCCACGAGCAAATTGAAAGATAGTACTTCATCAATCCATAAAGGTACATTACATGTTAGGCAATGCTGAGAAGAAGGCTGTTGTCCATTAGGTCCAAGTGTAGTAATATTTTTATGCATGTTTAAGTACCTAATATAATAATTAATCATCAGTACATGAAATTGATACTCTTTTCAGTTAGTTTGTTATAGCGCTCCATATAAAAAGGCAACATCAAATGTAGATACTTTGTGATGAAATACATGGTTGACATGACCAAGCATATGAAGAGGGATGTAACTTTGTAAGGTATTTCGTTTGAATTTTAGTTAGGTTGACACTTATGGAAAACAAATAATTCTATCTTTTTATTAAAGTTTGTATGTAAATATGTAGTTTTTTTTTAAAAAAAGACACAACCCTTTATTATAAGGAAAATATACAAGCCTTACACAAGAAATGGTCTACATATGTATTGAAAAAAAGGTTAGCATTGCCTTGAGAGGGCTGTTAAATGTATAATTTAGTGGGTTTAATTCTAAATTAAAATATATATATTTGTCCTTGTAAGAATTAGTGAAATTACTTGTAAATATATCCTTGTAAGAATTAGTGAAATTACTTGTAAATGTATATATATATATATATATATATATATATATATGTATATCTATATATATATATATGTATATGTATGTATATCTATGTATATGTATGTATATGTATATATATATATGTATATATATATATGTATGTAAATATATATATGTATGTAAATATATATATGTATGTAAATATATATATGTATGTAAATATATATATGTATGTAAATATATATATGTATGTAAATATATATATATATATATATATATATATATATATATATGTTTTGTATGCAATATTAATATGTTTTATAAGTGTTATTGTATGATTTAATATTATTTAAAAGGTGGCTCTCTTTTGCATTAACAAGTGTGTCTACTCTATTGTTTATCTAATAGGTTTGGTTTCTAATTTCTAACTTTCAGACAATAACAATAGTAATATAAAAAAAAAAGAAACAATGTCGATTTTTTATTTAAAATTAACTTCAATATGGTAGAATATTGGGTTTCTAAAACTAATCACTATGAAAAATTAAAATTATAACTTAATCAGATTCAAGTAGCAATAATAATAATTTGATAAAAAAAAGGAAACAACATCAATTGTTTATTAATAATTGGTATCAATATAGTATAATATTGGTTTTATAATAAATCAAATATGATATATTCAACTGTTAAAAATTTAAAAAATAATATTATACATAAGTTTTAGTATATAACTAACATGAAAAGTTAAAATGATGTCATTTTTCTTT
Source organism: Sindora glabra (assembly GCA_020226215.1). Lineage (NCBI taxonomy): Eukaryota > Viridiplantae > Streptophyta > Magnoliopsida > Fabales > Fabaceae > Sindora > Sindora glabra. The sequence continues at coordinate 53,289,455 of CM035232.1, read as the reverse complement.
TCTCGTAACTTATAACAAAGGTGGGAGATAAATAGAAGTTAATCTTATCTTGAAGTCAAAGTGTAAATTACAAAGTAAGAGTATCTTACTTTTGAAATTTAAATTATTCTATGGAGAAATTCACATAAAAAATCACCATAGCTTGGGTTCAATCAACAATTTGTCTTTATCTTACTAATGTCTTCTTCTTAACATTAAAGTGTATTTAAATGCCCCATTTTTTTAAACCTAACGAAAAATGTCTAGCTCTTATGTATTGTGTAAATTTATTTAGATTCTATGTTTTTAATTATATTTTTTAGGGTTTTGAATGGTGTGACTGTTGATATATTTCCTTTAAAGTAGATATATTATACATCTATAGCAAGTTATATGCTATGTCTCCAAAGTATGGGTTATTTATTGAAAACGGCAATTCAAATAGCAATAAACTTCATTTCATGCCTTTATATTGTTCACACTATTATTCTATGGAATACATAAAATTTATTCCTCATGTTTATTTCAATCATGGTGTTCTAGAGTTTCATCTACTTACCAATTATTTGCAACTTTAGAATTCTTAGGCTATAAGAGAGAATAACCAAATGAATATAGTTAAAGAGCTAGAACTTATGTTTCAATTTGAAGAATAGGTAATGGACATCTTACTTACAAAAGAAAACCAATAAGTATTGTTTTTAACAAATAGCCAAGATGACAAGAGCACTATGCAAATAACACATGATACCATCAAGATTTGATAGCATAAGTTAGATAATAAATTTCTCTTCAATAGAATCATATAACATTAATGTTGCACCTACAACATTAATTTTGATAAGCTTGTACCCTTTATTTGCATAGTGGGTTTCACAAAGATTTCTATCAATAGCCAAATTATTGGAAGAAAATGTAACTTTTTTATGTGTCATTTAGAGGTATTATTTTCAATTTTTGCACATATAGATATTATATGTCTTCAATTTTTTGGACCTAATTAAATATATAAAATTATTGCCAATAGGTGTTTATTATATTTAGGATATTATTTTTTATCATAAAGACATTAAGATAAGGCTTAAATACTACTTTCTATAATAATACTTCTTGTATAATATTATAGTTGCTAGATTCAATAATTAGGTTTAAATGTTTCTCTAGATGTAATAGGGTTGAAGTGAATTCTATTGAACAAAAAAAACTAGTAAACCATGTTGATTATTCTAAAACTCTTTTGTCTTATATTAATATTATGCATTGGTTATTCAATAGAAACTAACATACTCTATGGGATTTAAGATATGAAAGAATGTGGATTTTCAATGGTGGTTTACAAGCTAATGTATTATATATACTCGTGTCATAATCTATTTTCAACATCAATTATTGTTATGTTTAATGTTATTATAGAATTGCCATTCTATTTTAATGATTCAACAATATCTAGGAACAAAGCACATCTAATTTCCTATAAAAAAAAACAAACATTGTTACCATTTTTCACATTAGGATTCAAAATTAATGTTGAATACATTAGGCATACATTAAGTACATTCTTTTGGCTCAAGTATCTTACTTAGTAGAGAAGGTTACCTTACTTAGGTAAGAGGTGACGGAGATTAAAGCTACTCAATAGGAGCAGACATAGTAGCAATTCACTTCTTCACCCCTCCTGCTTCCATATAACTATTACCCATATATTTCACTACATACACCAATATGTCTACCTCTACCACCTATATACACATAAGAAGCACCTAGTGGATGGCCAAAAGGCCTTTCCCACCCTTAGACTCCTCTAACCTACCATGACATAAATAATGAGAACATTACCATTGAGGATTTCAATCAGTTAGGCTTTAAGTGATCTTTTTTGTGGATTATGTATTTGTATTTTTTATTGAGTATATTGTATTTAAAAATTTAATTTTATAATTTATATATTTAATATTTATGTGCATTTTTCATTTTAAATTTTAAATAATAGTTTTTAATTATATTTTTAATTTTAAATTTATATATTTTTTTCATATTTATAGCCTATTTTAAAAAAATCACTATTTTAGATGGGAATATTTTTGTTATTTATGACGGATTTTTGAAAAAAATTCTAAAGGATAATAAATTTATATGTCCCTTAATTTCCATTGAAAAAATCCATCAAAAATAATTTTTGATAAAAAAATTCATCAAAAATAAATTTCTAAAGAACATATTTCCAACTACAAATTTTCATCGAAAATTCTTATCACTAATAGAAATTTCATTGTTGTTGATAGAAAAATCTATTTAAAAAAAGTGAGATTTCTAATAATGGGAGGACTTTGCACAATTAGAGATTGTTGTTGCACTATCTTGTTCGAAAAGGATGTGATGATGTAAGGGAGGTAGCTACATCAAGTGTAGGCACTAACATATATACTCAAGAAGTGGATGCACCAATGGTCATGAATCACTAACAGGTTGGAGCAACCTTCTCCTTTATCTCATACATCTCTGCCATATCTACAACCTCATCCTATCATCTATAATTAACATACATAATAGAATTAACAACCTATTTTAAGTTGCTCTTTGGTGAAACACTAGGTGAAAGAATTACCATGAGGATTAAAGCATCAATAGATTTCTCCCTTTTAACCAAAGCTCATCTCTAAGATCAAAACTCTTATCAATTAACAAATAAAATTTTCTTGGTGCTAACATGCTTTCCATTAAGCTAGCACTCCAATCAAAGGTTATATCCAAAATTCAAACCCCCTATTTATTGATAAGTAAAATCTGCTCAGGGTTAACATGCTTTCCACTAAGACAACACCTTGTTGGTCTAGTCTAAGTTGCTCTTGAATAACATTTCTAATGAACTAAATAAAACTAAATAATTAACTACATAAAACTAAAGTAATATTTCTAATTGATAAAAATTAAACAAACTAAATAAAATTTAATAAGTATGTCAATTGAGTAAATAAAACTAAATAAGAATTTTTAAATTTACTAAAAATTAAATTATGTAAACTACTCTAACTAACATGCATGTAAATCTTGTAGTGCATATTTTGAGATTATTGATTGTGTTGGTGAGTGAGATATAAGAATTCAATATGTATGATATTAATATCCTTTTAAATATGATATTTTGTCATTGAGTGTGTATAATCTTAATTTAGACTTATAGGTGTAATAGTACTATTTTATATTGACATTGATATTTTAGTGGATATTATTTATAAATTCTATGGATCCAAGTGGGAATCTATTAGTATTTAATTATTGTGGACATACATAATTTATTAAATAGGAATATCAATGCCAATTGGATCGTTAGGTTACACTAAAATGAAAGAGTCATTTGGAAATTAGGTCCAAACTTAATTTAATTTAGTAGGAATGAATCTTTTAATGAATAGAATTCATGATCTAGTTTCATTTACAAAAAAAGGGTCCATATCTTATTAAAATCTGATCATTTGTTTTCTACTCCATTATGAACATAGTTTTAGTTCTCTCCAAGAGAAATTAATTATGAGTGTTTTAGTCTAGAAAGGATAACTCTTTAACCAAATTTTTATTATTTTGATTGGAAGGGATAGAAGAGAAATAATTATATAATTGCTAATTAGAGAAGCAACAATAATTAATTGCAGTTATGGATGTCACAAATATAGGTATTTACTATAGCAATTCTTCATAAATAAATATACTATTATGTTTGTAAAAATTTCATTCCATTCCCATGTCATGATTTAGAATTTCAAGAATTAAACAAGTAAAATCCTGCAAATAATTCATTTCAAATATTACAATTTTTGTTTAAAATAAAATTTACTTTTAAATTAATGATAAAAATAAAAGTAATTTTGTATAAGCTCTGAAGATAATAGTTATAATTATAATATATGTGCGTATTTGATTTAATTTTCTAGGAAGGGACAGTTGGCCGTAGATATACAGCCCGTGAGCAATACGTCCAACTACAATTACGGAGGAATGGTCAATAAGCCGAGGAAGGGAAACTTGGGAGGAATAAAAAAAATCTAAGATTATAGTCCGCACACTCTACGAGAAAGGAGGTTTAACTTCCTATCCTACAAACAAGCCAGTTAACTGCCCACAAACGGCAATAACTGCTTACTATTTTTCCCTTTGGGAAATTTATTAGCCTTTGTTTAGTAAGTATAAAAGGAAAGAAATTTTCTAAAATTTAATTTAAAACATATGAAGAAAGTTTTTTTAAAAATATTGATATATAGAATAATATTTATCACAAATTAATTAATTTATTTTTTTTTCTCTTATATCTTAATATAAATAAAGGAAAACTTTAAAATTTAAAATTTTTCTTTCCATTCCATCTATTTTTCTTTATGTCACATTCTTGAAAATATCTTATGAGAATATTATATTTTTATATTTGATTCAAAATTTCAAATCTTTTTTGGCAATTGTAACAATCTCAAAAATATCTTTACTCCAAATTTTCTCTTAAAATATTTTCATGGGAGGAAATAAGTATCTCATAATTTCATGAAATGAAAATATTAATATTAAAATAAAAAAATAAACCTACTCTTAAAATTTTTTTCAACCCTAGTTTATTTTATTTCAATTTCTACAATGTAGCCATAGACATTATCATTCTTTACATATTCTTTCTCTACCGAAGCAAAGTCAAAAATTATATGGGGTTAAAAACGGGTTTCAATCTAATGCTCGAAAATAATATTTCAAAGCTTTTGTATGTTTTCCATTACTTGTACAAATAAGGCCTAAATGTATGTAGCAATAAATTCATTCCCTTCTATATATAGACTCAAAATTTCAAAATGAAGCAAAGTTTACTAAATTGGTTATATATCTATTAAATGAGGATATTTACACTTTATTTATTTTTTATTTTTTTAGCATTATATTATTATAATCTTGAAATTTGTGAAAATTGGCTCAATCAATGTCATAATGATTTAAAAATTAAAAAACAAAATTGTAAATGTGTAGCTCATGTAATTATAATGAAAAAGTATTTATAATTAGTTTTTATAAATTTTAATGATTTAAAAATTAAAAAATAAAATTTTAAATGCGTAATTCATACTTTTATAATGAAAAAGTATTTACAATTAATTTTTATAATTTTTATATTAGGTGTTAAAAAGTATTTATTTATATGTTTTTTATTAAAATTATGATTTATTATAATTTACAATGATAAAAATTGACAATTTATTTTTAAAAAATTAATAAAATTTTCAAGAATATATATATATAATGAGAGTCAAATATAGGAATATAAACCATCTATGAACTCAAGTAACTATTCTCAGAAATATTTATATTAAATCAAATATAAAAATATTACATTCTAAATAATTAAATTCTCAATAATTACAGACAAGTTCACATTCTCATAAATGTAAGATTTATAAAGCAAATACCACCTAAAAGTTTATAAATTTTATGTGTTGTATTCAATGATTAAATTCATCCTATTATTATCACAAAAGAAAGCCAATTTTGAACTTACTTTTAACTATTTAAGTTTGCAGAAAAATTTTATATTTAATATGGTATTAGAATTTTTTAAACCAAAAAAATTAAGAGCTTAATTTTTATCATCTCTTCTCTTCTAATTAAAATTTTGGATAATTAAATTTAATTAAATTTTAGGATAAAATGATCATCATGGCAATTGATTTAGAAATATTCAATCATTAATTTATCTTAAAAATTATAAGTTCAATGTAATAAGATATCAATTTGTAATTAATAAAAAAGTAAAAAATAATTGCTAATATTTTAATAGAATTATGATGATTAATTTATCTTTTAAATAATAATTATAATTCATATCAAATATTTTATAATAAATAAATACTCTTATAATAATACCACTTAAGAAATATAATCAACTTGGATTATCTATAAGCTCTCTTTTATTTGAGAAAAAAAAATTAGGACAAGATGAGGTGGATTTGTATTATATGTACCTTTGCAGCCCGAAAGGCCTATACGGAATGGGCTTGCCGGAACAATTGGTACTTGAATGAAGCGTCACGTGCTCTTTGTTTTATTTGGCTAAATGGGGCTAGCCGCCAAGGAGCAGCCAAATAATTTTAAAAACAATTATGGAGACTTGTAGTGCAGTAATAATACTACGATAGCATGGCCAATAAGAGGAAAAATACTATAAAGCCACAAACTAAATCAAATTGATCTAATTTTTATTGTGTGCATGTGTGTGTGTTTATTTATACAAGGATTGTTAACCTTCATATTTTTAAAGTCAATGAAAAAGGTTAGTAAATTCTATTTTTTTAATTAAATCAAAAAAATATATTACTAATTTAATGATAAAAATAATTAATAAAGCATGTTAAAATTAATTTGTCATTATTAATAATTTCATAAATTAATAAATTTATTTATTGCAGGGATAAAAAAATAAAATTGATTTAAATATTTTAAATTTAAGCTTTTTCATTAAAATTACTTAAATATTCTTGATCTTGTTCGATAATTTAATTAACCATTAATTAATAATTGATTATATTATTTGATTTAATTAATTAATAACATTAGTTGTTTAAACAAATATATTTGATAAAATTCATTATTTATTATTAATTTTTTAATTGTAAAATGACATATGAGTATATTTAGTGATATATTTGAGTATATTTGTATTATACATGTGGCTACATTAATCTTATTAATTTTTAGTTTTAATAAGAAAATTTTAAATTTATTAAATATTTATATACCAAAATATCTAGTATATTATAACAATTATTTTATTAAAATGTTAATTTTACTATATAAATTTAATAAATATAAAATTAAATAATTATTTATTATTTATAAAGAACTATTTTATTCTAGTATATATATCATAGAGTACACATATAATTAAGAGTGTATAATAACTTAATGGTTGAGTACTAGACATTATATGTTAAGAGTATAGGTTTAAGTCCTCTCACTGGCACTTTTAACAAAATAATGGGTGAAAATTATTATTATTATTATTATTATTATTATTATTATTATTATTATTATTATTTGAGGATAGTTTTAATTTTTTATAGACATTTAATGAATAATTTATTCATGCTAAAATTTTTAATTTTCTTAACTTAATTGATTGAAGATCAATAATATAATTGAATTAAATATTTATTGAAAATTTAATTTCACTATTAACTATTTACTAAATACTTAAATTAGTTCATTGATTAAATCAATTAGTTAAAAGTTAATAAAAATATTATTCACCAAACATCCTCCTTAATTATAGTATTTTTTTAAAACTAAGAATAATTTTTCTATCCATTGAAAAAGTAAAGATTATTAATCTACATATAGGAATATCGGTGTTAAAAATCCCATACATAATACATACATACACACGTGGGCACACGTCTGTGTAGACACATTCAATTTTTAAATATTGAGTGACCTGAATTATATTTTCATTAATTTCAAGTCATAACAATATATATATATATATATATATATATATATATATATATATATATATATATATATATATATATATATATATATATATATATATATATATATATGACATTAGACAAAATAAAAAATACCTTATACGGTTATTTCACACATAGGGAGATGAGGCAGAGTAGCGTGTTCATAGACATATTATATTATAACTATAATAAAACTTTATATAAACCCTAAAAAATATATTCACACGCTATAAATAATTATATTAATTTATTTAAATCCTGAAAAAAAATTTCTGATTATTTGATATTACTTGTCACCCTATATAAGTGAAGAGAATTTGTCAAAATGAATTGATTATATTTCACAAAAAAAGGGATTCAAATTAAATTATATTAAACTTCATGCTAATTATTACTATAGGCATAATACTACTAGAGCCATTGGAAAAGTCCACGAGCTGCAGGCTGGCTTGTCTATCTGCAAGCCTTTGCAGATTTGAATCTTTATTTTAGAGATCTGCGAGCTTCATTAGTTGGGCCAACTTATGGATACACTCGTCTGACTAGCATAAATTTTTTTTTTTTAATTTTTAATTTTTATATATGTTTAAATTTTCAATTTATACAAAATCATACTCTCTTTTTTCACTTTTGATTATGCAGGATTGTATTACAAATCATTTTTAGATAATATTTTTATTTTTATTTTTTTGAGTATTTTATAACTTATATATGTATGCATAAAATTTTTTTTAAGGTTATATATAGATTTTAAATATGTTATAACTTATTTGTAAATGAATATGCAATAAGTTGGAATGTTTTAATTTTTTTATGATTTAAAATTTTAAAATATTTTAAATTAAAAATAAAAAAATGTAGATTGATGCATTTATCTGTGAACTTTAATGGATCAAAATAAGACCTTTATATTGGAGACCCATGAAAAATGTTGATGGACCTAGGCCGTTCACCGATAAAATTGTTGTACTATTTCCTCATAAAATTAAATTTTATTTTTTCAATATATATATATTATACTATTTATAGCAACACTTCATTGGCGATTTCAACTTTCTTCTACGTTCATTTTTTCTATCATTATATAATAACAAATAAAAAAATATAAGTGGCAGTAATACAAAAATTTTAGCTTCGTGTGATACCTCTAAATCATTAGCAGCTTTTACATTATTACAAAATACTAATAGAAATTGGTGTAGTTTGGTAACATAACTAGTGCACTAACCAATGCTACAACATTAGATATTATGTTGGAAAATTTTCTCTTATCATGATATTACTATCAAAGAAATATACATTGGATGTTTAAAGGTTTAAACGTTAGTTTTCGGCCAGCATCTTTTTAAGTATAATTGTAGATCCATTTTAATGTCGATTATATAACCATCATAAACTATAATAATAATATTAATCATTATATAAAAAAAATTAATATCATTTTTTACTAGTTCCCTAGAAAATAACATTACATGTCTTTTTTTGAAACTGACGTGTAATTTTTATAATACTACTTCAATTTTTTTAAATAATTGATGTAGTATGTCCCACATACCCTCCGAGTCCTAACATCATCCCCTTATTTCTCACTCACTCACTTATCTTTCTTATTTACCTTATATTCCTTCTTATAGAACACTCTAACTAGAAATAAATATCAATATCTCTTATAACATATTTAAAATCCTATGTTCAACAATTTTAAAGAATATATTCAATAACAAAAACTTGAAAACAGTTAAAAGTTATAGAGAATACTCTAACTAGAGATAAATGCTTCACTATATCTATTTTGATATTTATTGTTTAATATGTAAGGTTTGCACTCCTTAGAAAAATACTTTTGAATCCAATATCTATAAATGTAATAAGTATTCATAAAAAAATAATATATGATATTATACATTTCATATAAATTAATAGTAAATAATACCACCAAATGCCAAAGAAGATGAATGAAATTAAATTTATTGTATATAAAAACTTGTAAAAGTTATATCAGAATGATAGGTAACAAAATATAATCAGTTATGAAATCGAAAACTAAATTACAAGAATAAATATAAAAACTAAAATAAATCTTTATATTTATATTCTGTATTTTTTAGGAAGTATTAAACTTGGCATATTTAGTAATAGGTTAATAGAGTTTTAGTCTTTCAAAACAATTCTAAGGTTGGTCAGTGATCATAAACATAAAAGCAAAGACAATCATCTTAAAATTAGAAGGAAGGCAGGCCTTATTAAATAGAAAAATCATTTAAGGCTTGGATGAGTTTTAAGATGAAATTTACAAATGATATCATACTTTATTCTTTTTATTTTCAACTCATGCCTAAAGAAAGAAGTTTCCACATTAATTACAGCAAAACATTAACATCTAAAGTTAGCTCAGATAAATAATGTCAAATATTAGACATCAATTAAGTATAAAAAAATTGCCATCTTTAATAAGATGATATTGTTCTATTAATTAATGTTTAACATTGATTACTAAACAAAAACTGACATTATAATAATTTAATGTTGATTATTAAGAAACTAATTTCTTTTACTTTGACAACTTTATTCATAATAAATCCCTTTTAATCTCTTTGGTGTTCCACTACTCTTTCTAATTCCAAAACTATTCCGGAGCAATCCTAGAAACTTTGAAGAATCATTCTAGAGTAGCTAGAAATACTAAACATAAATATCACATATACACTAAGCCAAAATAAAACTAATTCAATTATATGCATCAAATGCATTAAACCAAAACTAGATAATGATTTACATATGCATCATATATAGATATATATATATATATATATATCCTATATATATAGGTTTATCCAGAAACAAAATTGATTTATATTTATTGTATAAACATATATCAAAATAGACAAAACATACTATTTGATTTATGATTTCACAAGTGATATCAAGCAACAATTTTATAATTTAAGTATAAATTTTGTAAGAACACTAACATCATTTCCAAAACTGGTTAATTTTTAATTCAACCTTTGCTAAATGAAATTGATAGCATTAAAAATTATTTTTTGCATTATAACATTTTTCTTAAACAATTAAATATATACAAATAATATAAGGTTGAATATAAATATATGAACAAATGAGAAAAGAGACATAATTATGAAAATCTATTATGTAATTTCATTTATATCTATATCAATATATTGATATATACACAAAAAATTTTATAATGTATAATGAACAATTGAAAACCATCATCTTTAATAAGATGGCGTTGTCTTATTAACAAAAGTTAATATCAGTTATTAAACAAAAACCCACACCATATTAATGGAATGACAATTATTAAAAAAAATTAACTTATTTTACTTTGGTAACTTTTTGTACAATAAATCTCTTTTAATTTCTTTAGTGTCTTGCTGCTCTTGTTAATTCCAAAACTATTTTGGAACAATCTTAGAACCTTTCCGAAATGTTCAAAGACAACAAACATGTATAGTGCATATACACTAAGCAAAAATATAATTGATTCCACTATACATATCATATGCTTCAAACTAAAAGTAGATAATGATTTACCTATACACACCCATATATATATACATATATATATATATATACATATATATATATATATATACATATATATATATATATATATATATCAAACTAGAATATAAAACACAATATATATATATACACACACATATACATATCCTATATATATGCGTTTATCTGGAAGTGGAATTGATTTATATTTATTACATAAACATATACCAAAACAAATAAAACATATAATCCAATTTATAGTTTTTTAAGTGGTATTAAACAACAATTTTATAATTTAAGTATCAATTTTGTAAGAACACTAACATCATTTCCAAAACTAATCATTTTTTTAAATTCAACTTGCTTTAAATAAAATTAATAACATTAATTTTTTTATTGCATTATGATATTTTTTATATAATTAAACAGATACAAACAATGTAAAATTGAATATAAATATATAAACAAATGAGAAAAGAAATAGACAATTACAAAAATATATTCTATAATTTTATTTATTTTTATATCAATACATCAACTTACATACATTGAAAATGGTATAAGTTATAATGAATAATAGAGACAATTTTTGAGATAGAGAGTGTAAATTGATAGCTTTTAGAATCCATCAGCAAAAATAGCTCTAGAGATAAAGGATTGTAGATAATTGTATTCAACATTACTAGAGTTATTGAGAAGGTTCTATAATCCATTAAAAGTCTTTCAAGGATTTATATCCATATTTTGCAGTGAACATAAGGATTTTATAAAATATTTGAAGGGATTCTTGTTAAAATGCTTCCAAATTAATGCTTTGTAGAATGCTTATCTTCATGGCTAAAGTATGGGTACATGTCTTTAGGAGGATTTTTGACAAATTTTAGAACCTTCATAATAGTCTAGTAATGTTAAACACAATAATCTTCGCGCCTTAAATCAAAAGCCTACTTTTTTTGGTGAACAAAACCCCTCATTTTGATAAAAGGTGAGTTGTCTTGATATATTATTGATTTGTTTTAAATAGATAAGGAGAATGATTTTTATCAGCATTATGCAAAAGATTAGATATTAGTTATTAATAGGAAATCAACATTGTAGGTTTGATAATATTTCAAGAAAGTGGCGGCTGCTATATCTTAAGATATCGATTAAGTACTCCACAAACATATAAAATTTTGATATCAACTATCACTATGATTGAAACAGTCTTAGATGACAATCATTTAAAAAATTAACGTCTTAAATTTATGTGATTTTCCCATAACCTCTTAGATGCCATTCATTTAGACATCTTTAGATTTTTGCATTTTCCTTGAAAATTTATAAATGTCTGATATTAGTTGTCGGTTAAGCCTAAAATTGATGCTTTAAAATTTGTTATTTCCTTATCAAAGATGTTTAGAATGTCTTTAAACATCTATTATATAAAGAACTAATGTTAAAAACATTTAGAACTAACATCTTATAATTATGAAGTTTTTCTTACCAAATTTGGTATATATCTACATGGAAATTATGAATTTGAAAAGAAAGTTACTTTTAAACTATTTTAAATAGAAGTTATTTTTGTTTCAATATACTATATTTGGTAATCTTTATAATCCAACTACTGATTGTACAAATTTAAGATAAAAAATTAATTTTCATTTAACAATTATTATAAAAGTATAAATAGACTGACAAAGAGAAACAATTTTATAAATTTATATAGTGATTTTGTTTCTTTCTAAATCATTACACACACATATACATACATATATATATTCACTATTATAAAATATTAATTCTACAATAATTAATAGACATTAATTAAAGGCAAAACTGACATCAATGTTGATGTGATAATATTTTAAAATTATTAAGACTAATAAAATGAAGACTAGCAAATATAAGCGATATCTATTTTAATATAACTGCATTTTTGAAATTATATGAAAACTTAAAATAATAGATCATCAATATAATTGACATCTATTTGGATGTGGTAATATTTTTAAAATTATTAAGAAATTTAAGATGACTAGTTATTAATATAATTAACATATATTTAGATGTAGTGACATTTTTTTAAATTATTTAAAAACTTAAAAATATTGATTTTTTAACTAAATCAACATCATAATGTAAGCATTTAAATATTGTTAGGAAAATGAAAAACCTATAACATTACTTTTTTTATATAACTAATGTTGTAGGAAAATTGTAAAATTTTAGTGGGAAGATATCTAATTTTAATATGTAAGTTTCAAACTTAATCGATGCTTAAAGGTATGATATTTATGAGATCTGAGAAAATAGAAAAAAAAACTCAATATGTTACTTTTATATATAACCATCATTTAAAGGCATTTCAAGCATCTCGTTGAAAAAATGTAAAATGTTTACATTTTGGTTTTAGAAGTAATTAAAGTTTACTAATATGGCAACCACTAACTTATTTAGAAAAAGGATTATATATAAGATATTAGTTTCTAAATTAATCAATGTCTAAAGTCATTGGAGCAATGATATTTTGGGCCTATAAATAAAACACGTCTTATATTTTTCTTTCTTATAACTTTCATTCTTAATTTTATTTGTTTTCAAACTCAATTTTTATCTTCGTTCAACTCTTTTTACAAAATCCTAAATTTTACTCCATTCTTCACCACTTGTTAATAAGTTATTGATATTTCTTTAATTAACATCAAGCATAGAGTAAATACCCTGCATTTGGCCATTAGTTCAAAATATAAGAAGTGTCTTTTTTATTTTTATTTCTCAAACCTTTGCCTTTTTCTTTTTGATTTTTTACGCATGTTTTTCTAAGATATTTTAGTTTGTGTTTCCTTTATATAATTTTTGATATTATATTTAAGTTTTATATGCTTATTATGTATTTAACAAAATGTTATAGTGGAGACTGAAATTGACTAAATAATGATTAGAGATGGAGATAATCAAAGTTATAAAATATTTATAACAACGTTCAATAAAATATTGACATAAAATTGGTCAAAAATTAATATGTAATTTGTTAAACACCTAATGCTTATTAGTAATTCTATGGTGATTTCATAAAACAACCAACACAAAAATTATGTTAAATTTTCAATAAAAAAAGTGTTTATGTTAATATACAAAAACTACAATAAAATCATTATGTACCAAAATCATCATTTGTTATGCAAATTCTAGTTTGTTGTTTAATTTTTTCCATTTTAATCATGAAAACATATCATAAAAGAACAAAAAATCATTTTGAATCTTTTATGCACACTTTGGTGATGAAAATAGATGTCATTTTAATCGAAGTACCATTACATTAAAATAGACCTCGGTGTTAATTTTTACTAGAGTTTATCCCACTATGCATATAAATAAATCTGCAGTAGTGCATGAATTTGTGCTTATCAAGAAGCTTGTGACTTCAATTGTTAAAAAAAAAAAAAGGAGTATTGGCATAGATGATAAACATGTTTGCTTCTCAATGTGCACATCTAAACAAACATTATCTCGATGTCTAACTACTACAACAAGCAATCTCATTTTTTGTAATTAGCACGTGTGAAGTTAATGTAATTTTTTCCTCTCAAATGCTATTTGAATTTTTTCTGATTCTACTTTTATTTTTTTTATTTGCTTTTATATTGAATGAGTTTACCCTTTAATCCACACTGCAACCAAACTTCTATAAAACTTGTGTCTCTTTCTCTCTCTAACCATTTGTTCTTGAAAATTAGTGTAATTCAATAATAAATTAATAATAATCATTATTAATAATATAATTAATATATCATAATTAAACATAAAAATTTTAAAATTAATAATTTAATTAATTACACATTAATTTACATCAAATTTAGTTTAAAACTTAAATTTTAACAATAAATATTTGTTCAATTATCATTACCAGTTTTAGTAATAAGATATTACATAAATTACAAATTAAAATTTTAATTCAGATTAGCTTGTAAATTAGGAGTACTTCATTTTTGTAATTTATTCTTCAAATTAAGTTATAGTCAAATATCTTATTTAAATAAATTTTATTTTTTAATTATATTAAGCATCTTATTCAATATTTTCTAATCACATGAAATTTCATATTTAAATTATCTTCTTTCCTAATCATATAAATTAAGATTATTTATAATTATTTTTAGTCATTAATTTGTAGATTTTTTTAATTTTATCAATAATATTTTTTCTCCTTGATTCATGTAATTCTTTTGGATTTTTTTTTGTTATCATATGCCATTAGCATATGATTAAGCATTTTAAATTTTTAAAATTAACAATATATCTTAGTTTATTATTTTTTATTATTTTAATTATTTATATCCTCATTAATTTTTTAAGTAATTTGTAAAGAAATAATTATTTTTCTTAGATTATTATATATTATAAGATAAATTTGATAATTATTTAAAGTATATTTATATTATTAAAAAATGATAGAAATATGTATTCTTCATGTTGAAAGTTCAAAATAAAAAAGTTAAATTTAAATTTCATTATATTGAGTAATCATAAAGTAAATTGTTATATAAAGTAATATATACTTTAAAAATTACTAAGATATATTCAAATAGATCTCCAATCTTTTTTTAAGGATTTAAATTTGATTTTTTGTCAGCATAAATTAACTTCATACTATCACCTAATCATGTGTTGTCATGTTAATAAAAAATTATTAAAAATTCTTAATTACTATTAATTTTTTAATGACATATTTTTTTATTAACCAATAGTGTAAAATATTTTAAATTAATAGTAGATCAAATTTAAACTCTTTTTAAAATTTAACTTTAATAATATATATTATTTCTTCCATAAAAATAATATGAAATAAACTATAATTATTAGATTTATACAAATATTTAATCAAAATTTATTTTTAAATTCAGTTTTTTTAGTGCTAAAGTATGAGTATTACAAATAGCTAAATGTGGGTTCACGTTTTCTTAAATAAAATAATACTATCATAAATATATATATATATATATATATATATATATATATATATATATATATATATATATATATATCATGATGATTTGTTTAAAATAAATCATTTTAAAATATTTAAATTATTTATTAAAATATAAAATATTTTTCCTATATGGAACGAACATGAATTTATTTTGTAATATTAATGTGTCTAATGTTGGAATCCATTTCTAATTCTTATTATATAAAAGATCTTATGAATTAATGGATCTGGGGTAAACTAACCAGTTTAAATTTATATTGATTCAGAAGAGAAATAACCGATATATATATATATATATATATATCAAAGATAAAAAAGAATAAAAAATAAATATCTCACATTTTAAAAACTTATGAATAGAGTACTTAATTATATAAAAATTTGAAATTAATATAAATTATTATTTAATTAAATATTTTTATAATATTTTATCTTTTAACTTTTTAAATAAATGTTGGGATAAGAATATGTTAATTTATCATATTTTTTTCCATTTTTTATGTGTATAATTAATGAAAATTGATTTAGATAGATATAATTTAATTAAAAACTTGAAAATGAGTTTAAAATTATATGTAAAAAATAACATGTTAAATCAAAATATAATAATAATGATATTCTTATTTTAGGAAATTTTTTAAAAAGCTCATATATATATATATATATATATATATATATATATATATATATATATATATATCAATTAAGTGATTGATAGGTTTTAATTTCAATATATTATATTGTTGAGTATTTAATTGCATCTTTTCAAAATTGTGAGGATGAATTATACTTATCTTAAAAATAATGAGTTATTTTATATTTTTTAATGATATACCTATGTAAAAATAAACAAATAATCTTCATTTATATCGATATGTTTAATAGTATAATGATATTTCATATATCTTTAGAGATTTTATTTTTCATATTTCCTGAGTTGGATCCCAAAATATTATATAAGTGAATTATCTCTCTTTTCATTAAAAAATAGGCTCCATTTATTTACTTCTATTTAATTCTCATTACTTCTAAAGATAATTGATTATAAAATTTAAAAAAAAATGTCCACTTACTACAAATTCAAACCATTCAAATAAAGGTAAACAGCCTCACGCAATATATAAACACCAACACATCTCCTTGATGATCTCCACATTGCTTCCTCCCTTCTTTATATACCAGTCTCTCTCTTTCCTCTTTCTCTCTCATCCCACTTTGCAAATTAAGCTCTTCTTCCTTCTCATCTGTACACAACTCCCGCTATTTCTTCAACATCTATTCATTGTCCAAATAAAGGAAAGAGATTATTGATTAGTATTTCATTATGGTCAAGTTCTCAAAAGAACTTGAAGCTCAGCTTATCCCAGAATGGAAGGAGGCCTTTGTCAACTACTGGCAGCTCAAGAAGCAGATAAAGAGAATCAGGCTCTCAAGGCTTCCCAAACAAATTGAACCTGTAAAATCCGACTTCGGCTGCTCCATTTTTGACTCCATTCGCTTCTTCGCCACCAAAATCACCGACAAGTTTCAAGCTTCCGATGCTCAATCGGATATTATTAAGGTAAGATACATCCAAGAAGTCATCATATGTCATTCTTTTGTTTGTTTGTTCATATAGAATAAAGGGATAGCCCCTGTCTCTGATGCTAACAGAGTGCACGTTCTGCTCACCCACATTTGTAAGGTTATGCCAAATTACGTTTAGTATCTTTAAAATTCAATTTAATTACACATACATTCATTTTATTTTCACAAATACATTCAATTTTTTTCTTGTTCTAAATAATAAAAATAAATATATACTTAAAATAGAGAAAATGGAATGTAAAGGCATACAAATTAGGAAGATCAATGTATGTTCTTGAAATTAAAAAGAATATAAGTGCAGTTATATTAAATTTCGTAAAAAATAAATATAATTTACCCTTGTTATAATGATAATTTACGATCCATTTGGATGTATTTATCAGTGTGTCATTATTTCGGCATATTTAATGGCATATATGGATGGTTTCTATGCTCACACTTAATTTTTTAATAAAATAGTTCTAGGAAAATTTTATTTTTTATAATATTTTAATTTGAGTAATTTTATAAGAAGTTCAACTTTTTAAAAAAGTTGAATGTTTTTACTGTTGAATTAATTTTTATTAATGAATTTGTGCTTTTTTTTTCACTTACTTTAATTTTTATTTTAAGATATAATTTAATAATAAAAATATTCGATTGCTTAATAGATTAAGCTTTCTATATAATTATTCTTGTAACTTCTTCGCTTAACGCAATTGTGTTTTGATTCTTTTTCTATATATATATATATATATATATATATATATATTAAAGTTTCTACAAGGATGAAATAACTCTAAATTTATTTTAAATCTTCAGACATGGATAATCTCATTTGCTGATTTTTCCGGCGATTGTAATATATGTACAAGGAAACGATCATAATTTTCATGCCCGGAAAAATCGGTGGGAGAGTTTGCGTGTTTGTGTGTGATTATGGGATGTTTGGCACTTAGCTTTTAATGTCAAGTTGCCTCAGTTAGCCTTATTGTGAGGAAAGCGATGGAAAATAAAAAAGTGACATCATTTTCAGACACCTGGTTCAAAAAATATGCTTCCGAGATTTTTTTCAATTCTCATCATTCTCTATTCAACAGTAACCTTATTATATGCTTCTTAATATTCTCGTGTTTATTCTATGTTTCTTTCCTTTTTATTTCAACCCTGGTCCAACCTCAGAGAATATATATGAAGCCAGGGAAGCCACCCATATTCATACTTGCCAGTAGAATAAAATGCCCGAAAGTTGGTTTGATCCCTTTTCATGTGCCTCGTTAAGTGTGAATCATAGTAAGGACCGAATTGAAATTTAAAATTGTGTGGCTTTTTCTAAATGATTATATAAAAAATTAGAAGAGTAAATTATAATTATCATATCTTTTATTAATAATTATAATTAACATATAATTAAAAGGTTATGTAATTACTTAAAGAAATTATGTAACTATATTTTAATTCTAATTCATCAATGATAAAAAATAGAAAATAAAAATTCTAATTTATCAATACAAGATTTAACAATTATAATTTACTCTTTTCATTTTTACATAAAAATAGCACTCTTACTTAATATATTATATTTATAATTGATTTATTTAATCTTATAATTATGTACATAAACAAAATTAGATCAATCATATGAGTGCTTATATCATGCTTGATTTTTTTTAATTTTTTTATTGGCCTCCATAAAGTGATCGGTGATCGAGAAAAGCAAAATTAATGGTTAAAAATAGAAAGAAAAAAAAATAAAGGATGAATGAAAAGATGAGGGAGAAAGGAATGGCAGAATATGCTAAGACGGCGTGAGTGGCAGCAAAGAGACTTAGATGAGAAAGTTAACCTACACATTCAGTTAGTCATTAACTACGCATTATCTTTCAAGTAAACAAAATAAACAAACAAATGAATAACATTACTGACTTCAATTGTTGATCAGTAATGACAACATGTTGTCCAATAATATATTTGTTCTTTACAAGTATAGTTATAAAGTATAGTAGCTATTAATAAAATTATGAATATATGTGATTGTTACAGAGTAAAATCATAAATTTTTATGATTCTAGACATCAATGCAATAATGAGGCTCTGTTTAATTTATCAGAGAATATTTTTCATTACAGAATTTCATTTTTTTCTATGGATCAGAGGGGTAATATAATTTAATTAAAAATTATGATATTTAGTGATATATAATAAAAGAAAATATTTTTTTAAAATAAAAAAATTATTTTTTTATCATATTCTTCACATTCAATATTAAAGAAACAAAATATTTTTTTATCTTAATATTTTTATAAAAAGTATTTGTTGTTATTAATACTATGTCTAAAAAAAGGAGTAATCATTCACTCCTTTCCAAATAATGGGATTCACAAATATTGTGAATTGAAAATTTCTATGGTATACTACTGCCATAGTAGTATACCAACACATTATTCAAGCATATAAAATTTAATTTTTTAAAAAGGTAAATTCAATCAATAATCAAATCTGGTGATATATCGGTACACCGCTTATTCAATGGTATACCATGATTTTTCCCTTGTGAATTTCATAGTATGTAAAGAGAAAGTGGCCAAAGAATTAGCATTATTCTAATTTATAACTATATTTATATAATTAATTATGAACAAAAAATTTATATCTCAAAAGATAATTTCTATTCAAATGAACAAACTCCTAATATTATATAGTTGGAGTCGGCACTTTTGGAGGTGTAATAATTTTTTATCTCGTCCCTCATTTTTATTTCTTTATTATCTTAGTTTTAAATACAAAATATTACGTAGGTGTGATATAATTTATCATTTTTATTATTACAATTCTGACAACAATTTCAATTTTGAATCGTATTAACAATTGATGCAGCAAGTCTAACTCTGAAACTCTTATTAAAGTGAGGAGTTTAGTGCTTTTCTTTTTCTTCTTAAACGCTTTTCATCTTCTTTTTGAGGGTTGCTCATTCTCTTACGAAACCAAGCAAACCGGCTGTGGCGTTTGAGTCTTTTTCTGTTTTTGTGGACTATGCCACTTTTTGACAATCATATCCTGTAACGGCACTATTTGAATCCATATCACGAAACTTCCGTGAGCACCATAGCAAAAATAATGTAGTTATATATAAAAATTTGATTTATAGAAATTAATATCTCCAATAAAATTTAAATAAAGTAGATTTTTATTTCTTATTTTTTGTTATAGGTGAGGAGAAGAATCATCAAGGATAGTGATGAAGAAGTTTACGAAACAGAGCTTGTCCAGCTGTTTTCTGAAGAAGACGAGGTACATTAGTTATATTTTCTTTTTATTATCTTTCTGAATTTATGTATATTTCATAAATTAATTTTTAAGGAAAATAGTAGAGAATAATTTTTAGAAAATATTTATAGGCTGTTAAGTTCTTGTTTATCCAATGAACACATATCATGTGTACCCTAAACTACTAAAAAATTATCATGTTATTAATTAATGAAATAATTAATTCCTCAACTAATCTTTTTTCTAAATCTTTGACAATATTTTGGTGGCATAGGACACACATATTATTTGTTCACTAACAAGTAAAAAGTTCCTGGTCTTGTAATTTTAACACTATTATTTATTACATTTTGAAAAATAAAAAATTTATTCCTAAAATTATATGAATTATTTAGCCTCAATATTAAAATATTGTTTAAATAAAAATATAAATTCAAAAAATACTAATATTTCAATGATATGGTCGAATTAAAAGAGATTCTAAATAGAGCCACTTTTTCTCTCAATAATAGATATCAAATTTTTATGCGGGCCCATGCAAGAAAAAGTGAATTTAGAAATGGTTCCAGCATCACTTCATTTGGAATATAGGTAATAATTTTATTTTATTTTTAATAATTATTTGAGTTTTATTTCTTCAGGTGCGTGTATTTTTCGCGAGATTGGATGAAGAGCTTAACAAGGTGAACCAATTTTACAAGTCACGGGAGTGTGAATTTATTGAAAGGGGAGAGATGCTCAACAAACAGCTTCAGATTCTGCTGCAGCTTAAGCAGATTCTCAGTGACCGGCGCCGGCAATGTTCTCCGGCAAGGTCGTACAATCTTGGGAATTTCCCTCATTCTCCGGCGCGTGATTCCGATTACTCCGGTCAGCATTTTGTTCTCTTTTACTTCTTTCTTTTTTTAATTTTCCACTGGTCCAAACATGAAAAACTGCCGGAAAATTCTCATCCTAGATTTTCTGAGCTAACGTTAGTTAATACATTATTATCATTAACATATCTATTAAATAATGGATAAGGAAACTTTCACGGTACACGTTAAAGACTCTGCTACTCCTTGAAGAATTTTCCTGAATAAACGTGTAATCATTCCCCTAAATTTACATTTTATTCATATATATATATATATATATATATATATATATATATATATATATATATATATATATATATATATATATATCCATCTGAATTTAATCGATATTCTATATATATATCCATCTGAATTTAGTCGATATTCACTTTCACTCACAAGGTCTAAAATTCTGAACCGTCTCACATATATAAGAGGGTTGAACAGAGAGTAAATTCAGCACAAATTTTGTTATATACGTATGCCAACAATTTAAATCATTAGGTAGAATATAATATTATAAACTTCTATAATTTGTTAAAAGTTATATATTTCAACCTCTTTATAAAGAAATCATATATTTAAAATTATTTATAATCAATTCTCAATATAAATGTATCAAATACACGAGAATCTTGCAATCCTTATAATCCACGTGTTCTCACATTATGAGGTTGCAAGAAAATTATTCCTGTGTGCAAAATAGTTGGATTATAGATAGGAGTAGAGTTAAAAGGGAAACTTTTACAAGGGGTAAAATATATAATATATAATTTGTTAAAATTTTAAATTAAAATATTTTAGTTTCTAAAGAATTATATATAAATATTTTAAAAAAATTTGAAACACATGGAAGAAATTTTATAATTGCCAAAGTTTTGAAGCTAAAGCCTCCAAATATCAACCCCGCCTAGCCAGGCATTATGGGCACTATATTTAAAACACTATTGCGTATGCACACACTTAAACAAACAAATGATATGAAAGTAAAATGCTTAAATAAGGATTATACTATTTGAATTACTAATTTAATATTTAAATAAAAAATTATGAAATATAATATAATTAATTGGAATACATTTAATATTTATTTCATGACAATACTATTTTTATTTGGTTTTGAATTTGATTTATTATTAATATAAATCAATATTATATTATTACATATTCATCTCTTATCATCTCAATAAAATCTGTTAAAATATTTTTAATATTAATAAAATTTATTATTTTTTAATAATATATCATATTATTATCTATATATAGTATAAATATAAACTCTTTTTATTATATATTTCATTCTTTCACTCACACCTGTGATGTGAGTCAAATTTGTGTTCCACTTGATTTTAAGGAAAATATGGTGAGGGAGTGGGTATGGAGAAGTGGCATGCAAATTATTTTTAATTTTAAATATAAAATATATGGCAAATTAGTATTGATTGTACACTTGCCACGTAAAACTCTAGTTGGTAATCATATGTTTGGTCAGGTGTACGCAAATGGAAATTCATGTGCGTACGAGAAAATTACTTCTTGGTGTCAACCCAGCGTCTCGCAAGTGCATGCCGACTGCGCGACGCATGGAATCAGAGTTGTGTGCACGTGGAACAATGTCAACGTCACATGTGGACCAATAATCATTTTTTTCCATTAACGGGAAGATACAATATTTGATATGTTACTTTGCTTTTTATTTTTTTGGTCTTCGATGTGTTGTTTTCACCTGCCCAACAATTATGGATTTCATTGGGCTAAAATGACGGGATACATATAAATTGAAAATACGTAAAAGTTGGCCATTTAGGGCCACATATATTAAGGGGCGAACAAGCAGAGAATTATAGAATAAAAATTCAATAATTTTTTATGTGAGGTATTTGGCACTCTCAAGGTACTATTTAAAAATAATTATGAAAATTTAATTTTGACGCACATAAGGTATAAAATAACTTTTCATCATCATTATATAATATGTCGTTAAATATTAACATAAATGCACAAAATTTACTTGGTGATAAAAAATTTAATCACTTTAGTTTTTAAAAAATATAGCGTCTTATTTAGTCAAAGGATCTTAAAGTTAATTCATTGTGGGTTTAAAACTTTTTAAATAATTATAATTAGTAAGAAGGATATCATTAACAATGTAAGAATATAATTAAAATTCTTTATCAAGAATGAAATAACGTAATAAAATATATTTTTTTTTATAATTTTAATGACGAATTTTAAACTTATAATATTCAGTGTGCTATACAAATTCATCATCACTTGACTTAATATAAGAATATTTTAATAAATTAAAAATATATAAATAAATAATAATGTATAATTTTTTTATTCTGTCACTAAGTAAAAATTAAATCTTTAATGAAGATATTAAACTTAAAATTTTTGCATTAAGAATACATCAAATTTGAAATCGGTAAGACAAAGTGATAAAAAATAATTTGCAACTAGTAAAATTTTCGTTAAAATTTTGAAATTAATAAGTCACAAGATAAAACTAATGTCATTTTATATATCATTTGTTGGTGTAATTTGAAGGCTTTAGATTGCTTTTCACTGCATCTTGATTCCGATTTCAATTTGTGTGTGTTTAGTAAAAACTAAATCTAATTATATCCATGATTATTGTACTCATCACTAACGTTGACTAAATTTGATTATGCAGAAAGTTTGGGAGAATTGGATGAAACAAATTCAGAAACTTCTTCACAAACAGATGAAGTGATATCAACATTAGTAAGAAATGGTGTAAATTTTGTGAATACAGCAACAAGGGCCAAGACAAAGGAGGGAAAACCCAGAATGGCGATGAGGATTGATATTCCGGCCACCACGCCGACGCGGGCCATCACGGCGGTGACTGCTACGCTGTGGGAGGATTTGGTGAACAATCCCAAGAAAGAAGGAGGCGGTGATGGCATTAATAAAAGGAAACTGCAGTGTGCTGAGAAGATGATCAGAGCAGCCTTTGTGGAGTTGTACAGAGCTCTTGGTTTACTTAAAACATACAGGTTTTTATTTTATTTCCTAGTTATGCCTGCCTTTTATTATTATTATTATTATTGAAAACACGGAGTGGTGGATGAATAAAAAAATTAGAAATAGGAATAATTTCGTAAAAGAGAGTGTTACATATTCAATTATTTTCTTCAAAAAAAAAAAGAAATAAAAACTCCATAAAATAATTTTGAATGTAACATGTGATTTGATGAACATTTAAATAATTTTTAGGAGTAAATTACATTCAGTTCTTCCAAATTTTAAGCTAATTAATTTGAACTTATTTATTTTAAAAATATAATACTATTTTTTTGCAATAATAAAATTGTCTGTAAATTAAAAATAAACGAATAAGAGACTCATACATAAAATGTAATAAGTCATGATATTCAAAATAGCTTTTTACACACTAAATTATTTATAAATTTTAATCTTGTGCAGTAATTATAACTATATCTAATTGATTAAATGTACCAATCCCTGAATTTTCATTAGTCTCACATTAATTAAAGGATAAATGTAATGATTAAGCGTAAGGCTCATAAAAATATGAGAAGCTCGTATATCTAGGCGGTCAATATAACAATTGTAATTATAATTATTATATTAAATTAAAATTTACAGGAAATTTAATTTTTAAAAATAATTTTAAATACCTTGACTTATTATACATCATGGGAAAAAGAAATTTTCTTTAGGATAAGATAGTGATTTTATATTAATAAAAATAGAAAAATATGATTATAATTAAACCAAATCTAAAAAAAATGCATGTAATCAATCCTAATTTAGGTTAACTTTCTAATTAATGTCTATTATATTGCAAAGCGGGACACCAGGCAGTTCGCAGCAACACGTAAGATACATATTGGGGGTTGATAGATTAAAAGGAGGTTGGCATGATTATGGCCCTAGGAAGTTTTAATATTTTTCTAAGTTTAATGTGAACACCTTCACACACGTAAGGTTAGCAAAACCAAATTGGAGATCTTTATTATTTGGTTTACGCAAATAATTTTCTCCTTTGGTTCCAAGGTAAAACTTCCTTTCTTCTTTTCTTTGATTAATTCTATATGTGCAACACACCAATTTATTATTCATAATTAATTTTAATATATATATGTAAATAAAAATATTATATGCATTGAAAATAAAATTTAAATTTTTTTATATTTATTGAATTAAATTTTATAAATCTATTTTACCATCTTATATTCAATTAATGATTCTTGATTTACATTTGAAACTTAATTTGAACCTGCATTTAGTACATATAACATTGCTATTATTTAAAATATTTTAAAATTTAATTTGATTATTAAATATTATTATTTTAATCTTTGATAATTTTTTTATTTTGAAAATATTAAAAAAATGTGCTAGTAAAGTTTTATATCTTCATCGTTAGTGAAACCCTATTGTTTTTAATAAACTGCGGATAAAGTTATTTCATTCTAAAATTTATGGCATAAAATCCAATATGAAAAGAATTAATACTGAGTAAAAAGAGAAATTTGTTTCTGAAATATCAACCTAATACCAAGAAAAAAAAAAAAAAGGAGCAAAAACATATCGAGCTGGTGGCATGTATTCTTGTAGTCGAATTTCAAACCAATCACCAATAACAAATTTAAATCGGCATCAATCACTTTATTTTATTTAATCAGACGCACTAGCCATTTGACAAAACTATCAAGAAAAAGCATTCTTTCAAAAAGGTGAAAGAAAGATAAGGGTGCTGCAAAATATGCCTCTTTTGCTTGACTTATCGAACCACTTTACCATTGAATTCCACTTGAATGGGCAATTGTGTATGGATAGATTACTGAACCATAAATGTGGTGTATAACTTCCATGCACCATTGTTATTGTGCACTTAAATTTAATAGTTTAAATTTATTAATTTGTGCCATACTATATAAATTGAATGAAATTTAATAATTTTTAAACAGTAATATATCTTAAAACGGTGTATGGTAGCCTACATGTAACTTTCTATAGCCTTCTAATATGCGTGAAGGAATCAGTATGTACTAAGAATTTTAACATAGAATAAAAAGAATCACAACGTACTATGAATTTTAACATAGGGTACTCGTTGCTTTATTAGTTGGCCGAAGGTTAAGTTACATGGTATCTCAAATTTAATAAAAGTGTTGAGTTTTGATTCCTGATGTCATTTTTGTTGAGGGTTTGATAAGTCAAATAATTTGATTTCATAGTGGAATGAATGAAAAAATTATGAAATTAATTTTTGATTTGTAAAAATATTCTGACCTTTTTAAATTTTAGGTGCTAGGGAGAGACCCATTAAGCTGCATGCGTATATACATGTAAATAATTTCAATGGGATTACCGGTCTTATTTGACAGAAAGTTAAAGGAGCGACAAGATAATCAAAGTTTGTATTAATATTTAGAATTAAAATATTGATAATTTAAGGTTACATTATTTTATGCTTTAATCTTTACTATCAATAAAAGAGACTTCTCTACTTTGTAGTGCTCTCGTTCGATGTGCTCTCTCAGACACATATTTCTTTTTCTATAATCATATTTTTCTTACTTGAGCAAATTCTAATTAAAATTACTCTTTTATGGCAGCTCACTGAATATGGTAGCATTTACAAAGATACTCAAGAAATTTGACAAGGTAAGGTTTGTTCATCATTAAGCATGGTGAGAATAAAGAGGCAAATGAGATAATATGATAATTCATTTATTGGATAAATTTAGTAGATTTTTATGGTGAAATTCTAGATTCATCGCATATTTGATGGGGTATATAAATACAAGAATAAATAAATAAAGTTTCTAAAGAATTAATAATGTCATTGCAGTCATTGGAAGATAATTTTAACGCAAATGAAGTTTGGATAGAATTTTTTTAATATAATATAGTTATAAAATATTAAAATAAAAGAAAGCATTTCATCTGTTTAATGTAAAATAGAAAGGGTTCAAGGAAAACAATTTTCCTCCATTTTTTAAAGAAGAATTTGCTTTCTTCTATTGCTATATTTCTAGATATAATTTTTTTAATTACAAATATAAGTAGTATATCACTTTTTCATCAATATAGATGAAAATAATATTTTCATACAAAAAATATTTTTCAATGAAATAAACAAAACTTAAATTAAAAATTATATAACATGTTAGCAATATTATATTGGATTTTTTTAATTTAATTTTAGGGGTTCATTGGCTCCTTAAATTTATCCCTCCTAATTAAAATCATATTATATTTAATTATTGTAACATTATTATTCATCATATTTTCAAACCAATTGTGCATTTGAAGACTAATCTCTTGTTTGACATACTTTAAAATTAAAATTCATTTTATTTTGAAATAAATTCTACCAAAAAATTGTGTTTAGATTTAAATTTTTTAAATTTCATTTCATTTTAAAATTTTATTTTATTTACATTATTGTCACTTTAAGATATTGTGAAATTGGATAGAATTTAATAAGAATTTATTTTATTTCAAATATAATATTTTTATTGAATAATGTTACCCTTAATTTTTTTAAATTATTAACCGTTATTTCTCTCTTTCTCTCTCTAAATTTTCTGTCTTGAACTCTTTTTAAGGATAATATTATAAATATAAATATTTGAAACGAATTCCACAAATTTTAATAAAATTTCAAATAAAGAAATTCATTTTAAAGTGAAATGAAATTATATTTTATATAATTTATCCCAAATAAAAGAATTTATTTAGAAAAAAAATAAAATTATTTTTTAAAATAAAATAAAATGAATTCTATTTGGCAAGTAGTTTGTTACACGAAGATTGTGAGGCTCTAAACAACTATCATCATATACTGCAAGATTTAATGCAACCTAATTTTAGCCAAACAATACATATTTGTGACCCATAAAAACATGACCTCAAGATAGTGACGGAAGTCTTAGTAACACTACCTTTTTTTTTCCCCCATAATCTCTTTTTTAAGTGATGAGTGATACCTTGTGCCTAAATCCATGTTTTGCATATATATATATATATATATATATATATATATATATATACAGAGAGAAAGAGAGAGAGATGTCTTTTGGACTATATTATTATAAGTTAATGAAGGGATTACTGGTGCCCCAATGAATTAAGTGAAAATAATATTAATTTATTCACCAGCATGGGTGCATAAGAAAAGTAGCGACTGAGCATAAGGAGCTCATAGATATGATAAATACTTATCAGAGGACATCTCTGATTTTATCTTTTAATTGAATAAGAATTTTGATATAAATTGAGTGCTTTTCTTGTAGTAGCATCTTTTGTTTTTTGTTTTTAGCTTGAAGGTCATTACACACATCATTATCAACTTTGAAATTATTTTGAAAAGATCCACTTATGCATTAAGTAAATTTGACTACACTATATGATCAGATTTTAATTAATTTATCCTTCCACTCATTCTTAGTGAGTCTTAATTTATAACAAGAGGCATAATTCACATGTTATTCCTTTTATTTTGTTAGATTAACTTTTGAATCTAATAATCGTGCTCAATTTCTCTGTTTACTAAGTAAAGATTCTGCCTGTTCAAATCATCAATATCATGCATTGATTTTATGAAATCAAGGAATGCGAAAATGATGTATTCATGATATAGTGTTACTTAATGTTATTTTGTAACTTTTCTTCTTTAATATTCTGAATTTGAATTCATGAAAGTTTGTATATATTAATGGCTTTGCCATTAATTCTAAAATAAACAAGTAAATAAAAGTGCAAAGTTGAATAAGTTGATCAATTTTGTTTTGTATTCTTTACATTGTGTTAAGTATAATTATGTATTAATTTCTGATCAATTTTTGTCATATGAACAGGTTGCTTGTCAAAAGGCTTCAACAAACTATTTAAAAGAAGTGAAGAGATCCCATTTCATAAGCTCTGACAAAGTATGTTGGATTTCACTAAATCCCTTTGCTTTAGATAAAAAAAAAAAAAGAAACAAATATATTGGATCAGACTTTTAAAATATATGAATTCTTTGGATCTTCTCAAATTCTTTTACGTGGAGAATGGGTTTTATGGTTTTTCTGATATGAGGTTATGGGGATTGTTGTGTTTTGAATTGAAAGGTTGTTAGACTAATGGATGAAGTGGAATCCATATTCACAAAGCACTTTGCCAACAATGACAGAAAAAGGGCAATGAAGTTTTTAAGACCCCAACAGCACAAAGATTCTCATATGGTCACCTTCTTTGTTGGTAATCTTTCTGTCTTTTTCTCTCTTCTGCAATTTGTCCCTTGTTTTGGTCACTTATCAAGTATATCTATCACTGCTTAGAAAAATATTACTTGCATTTCATTTTACTCACAACATTTTCACACTCCTATGCATAGTGCTGCAGCATAGTTTTCCTCAAACTGATTCTACTTGTTTAAGCCATCGAAGCATAATCGAATAATTATTTTATCAGATATCTTAATATACCAAAAGAAAATGGATCTATTTACCATTTTTTTTTTGGGAAACTCTATTATTTGCTCTTTTTGTAGTCGTAAAGAGCACTGCTAGAAACACGTCAAATGACTCATGCTACTTGGTGCGCTCAAATTATAGGGGGAGGCAATTTTGTGAATCCTATTTAATGATGGGCGTGTCCAATATCGTGAGTCTTTCTACGTATCTCAAACATTTTTGTATTCGAAGCTATAAATATAGACTTCACAATATAAAAAGTGAATAAAAGAGCGAATGATAAAAAGAGTGTTTATCATGACCTTTTGTACAATATGATGGAATCAGTAAGAGAGTAAATGATAAACAGTGTTTATCATTACTTCTATTTTTTTTATTAAAAAAAGGGAACTAATGTAACTTAAATTAAACTAAATTTGGAAATGTGATTGTCATTGTAAATTGTAAATAAAATGAAGTGGAAGAACCACTACATGAATTTTTAATATAAGTAAGCAATGTCAATTATGATGGTCCATAACCTTTTCTATCAGTGCCACCAAACCCTTGTTTTTTACTGATTAATCACAGCAGCAGCACTTCTCTGCTGCTGACATTGCAAAAATTGTAATCCAGTATCTGATTTGATTTGTGTGTGGGCCAAACCACAAGTCAAATTATATCAATTTGTATCGCATTGTTTCTTATCTGTGACCATGGCCACTAAGTATGGTACTGGGCGGACCCACCAATTTGAGAGGCCATATTTTAAGCAATTATTCTTTGCCATTTTTTTTAAGTTTAATTTAATATTTCTAATGTTCGTAATATTTAATTGGTTTTTCACCTTTTGTTATTTTCTTTGCAGGGTTGTTCACAGGGTGTTTTGTATCTTTGTTTTGCGTATATGCAATCTTGGTCCATTTGTGTGGTATCTTCTCCTCCACTTCTGGAGAAGCTTATATGGAAACCATCTACCCTGTTTTCAGGTGCTACTTCACATTTTCCTTTCTGAAATTATGGTTGCATTAGCAATACTTAGTCCCCTTTAGTTCCACAAACATGATAATTTGTTAAAAAAATGTATAGATCCCGAAATACAAATTTAAATTAAGGTGTGAACGTTGGTTTGTCACATAATTATCAAAAATATGTTGCTTGTAAAATCACAATATGAAAAAGTAAATGAAATATGTTATTTTTTAAACTGTTATGATAGAATTAAACATGCTGTGTGGCTATAGGTACTTAAAGCATTTGTAAAACAATGTATTACTTTGGTCAACTGGAGCAAGAAAAATGAAAGGTAAGGAGGGGAGAAAATTGGTGGTAGGCTTTGCCATCCATTTTTTATTCCACATCTTGCCATTATTATTGAACATGCTCCAAGTTGACTTAAAGATCCTAAATTCTCAATGCCAGAAACCTCCCACCCCCCCCCCCCACGCCCAAAAAAAAAAAGGTATTATTTTGTCACATATAAATCAAGTTCTTGATTAAGATGGTGAAGGAAGGAAGGTGCTTCCTTCTTAAGTTATAGTATCACTTAAACTCCAAAATTTCTTGCTTATTCCTATAAACCATGACTACAAACTATTACTGACTAGTAAGTGGAAACTCAAAATTCACATGAAGAAATATGCTACAAGAAAGGTGGATTCCCAAATTTTTCAAGATACTCTACATAATTGTATGTTACCATTTAACAAGAACACAAGAATTATAGTATTAAGGCAAAATTATATATGTTGCAGTTGTACTAATAATATTGAATGATTATATGCAGTGTGTTTGCCTTGCTGAGCTTGCACTTATTTATGTATGGATGCAACCTTTTCATGTGGAAGAACACAAGAATCAACTACAACTTCATATTTGAATTCTCACCAAGCATGGCCCTCAAACACCGGGATGCATTTCTGATATCCGCCACCTTTATGACAGCTGTGGTTGGAGCAATGATTGTCCACCTCCTTCTAAGGGCTGCTGGCTTCTCCACGAGCCAAGTTGATGCCATTCCTGGAATTCTTCTGCTGGTTAGTCCAATTACTATTGCTTTTCATAGTTATCAAAAGACCCGAAACACTTAGTTTGCCAAAAACTCTGAAGATGTAGCTTATAGTCCAAGTTTGAAAGAACGTGGTGATGGTTTAGACAGTTGTGCTAATTCTAAACTGCCATTTTCAGCTTTTCACAGCTCTTCTATTCTGCCCATTTGACATATTATATCGCCCAACACGTTACTGCTTCATCCGTGTTATTCGAAACATAGTCTGCTCTCCATTTTATAAGGTAAAGGTCCTCACTTCCTTAATTGCTTCTTACAATTGCATATAGGACTTCAGCATCACTCAATTTAAATTATCAATTGTGCAGGTTCTTCTAGTAGACTTTTTCATGGCTGACCAATTAACTAGCCAGGTAATCCTATTAAATTCTTTAAGTTAGTTATATTCTTGTCCCTTTTTCCCTCTATGATAATATAAAATTCATTCATATAATTTGTGCAGATTCCATTGTTAAGGTATTTGGAGATCACAGGCTGTCACTTCTTTGCGAGAATTTTCAAAACATACAACCATGGGATCTGCCATTCTGGAAGAACATATATGGAAATAACTTACATCATTTCCTTCTTGCCATATTATTGGCGAGCTATGCAGGTAAGTTAACGACTAAATATTGCAGTTTATTGATTTAACATAAAAAAAAATTGCATATATGAAAAACTCAAATTCTTGGGGAATTGGATGCATGCTAATTAAAATTGGTTGACAGGGGAAATAGAATTAAAAACTAACACTTTGCTTTTGAAACATGTTAGTGTGCAAGGCGGTGGTTTGATGATTCAGATATCACTCATTTGGCTAACATGGGGAAGTATGTTTCGGCCATGGTTGCAGCCGGGGCTAGGATAACATATAACCGGCAGCAAGACCATCTATGGTTTGCTGTGGTCTTGGTAACTTCTGTGGTGGCCACAATTTATCAGTTGTACTGGGATTTTGTCATGGACTGGGGATTTTTGAACCCCAGCTCCAGGAATCCCTTCCTCAGAGATGAACTGATTCTAAAGAACAAAAGCATATACTACATATCTATTGTAAGTCCCTCTGTCTCATCCATTTTGAATCTTAAGGGACAGTTTTTCTTCATTTACATTACAATCACTGACAATTTTGTAATTGCAGGCCCTAAATACTATCCTGAGAGTGGTTTGGGTGCAGACTGTAATGCATCTGAAGATGGGGTCAGCTCAAACGCGGCTACTAGACTTTTCACTAGCTTCCTTGGAGGTTATCCGGCGAGGACATTGGAATTTTTACAGGTATTTTCTGAAACTCGAAGATTATTTCAGTAGTACTTACATTATACATTGAACTCATTTAGTAAGGATCATAAAATTCCTAGCTTCTGTCTAGCATCTGATGTTTAGACAAAGTAACAATACAAATCATATACATGAACTTACTGACAAATTTTCTATACAGGTTGGAAAATGAGCACCTGAACAATGTCGGTCATTACCGGGCAGTTAAGGCGGTTCCATTACCGTTCCGGGAATCAGACTCTGACTATTGAGATGATTCTTATACATTTACATATGTCCTGAGCATGCTGACATTAGAGGGACAAGAAATAGATTAAGAGCAGCCATGTTTCAAAGCTGTGACATCCCTCAACATTCACATGATACCCAATTCAAGTGTGAATAGGCTCCATTTGTAATCCTAATGTGCATCTCATTTCAGATGGAAAATTGATCATTGAACTTTGGATATCATATTCCAAATCAATCTCAAAAGTCAAAGAATGGAAGAAATTGGTTCTTTTGCCATTTCCTGCCAATTGTTTTTTGTTCTAATTCTGGTTTGGGCAGCTAGAAAATCACATCTATCATATCTATTGTATATTATCCAGGATAATTTTTAAATTCTTGAATAAATGTAAGATATCTGTTTGACTATATAATTGGAATAATCTTACTCAAAACTAAACAGGCTAATAGATCAATTACACTGAAAAAAATACCAGTAGAGTTCCCTTATGATTTCCACTTTATTCTACCACTGTAAGTAATTTCCTTCACCAGGGTAATCCTTGAGCCAAAACTTGTGTGCCTCTGTAAAATTGCAACCAGAGCACGTTGAAAATGATCTTAGCTTTTCCCCATTGCAAGCTGTAATTAAGAATTTCTCATGAAACAAGAAAATGTTCCCTTGGCAGGAATGTACACAACCTCTTAAACTCTTTTAATCATTGTTAACAAGTTACCAATTACCTTAATACTTAAGAATAAGTTCTGCTACATACACTGTTTTGCAAACACTTTAAAATCACTCTCTTTCACATACCAAGGGTAGGGGTGCAAGTAGGCCAAGCATCCTATCAAGGACCTATGACTTAACCTAGTTAAAACTTAGTCTAACTTAACCTATTTAGCTAATTAAGTCAAGCCTAAGCTAATAAATTGATTTATTTAGATAAATAGATTAGGCTTTTTTTTTCTTTAAACTTGATTTGTAAGTCTATTAGGTTAGCTTATTTAATTATAGATATATTTGCAAATAATATAATATAATATATATTATATATACAAATAATATAAATATTTTAATACATATATATATATATATATATATATATATATATATATATATGTATGTATGTATGTATGTATGTATGTATGTAGGTCTAATTAGGCTATTGGATAATTTTGGGTCTTAAAAAAGTTTTAATTTATTGATAAATTTGAAAGTTTATTTATATAAAGAGATTTTTAGATAGGCTAATAAGTCAAGTTAAGTTTTTTTAATAGGTTAAACCGAGCCTAAATTTTGATCTTATACAGGCTAACAAACTAAATTTAGATCAATTATTTAAAAAGTAAATCTGACTTATTTATAATAACGTCTAATTCGATTCAACCCACTTGCACCCCTAATCACAGGGCCTAAAATTTGGGAAACCCCACTATCTATTAGAAAGAGTGTAAAACACACTCCTATTTACCCTCCCAAAATGGGAGTTTATCAAGCTTTTCTCCTTAAGAATTTTTATTTGTTATAATTGTTATCACAGCCAAGAACTGGTACAGTGACAAGTGATTATCTACATCATAAGGAAAGTATTTTCTTCAAAATTTCTCAGGCAAATAGCATTTCTTAAATAACTTTTCCAGCTCTCGCAAATTTGAGAAGATAGCATATCCATGCAACTTTATATTAGGCTAAATCATAATCTATAATAATGCAAGTATTTCAAGTAGTGCTGGAATGTAAATTGACATAGACAAAAAATAACATTGACTTATTATGTTAATTTGTTCATTTGGAACAAGCTTTCATGAAACATAGAAAAATAAATCAGCCTTCGAAATCTATACACTTCTCAAAGATCCGGCAATTCTCCTTGCAACACAATACGCGGTAGACTGGATAGTTATCATGGGATTGACACCAACTGCGGTTGGCAGCAGGCTGGCATCACAGACAAATAAGCCTTCTGCTTCCCAACTCTGTCCATTCTCATCAACCGCACCTTCTTTTTCGTTCCTGCCCATCCTGCAGCTTCCCATCTGATGGGCAGAGCTATACACAGTCCAATTTTCTTCACGTGACAATGGCCCTTTAGCTGCATAAACCGAATCCAGAAACGCTTCCAAATCATTTTCGCTAGTCCCAATACACTTGATTCTTTGCCCATCACTTCTATGGGTGCCTACTTCCACAGCTCCGGCTGCTATTAGAATCCTCAGTGATTGCCTCAGTCCTGCCCTGATGTTCTCTTTGTCCAGTTCATCTAACTCATACTTTATTCTTCCCTCTTTCCTGACTTCCCCGGTACCCTTGTCTCTGACAATTGTAATCAAGTGAACTGTCCTTGCATATCTAAGCATTCTTTCCTTAATATCAAGTCCGGATTGCCAAGGACACAAAGAAGAGAAACTTCCTGGTCCTAATGCCGGAGTTTCAACTATAGCACGTAACTTTGATTCACCTGATTGAACCTTGTGGACTGATGTGATTATTCCTCCCTCATAGCATTTACCCTGAAGATTGGACATTGAGTCCGGAAAGTATCCCCAAGTCATTAGCACTGGGTGGAGATGAAGGTGCCGGCCAATGTTTTTGTTCCTTAATCCACTAAAGTACATTAAAGGGGGTGTCAAAAGAGCACCACATGCTGAAATTGTCACTTTGGCCTCAATTTGTAGCCTCCATTTGACATTGTCTTGTACAGCTTTAGCCATCACTCCTAAGCATTTTTTTCTTCTAACACATCCTCTTTTGTTCTTTTCCAATATAAACCTCTCAGCTTTGACTCCTGTTAGTATCACTGCACCATTATCAACAGCATCAACAAGCCAAGTAACTTCAGTCCCTTGTTTGTCCCCTTGCCTGCAGCCATAGTTGCAAGACCCACAATAATGATCCGCGGACGAATTCCTTGGCACGTAATCTACTTGAAGACCTAGATTCTCACAGCCTTTCCTGAGAACTTGGTTTTGAAGTCCTTCCTTTACACATTCATTAGTCACTCCAATTCTTTTGCACACAATGTCCATGGCAGAAGGATATTCAGAGCTTGAAAACAATGATAACTTGTGGTTTTCCGCCCATTCATTAAGGACAAAATTCGGGGTTTTGATGGATGCTGACCAATTAATAGCAGATCCACCACCGACTGTTGATCCGGCTAGAATCACCATTTTCCCATCTGAAGTTGCCAAATTTCCTCCTGATTCATAGAGTTCAGCCATAGAAGGACCTTCTAAAGAAGAAAAGTCCACTGGGGTAAAGTAGTTGCCCTTCTCAAGAGCAAGTACTTTGTGGCCTGAACTTGCAAGAACAGCAGCTGCTACTCCTCCTCCACAGCCAGATCCAACGACTACTACATCACATTTGATTTTAAGGAGGTTCTTTTTAGCATCTAGTGCAACTTCAAGGCCTTTCAGAGCTAGTGATCGGGGAAGGCTTGAATTAGTTTCATGCATAGCTTCCACAATTCCCTTTTCAAGTGGTCTTTCCTTTTGGCTGCTACGTGTGTTCTCATCATTAATAGTACTAATCTGATATCCAATTGCTTCCCATGCTGGGTTTTCTCCATTTTCATCAACCTATACAGATGGAGCGAAAATTTCAATTCAGAATAGAGAGAGCATACTTGATATTGTACCAAGAATAATGCTGCACATATGTGGCAAAATGTAAATTACGAGGGCTTGTTTTTAAGTCTACTTGTGTTCTTGGTGACAATTTGAAAGACAATAGTGTACTTGCCTTACTCAAAAGGAAAATACTAGTTGCATTAAATTAAATAATGTGCACAAATTATCCATTAATAATGATACCATTCAAACACTCTATTACAAGGGTGTAACACAGGGTGGGGCGAGTTAAATGAGCCAAATTCACGAGTTTGTACTCACACGACTTATTCATTTAACTTGTATTTTTTTTAGTAAAAATGGTTGAGTTCACAAGTATTTATAAGTTTAGAGTCCTTATTTTTTTTTTAAATAAAAGTGATTATATTATTAGACAAAATATATAAAAAATTAAAAATCTAATCTTAGATATAGTGGATGATATAAAACCTTCAAAGGGACATTATATTAAATTGTATTAAATAATTAATTTTTTTATAAATTATAATTGGCTAATTAATTTTTTATTTCATATAATAAGTTAATTAAATAAAGTTAAAAAATTATATTAAATCATTAGACATTAGAGTAAATTAGATTAAAAATTTTTAAAATACTTATTTTTTTAAAAAAAATGAAGTTTCGTTGGTACCCGTGAATTTACCCTCAAAAGTCTATGACTATACGAGTAGCTCACATAAGTTTACGTAATAAATGTGTTGCACACAAACTACTTAAGATTAAATCATGGCCGGGGGTAGCCCATGAAACTTGTAGGCTCCAAATCCATTTCACATTCATATTCTATTATACATCTATGTAAATGGTGTTCTGCGGAGCTCACTCATAAATATTAAAAGAATATTTTTCTTGGCTATTTAAGAGAAATATTTCCCCAATTCTAACCGTTGAAGTTAGTATAGAGTAGTCACAACCACTACTTTACAATTTTTATAATAGTAAATGTAACTAATGATAAATATTGACTTAATATTTTAAGAGGCCAAAGAATAAAAAAAATTTCTGAGACCACAACAGTATGGATAAAATATTTTTTTTAAAAAAAATTACATATTTGTACAATATTAATATTTAATTTTAAAAATTCTGAGGCCATATCTACCCCCCCCCCTCCTTACTAAGCTCTGCCTCTGTATATGTAGACGGTACAATCTAATTCAAGTTCACCTGCACTTGCTCTAAAACCAGTAAAAGCAATTTAGCTTAAATGTCTCCCCTTATACTAGAATTGTAAACTACTGATTTAAATTAAATTGTAAAAATGAGAGTTTTTAGCATGTGAAATTTTGCAAAACAAAGAAAAAGGTTTACTTAGCTTTACCCCACCATGGAAGAATTACCTACAATGGGATGTGGCATCATTACCTGAGAAAAGAAAACCCACAGGCAAATGACTTTGATGTAGGCAAGTACAAGCCTAATGGGTGTCAAAAACCTATGCTTGAGCAATTTCTGCAAGATCTCTTCCCTCTTCTCCAAAGGAAGTTTAGAGAAATTGTTGATGAAAGGCCAATTCCTACTAAGACAGAGAGACCCACAAAGCAAAAATGTGCCAAGCCTTGTGGCCAACAACCACAAGATTGCTCTAAATAATATTTTTGCCTCTATCAAAGTTCTTTTCATCAATATTTCTGCAACCTGTGAGGTAAATTAGTTAACAATAACTTTCTTACAGATAAATAAGCTATTTTTTGTAAGCTAATCTAAAGGCCCAAAAGAATGACGTATAATATTTATCATAATAGTTCAATTCCAGTAAGTCACGCAATGTATTAAGAGAGAAATAGGCCTATATTTGGAACTCTATGGTGATCTTCATTAAGGAAATGACTTAGCTTGAGTTAAGTTAATTTATCTTGGGTATTATTTTAAAATGTTTGAATGAATTAATTAAGTTAAGAACAGACATGGTTAACAGTAATTTAATATTAAGATTACTTCTGTAATCAAATAGAATTAAGAAGAACAAAATCGGATTAAATCAGATGAATCATTCAAAATCAATAACCCAAAATAAGTTTTGCCTGTTTTTACTTTTTATTTTTTCACAATTTACCAAGGGATAGAATTGCCTTGTTCTTTTTTGTGGATTGCAATATAAGTGTCGAGAATTAAACCAAATCAATGAGACACAATATAATATTTTACTAAAAATTAACTTCTTATGGAACTTATATTGAATTTTATTTATTATATCTATTAGTTATTATGTATTATAAACTTAAATTTATAAGTTGCATTTTTTGTATTATAAACTTAAATTTTTATTTATAATGTCATCCAGTTCAATCAATGATTTAACAAATCAAATTATAATTCGGTCTATTTTAAAACATTACTTAGAATATATTTCTCTTTTACAGAAAATAAAAATAAACAAAAAACCATTTCGATGCTTAAAGCTAGAGGCATAGATGTGTCCTATTTTATAATCCTGAATGCACAATCAAGGCAAACAAATCAAATTTTACGTTTAGAACAATAGAATTAAGTATGAGGAAACATCATAAAAGAGGTATATACAGTTAATAGCAAAATTCAAATGAAAGACCATAACCTACAATGTTATTTTCCTTTTGTACGCTTAAATTTAAATGAGAGAAACCATTTTTAATTTAGGCTTCATTTATTTCGTCAAAAAGTATTTTTCGTAAGAAAATATCATCTACATATATATCAATGAAGGGGTAATATACCATTTATATTAATAATTAAAAAACATAATATCTAAAAGCTTAAAAATAGAAGAAAGTAATTTTTTTTTAAAATAGGAAAAATTACTTTTCCCAAATTCTTTATATTTAATATTAAATAAATAAAACACTTTCTATATTTTAACATCTTACAACTATATTTTATGAAAAATACTTTTCAATAAAATAAATGCAACCTTACTATTTATAAATATGGAAAAGAATTCATTTATAGAAGAGTTCACTTCTAAGAATGGGCTTAATTTTAACTACAAGGGCAGCAAATGGAAGGGATCTTAGGTGATTTTGTCAAGTAGGCTATCAAACCGGTAGATTGGATTGGATATAGTTTTCATCATTGATGGATAAATTCATATTATCTGTGAAAAACATGGACTTAATTTTGATGATTTAAGTTTGCCAAAATCCATGATAAACTCATATATGTTTGTGAACTTCAATTGAAAGTCCGTGAATTGATCCATATTCAATTCATGACAAATTCAATATGTGACAAATAAGTTCATATTACACATAAAAAAAATGAATCTAATTTTAGATGGTTTGAATCCATGAAAGTCCACACATATTAAGATATATTCGCAAACTTAAATTTGTTTAACAATCCTACTTATAAGAGAAAGAGAATAATGAATTGATTGTATTTAACACAAATAAGTTTTAATGTTTTCCTTACTAGCCAATGTTATATATTCTAACGTATCAAATAGAAAAAGTATTATAAATTTGATGCTATAAGTGTAAATTAATTTTATATTATTACTCATTCTTGAATTATCATATTAATAAATACTTATCAAAATTTTCTTACTAGTTGTAAGAATTCTTAATTATTTTTCTTATCACACATCATTGTCTTATTTAAAACCTCATTTCAAATCTTACTTTTAGTATATATAACATTATTGTTTTTTATTTATTGATAATACAAAACAATTACACTAATAATACATTAAACTTTAACTAGGAAAATATGATTCAATGAAAAATAGTTAATATGCTAAAGTTATAGAATTTGAAAATTAAAAGAAAAACAACACTAATTAGAGAATTGCTTCAATATATATATATATATATATATATATATATATATATATACACACACACACACACACACACGTACGTGCGTGGAATTACTTAGCAAATAGTGACAATTTACTTCCCGTTTGGATATATCATAGGGGATTGAACTCCTCTAAAGTGAAAAATGTACTTT
This sequence comes from Sindora glabra, assembly GCA_020226215.1. Lineage (NCBI taxonomy): Eukaryota > Viridiplantae > Streptophyta > Magnoliopsida > Fabales > Fabaceae > Sindora > Sindora glabra. The sequence goes on along the minus strand of CM035232.1, from coordinate 53,248,245 downwards.
ATAAAGTAAAGTGTTCAATCTCATTATTAATTTTAGTTCATAATTTTATAAATAATAATAAATAAAAAATTAATAGTAAAATTACGCATTTTACTCTTTAAAGGAGCTCAATCCATATGATAGGATAGGCGATAATTGTAATTGATTGTTGGTAGTAATATATATCTGAAAATTATCAACGTGAAAAATATGGTCATCAATTCAAATTTAAATTACAAATTTGACAAAGCTTCGATAGTTAAAATCAAATAGTTGGTGAGATTATCATTTACGGGGCACAATATGAGACTAATTTATTTAAGTTGTAACTTGTCTACAAAAGGATCTTGTAAAACTGAATAACTTGTAATAGATGAAGCTACTTGCATCTCTCTTTACTCATTCCAGTATCTACTCGTACTCTCTCTCTCTCTCTCTCTCTCTCTCTCTCTCTCTCTCTATATATATATATATATAGCTTGGGGTTAAGTTAATTTAGTTTTGGTGATCTCTTGAACTTGAGATTAAGTTAACTTATTTTTCTGATATGAAAAAAAATTGAAAACGAAGTGAGTGTTAAAAGTAAAGTAGCATTTCTCAAAATAATAATATGTACCACAATTAATAAACGAATTGCACATAATTTTTTAAAATATAATATTTTATTTAAATTTCTTTAATATATAAATTGAAACAAATTACTTATAAATTGATAGTTTTCCTCAAATTGAAGATTGAAAATCTTAATCTAACATACAGAATTTCAATAAAATTTCAACTCGGCAATAATTTTAAGATAAAATTACCGAAAATTTACTTTATCATATTAAAAAATTGTAAATTATATACCCACATATAACACCAAATAAAAAAAAACATTGATTTAATTATTAGTATTATATGACAAACTAATTTTTCTCTGGACTATTATCAACTTAAAGTCTCTGTGGAAGTTACATGTGCTACTTATAATTTTTTATTTTTAATTTGACAGAATATTAATAAAAGCCTAGTTTATTCCGGTTAGAATGAGCTAAATAAAATATTATACCAAGGATAAAATACTATCAATTTACATTCTCTAAGTGGGATGGTATGGTACACTCATCACATTCAGCAAGGCATATAAAAGTTGAAATATGTAGAACCATAAAATCAATCATAAGAATATTTGGTAAATATCCAGAATAATGCTATGCTTCAGAAAGTACTGAAGTAATAATTTTAAAACCTTAATTATTTTTTTAACACTTTTTACCATTTTTCTCTAAATGTAATTTTTGTTTATGAAATCGTAATTTTTTTATATACTTACTACATATAAAATTCAAACAAAATCATAGCCTCTTAAAAAATTATAAACAAAATTATGATTATTATATTAAAATTTAATAAAAAAAAATTTACAAAATTTTCAAACACATACAAATATCTAATGTTTCCATCAAAAAAATGGAAAAAAAAACCCGAAACGGTTTCTTTCTCAACTTTTTTTTAAAAAAATTTTTACTCTGTTTTGGTCCTTCTTCCACCTTAGTATTTCTTACTCGATGAATAAAGAATATGGAATTTAAGAAACAGAAATAAATAAAGATTGATAAATTAGCCAAAAAGATAAAAACAAAGAAATTAAGATTGGCGTTGGTGCTTACCTGAGAAGGGATTGAGAATTGAGAGGCAGAAGATTTCCAGAAGAATTGCAAAGCCTTGTTTGGTTGGTTTTGATCTGTTTTGAGAGAATCCAATGGCAAAGGAGGTAACACAGTCTCACATATGCTTGCAAGTGATTCCATCTCGGCTGAAAACAAACACGCCCTCTGCTTGCTTGCTTTTCCTCTTCTGCCTCTCAATAGAGGCTGGCACTCTGATCTCTTCATAGCTCTTAGCCTCTCTATTTTTCTGATCCCTAAACAAAAACTCAACAAATTATTGAAATCAACTCAAATTTTGTGTGCTTATATAATATTACTTGGTGTGTGTTGTGCTTGTATCAATAAATAGAAGAAAGGCCTTTTCTTTTTACTTCCATTAATAGATAAATTGGTTGATTTTGACCTATGTTGGAATTTCTCTCACAACTACCAATGTGATTCATATCTAATGAATTTTATCCAAATTGATAGGTATTTATCCAATAAATTTTACTTAAATAAATAGGGTTTGAAACTAACAATTTAAAATTTGATGAATCTTTATTTTTTAAAGCATTATATTAACCTATTAATATTAATTTGTATAAGATACGAATCTATCTCTTTTAAATATTTAATAAGTTTTAATTTTAAGTATCACATTAGATTAATTTGAATAATATATTCTATAATTAACTTATTATTATATCAAAAATAATATATATATTGTAATAGTTTATTTAAGATAAATAATTTTAAAAATATTTTAATTTATATTAAATTATAAAGATATTTTAAAATAACATTATCTTTATTTTATAACATTAGTTTATACAATCTACGAGTATCCAATTATATTATAATATAAATGTATAAATAATTATCTATAAGTTGACTTAACATGACTTTTATTTGATAAAATCAATAATCTTATAATTTATATTTATCTTAAAGTTAATATAGATAATATGGATAAGTCAAAACAAGAATAAATGTGGTTGAAAAAAATTGGATATAATTCATAATTTTCAAGTATAATTATTATTAATAAGAAAATAATGAATATATATTGTTATTAAAAGTTTAAAATTATATTTTTATTAGTAGGTTCAAATGGATTGATTTTAGATGTTTTAATCAAGTTTCATTAGCTTCTTAATGAATCTAAATTTTTAATTCATTCAAAGTTACAAGTCTTTAATAGTTTTGGATCTAATTAGGTTGAGGTTAGGTTTAACTAGACTCAATTTGTTGCAATCTCTAATGTTGGAAAAAATAGATAGAAAGGAAATATATAAAAAAAAAATTCCACTTATTATTTTGATGTATAGAAAATAGATGTAAAAATAATAAAAATATTAATTTTCATTTAACTTGATTGAAAGAAAAAATAAAAATAAAAAGTAATATGTTAAATGACAAAATAGTTTCCTTTGCAGATCAATAACATTGTCTAATAAACTCTATGATAGGACAATTTTAAAATTATGAAATTTTCTACTCTTTTTTTACACTTATTTTGTGGGAAAAATTTTTGTTGATTCCTAAGGTATTTTCTCTTTCTACCTCTAATTTCTTATAACATCCAAATAGAGAGAATTATACTACTTCACTTTCATCTTACCAAATAATGCTTTGACAATTATGCATGCATTAGATCCATTAAGTAAGCTTTGAAGCTTTGTTTAAGCTCACTCACTAGACATGGCTTGGCTCAAATATTTATTGCATTTAAGATCTACTATTTGATGTGCTATTTATTGAAGTAAGTAATTTTTCTAGGAAGCTAATTGTCCTTTTGGTGTCTTCTCCTCCTTTCTTCTTACTTTTTCAAATTGTCACAACTATTCCATATTTGGTAAATAACTACCAAAACTTCCATTTTTCCATATAAATGGTGAAAAATTATGATGAAGACTTCATTTAAAAGTACCCCAAAAGTTAGTAATTGAAGATGATTTTTACTTAATTAACATCATAATATATGACATTTGAAGATTCTTGAAAAAATGAGAAAATAGAATATATTAATTTTATAATTAACCAATATTTATTTGGATGTTGATATTTGATAACTCTAAAAATAGCTAGTTGACTAAGATATATGCAAAAAGTAGCAAATAGGTATTTAAAGGGACACAGTAGGGTGGCCCACTGAACACACTTCGATGCTTAAGCTTAAGTCAGTGCTTCTTAGCATAGTAATAATTAGGAATCATTTCTTAAGTTAAAATGGGCATACCTTAACTATTTATATGCTCAAATAGGCATAAGTTATGTTAAAGATGATAAGCCTTTATGATTGTTGATTGTAAGTTGTTAGGCATTAGTTGTAATATAACATAATGATGAGTTATAGCCCTTAATAAGGCATGATTAACCTTAATGTACATTATTGCTTGCCTTTTTTTTCCTCATTCATTTAGACAAATTCATTTTGAAGTTATTCTTCAAATTCAGCATTTCAACTTGGTTATCTTGCTTGATCTAATGAAGATTGATAAAGACCTTACTTTGAAAGATTTGCTACAGAGGGGGAGTGCTCTTTGATTTTTGTATCTTCAAATATTTTGTTAAAAGCTTTTGAATTCCATTCAAATAGTTATATAATTTTTTAATTAGATGATTCAAAGTTGTGGCTTTTGGCTTAATATTTATTTTTCTTGTAATCTCAAATAGGTTATCTCCATTTTACTTTGTTAAATTTCAAATTTTTGGCTGACTAGACAGTTTTGCTTTATATTGTATTTTTCTTGCTTTGGTAGATTGGTTAATTATCTTTTTCATTAGTCAGTACTATATATTGCCACCATTGTAGTTTGGATTAAAGTTGTTATTTTTTAATAACCTTAAATGGATTATTTTAAGCTTATCATCAACTATATGCTATTGCTTCATGTTGGTTTCTTTTCTTTAATAGGTTATTTAGCTTATTTGCAAATGATTGGCATATGCTTTGCTATTACTTTCTTGTACCTTTTAGGTTGTTTAGATAATTCTCATCTTTGAATAGTTTTGCTATCACTTATGATGTCAAGGGAGACTGCCTATTCCAAGTGTTATAGGAGTCCATTAGAATAAAGGTATTTATTATGCTTTTATTTGGAATGCTAAAACCTTTGAGCTTGAGCATTTCACTAGTTATGTAAACTTTGTTAAGGAGGATTATCTTCCTTTTAACTCAAGAAAACTTTATTGAAGAAGTTTGTCCTCTTCTCTTTTTTAAAATGATCAAAGCAAACTTTGTTGATGGAGTTCGTCCTCCTAGTTTTTTTAAGATAGTTTAGTAGACTCTATTGAAGGAGTTTATCCCCTTATCTTTTCTTAAGATAGTTTGAGTAAACTTTGTTAGGGGAACTTGTCCTCTTTTCTTTTAAGATAGTTTGAATGAATTCTATTATAGGAATTTATCCTCCCCCCTCTTTTTCATTTTGAGATAGCTCGAATAAACTCTATTGAGAGAGTTATTTTTTTCTTTTTTAAAATACTCCAATGAACTCTATTAAGGGAGTTTGTCCTTTTTTCTCTCTCTTTCTCTTTTTCTTTTTAAGATTGTCCTAGTAAACTCTATTGAAGGAGCTTATCCTCCTCTCTTTTAAGATTGTCTAAGTGGACTCTGTTAAGGGAGTTTATCCTTTTTTCTCTTTTTGCCTTTCTGTTTTAAGATAATCCAAGCAAACTCTATTGAGAGAGCTTGTCCTTCACTCTTTTAAGATAGTCTGAACAAACTTTGTTGAAAAAACATTTCATGCAAATCTTGTGGAAGTTTATCCTTACCTTATTTAAGGTAGTCTATGTAAACATTATTAATATAACCTACACTTTTATTTAAGATAGTTATATGGATAGGAGTTTACTCAAGCTTTTAGTTGCCAAAGGAGTCTACTTAGGCCTTTGTGTTGAGGTGATCTGCTCGGGCTTTTTATGCTAAAAGGCCTATTTGCACTTTTGTGCTAAAAAATCCTATTAGGGCTTTTATGCTAAAGGGGTTTACTTAAACTTTTTGTGTCGATGGGGAGTTTGCTTAAGCTTTTATGCCAAGAAGGAGTTTACTTAGGCTTCTGTGCCAAGGGCATCTACTTAGGCTTTCAATAATGTTGAGGGGTGCTTGGTCTTTGTATAGTGCTGAGGGTTGCTTGGGCTTCCAAATATGCTAAGGGAACTACATACTTTGAAACTTAAGTTAATAATTATCTAAAATGATCATAAATTGAAGTATATCTTAGAGTAAAATATGTTAACTTTTGTGTGAGCTCTTTGCCCTTTCTCATTAGCCTTCTGTGAGGTTTTATGTATTAAACTAGAAAAATCATTAGTTTTAGGAAGCTTCAAGCTTTACTTATGGGTTAGGAAGTTAATCTTCTAAGGTTGATCAGCTTACATGACAACTAACAATTTTTAACTTTGCCATTTATTACATGTTCTTATAGAAAGTGCTTCCATGATGAATAATAAGCTTTGCATATATTTGTTCCTTCACAGAGAAAGAAAGATCATGAATTAGAATGTGTCTTCTAGTATCAATTATCAAGAATAAGTTATTTGTATAAGCAATTCACATGCATGTTTAATCATGACATTGAAAAAAATTCTAAGAAAGTATGAGTGTTTTACTTCCCTTTTCAATTGAGCACGCTATGGAAGTTCAATATCAAATTTATTGGTTCAAGCAACAAGTGCAATGTAAGGATCATTAAGCATTTCTTTAAAAATTATTTCTTTATTGCTTCAAGTAACATGTTCAATCACGACATTGAAAAAAATTCTAAGAAAGTGTGAGTGTTTTACTTCCATTTTCAATTGAGCATGCTATGAAGGTTCAATGTCAAATTTATTGGTTCAAGCAACAGGTGCAATGTAAGGATCATTAAGTATTTCTTTAAAAGGGTAAACTATATTTTGATATTTATGTGAGAATATATAATTTTTCAAAATATCATAAGTAAGATAATGGTATTCTTAAACATTTTAGGAGTGTCCTACTCCCTTTCCAAAGATGACAATGTACACGTATAAAATTAAAACAAGAGACATGTAAAAAGTGGATAAGGCATTTAGGTTAAAGATTTAACCCTCACATTAAAAATGGTGATAGTGTCTATGTGATTATATATGCATGAAATGCATTATCTTAGAAAAAATGTATATATAATTCATAGTTTATATGAAGGTGATGTGTCTCAATGATTTCCTTGAAGTAGCTTTAATATGAAGGTGAAGGCACACTATATCATGTGGTGAGAGATGATGCACAAGAGAATCGAAGTTATAACTAGGAACTTGTTCTACTTGCTAGATAACTAGGAGTTCCTTTGTAATAATTGCATGTCACTATGAAAGCAAGGATTGGAAATTTTGAGGGAATAGCAATCTAAAAGATAAATTTTGAGGCCAATTACCTTAAATTGCCTTTATTTAGTATTTGATACTTTGACTTTAGAACTCGGTGATAGTGAAGCTTTTCAGTGGAACTAAGCATGATAGTGTTTTGCATAATCATTTTAAGCAGGCATTGTACGATATAATCCATGTTCATGCATAAAAGATAACCTTCTACTATATAATCTTGGTGTGATGATGTCCAATAGAGATACCAAGTAAATATTTAACATTAAAATGGTTAGTCATCAAGTTAGAGCAAAGTGATTAAAAGTAAAATACTAAAAGTGGCTTGCTATTGATGATGCATGAAGCAGATACTCAAAAGTTATCAAGGGACTATAGGTATGTGATGCAAAGTATACTATAAAAAATTTAGGTAATTGTGACAAATCATAGAATGGGGGGAGAATGCCTTATCCTACACGCATTGTAAATTCAAATTCAAATGTCTTATCATGTTTCTTTCTTTATAAAGCTATATTGTTAATAGGTTGAGCAAGCAATTTATGTTTTTATACTTTGAAAGGCTACCTTTAGGTGGAGATTAAAATAACATATGCAGTGTAGGCTTGTAAGTTATAAGGTCCTCACTTGCCTGTATGAACAAGTTAGTGAATACCGCAAGTATGGGTAATAGGTAATGCAGTAGGAATGCAAATGAGATTTGTGTTCCTTGCTTTGTCTTTTTAGCTTATACTTTTTAGCATTGTAAAGGGAATTTCACATAGATTTGTGAGAAGATGACCCTTAATCACACTAAACTTTGGACTACTCATAATAGATAGTATTTTGCTTTAGATGAAGGAGATGTTCAAGTGGTGCTCTTTATAAATATGCAATATGAAAACTCTAACCTCATTTATACAATAAATTTGAATGAAAAGCAACAAATGTAATGTTTTCTGGGCTGATGTTAAAGGTAGGCCTGATTATAGAAGCCTTGACAATTTAATTCTTTTTGACATAGCACATATTAAGAATGAATATAAGATGTCCTATATTCCCTTCACTGGTGTGAACCATCACTCTCAACTTGTGTTTCTTGGATGTGCAGTAGTGTTTGATAAGTCTAAGTCATATGATTTACTTTATGCATGTCATATTATTTACAATCATCAATAAAGTGTATATGTTTCAATCAAGCAGCCCACAAATAGGGTAATGCTTATTACAAGTTGTACCATGGCATTTATGCTTCACCGAGGTATTTCACCATGAGTAGTTTAATTGAAGTGCTTAGTGTAGAATTTATGGTGTATGTGAAAACCAGTAGAATTTCAACTTAAAATCATAATTTCGGAAGGAGATGCACAACCAGAACAAGCATAAAATCATCACATAATTTTAGTAGTGAATTTAATTAAGCTTCCTGTGTGTCAATTTTTGAATTTAGGAGTCAGAAACCCATACCTCTTTCACTTAAAGCCTTAAAAGGTGTTTTGAAAATTGCAGCTGGTTGGAGATGGTCCCTTCTTCTGTCAAAATCTGATGGAGAAAATTGCATTAAGGACTTAGATAGGATATTGTATATCTTTTGATTCTGTATCGAAAGAAAGGATTCAAATGGAGAGATCTACACGTCAGAGTGATGAGCTTTTATCATTTTGATATTTCATTTTAGATGAACAATTGATGTGGGTTGGATTGGCGCTCTTCCTTTTGTGATTCTGATTTAGAGAGGAAGAAACTAGGATTGCCCTCTTTTTGTACATTAGAAAGTGAATTTCTTGCTCCCAATTCTTAAGGTGCTTCATCAATAGTTGGCACGATTCCTGTTTTCACCATATGGGATGATCTGCGAAGCTAACTAGAAATCTGCCAAGCGCCTCGAAGTGAAGGCAAGCTACTGCGCTTCTGATGGCAGATCCTTGTGTCTCCGCAATGTTTCCATCATTCCATGGTTCGTCACTGATAATGAATCCACTTTGAAAATCTTCTTGCTTGTCTCTCCATTCTTGGACTTTACATCTACCATGGAGGGATCAAGGAATTTTTTGGCTCTCTCCTTTGCGGGGACTGTCAAGATGTGGGAAAGATTGGTAGATGTCCCGATGAATCAATGATGCTCCGCCGTTGCCAAGCTTCAGTTGTCAGAAGAGAAAAAGTTATTTCTGATCGAAGTTCAGATCTGAAATACTGGAGAATAACTGCGCCATTGAGTTTTGAGGCGGACACCAATGGTGATTTCTCTACCAACAATCATGGTAGAGTAATTCTTCAAGGTTGAACTCCATAGATCATTGAATCTCTCTCCAATTGTCACCCTTGCTGCGACTATTATTAAGAATACAAGAAAAAATGATGGATCTCCCACTGAGAGTTGGTAGTGCCTTCTGTGATTGAAAAAAAAATGTGATTCAGTAAACCATATCATCCTCGCACTTGCAACAGATGGAATCAAGGTCTAATCCCGGGGGGGGGTGATCTATTTTTTGATTCAGAAGATCTTCTTCTTCCATTCCCATTATCAGTATCAAACTTGAAAAGTATTCATGGATTCCTTCTGAGAATATTTGATCTCATTTTGAATCCAGAATTGTGGTTGAATAAGCTACAAACGGCATTGAATGATAATTCGTTGATTAACTGAGATACTTGCACAATACAGCAAACAAGCAGTTAGATGTGAACAACAAGGTGGCCTGTGCATGCAGACTCTAATGCTCTAGTACTTGCTTGGCATAATAATAATTAGGAGCCATTGCTTGATTTCAAATGGGCATACCTTAATCATTTATAAGATCACTAGAGATGACAAGCCTTCATGATTGTAGATTGCAAGCAGTTAGGCATCAGATATAATATGATATAATAATAAATTATAAGCCTTAATGAGGCACAATTAATGTTAATGGGCATTATGAGCTCTTTATAAGGTTGATGATGAATATCAAACATGATTTAATTTGTAAGAGATATATATCTCATTTAGCTTTGACTAGGCCGAATAGACATAATAGATAAAATTGCACTTATCTACACATACATCAAGCAAAATCAACTTGTTGTGGTTTAGTCAGACATTTTGGTCATTGCTAGATATAGTGACTTTTTTAAATTATTAATAAATTTAATATGTTAATTTTTTATTTAACTGATATTATAGTATATGACATTTAAAGATTGTTAGAAAAATGAGGAAATTTAAGATGTTGGTTTTAAGATTAATTAATGGCTATTTGGACTCGAAGGCATTTTTGAAATTATTAGAAACTTAAGATAATGATTTTTATTTAACTGATGTTATAATATAAGATATTTGAACGTTGTTGAAAAAATGAAGGAATTTAAGGTTAGTTTTAAACTAAATCAATATTTATTTGGATGTGATGACATTTTAGAAATTATTAAGAAACTTAAGATGTTAGCTTTTTACTTAACCAATATTAAAATATATAGTATTTAAAGTTTATTGGGAAAATATGAGAACCTAAGGTGTCAATTTTAGAATTAACTAATTTATAAAAGTATTGCAGAAGTTTGGCAAGAATACACATGATAACATTTTTGTATAATAAGTAAAACACATCTTATTTCCTCATTATCACTCTCACTCTCCCCTTTATTTGTTTCAATTGCAAGCTCAATCCTCGTCTTCATTTAGCTTCCTTTATAAAACCCTAAATATATCACGGCTTAAATTTTAAGTACTAGGACTGACATAAAGACACTTGATTAGTATTAATATACTAATTAGCTATCCTTACAAATTTTTAAGATATTTCTAACTTATTTACTTTTTGAACTTAACTTAATTTATAAAAAATAATTTTTACTTGTGTGTGCATAAAGAAATTCAAAATATAATTCACATATGCTATGGCAAATAAAATTTATACAATAGTACACTATTTTTGAAAATACAACTTTATGCATAAATACTATTAGAAGTTGCAAGTTTTGACTAGGACATCATAAATTATCATATGGAGGATTTCCAAAGGTAAATGGAAGGTTTTATGCTCAGATTTCAATCACCATTGGGAGATACATGCTTTGTATTTGTAAATAGAATCTAACAGAAAAGAGTGAGTATTGAAATACTTAGTGAATGGCCATTCTTCTTTTTTTTCTAGAGAGTTTTCACCATAACAAATTGGACAAATAATTGTAAAATGATAAACAATTAAAGATCTTATATAAATTATTTATAAAGTTTGTTAAAAAGAATGACAATAGTTGGCATATAAGGATATGTTTGGACATGTTTCTATTTTTGTACTTTTAACAATTGTTTTTTTGTTCTTAAAAAATTATTTTTGAATTGAAGGAAAATTAAGATTAAAGGGTGATTATTATTATAAATAAGAAAATACTTCATTTAATTACAAAACTGATATCCAAAATAAGAAAACAAGTTCAAAAAATAACTAAAAGTTATTTCTATTTTCTTATTTTTAAGTTACATATTTAGATAACAGTTTTTAAAAAAGATTCTGAAAATAATTGTCAAACAAGTCCTTTTATTTTTTTAAAACAAAAAAATTGAAAATTATTTTTAAAAATAGAAAACAAATAGACCCTAAGCTTCCCTTTTTATCTTTAATATAGCTTTATCTCTTGCCATCTTAGGCGCAAGGCCACCAACCTCATCCTTTCAACCCTTACCATTTCTCTTATTCTTTAAGAAGGATGTGCATCTCCATCTACAAAGTTAGATTCAAGATAAGTAATCATAAGGTGATGGCCATAATATTAATTACTCATTTTAAGTACATTGGATATGGTCAAAATATCAATTATGTCATAAAATCTTGCTATCCTCATATGCATTCACATTTTATCATCACATAGCATCATATCTAAGGTTGATACACAACATTTCCATTCAATATAATAACAATACTTAATTATTTTGAATAACTACCATTTTATAATTAAGCATTATCCATTAACACAAATTTCTTTTACTTACAACAATTTCAATATTTAGTACTAAACACTAAACATGCTAAGTAACATAACTACTCTACAGTTTAAGGTCCTTTGGGCTTCTAACATATTATTATATATCAAACATCAATTTTCTTATAATTTCCTCATTCTTGGCTACTATTCACATAGTACCAAAATAAGAATTTTCAAAATAGTTTAACGTATGAGAAATTGAAACAAAAGCTTCTTTTCAATATTCAACTCACTTCCAATTATTATTGAATTTTGATATAACATCCTAACATATTAAATGATGAAGAAATTCAATTATTTTACAAAAATTCCACATCAGTACTATTCACACGAAACCAAAAACTCAAAATTATCGATTTTGGATAGTTTTGAAGTTATTACGGAAGAAAAGGACAATCTTGGCATCCAAATCAAATTTAATTATCATCAAATTTCTACTTAAGATTGCTTACATATTAGTAATCAAGAAACATTAATTGCTTAATTTTTCTCAGTCAAATTATGATGCAAACAACACCAAAATTAATTATACAGAATCCAAAATTCTATTTTAAGTTTTTATAACCAAAGTTTATACAATGCAATTTTTATAACTTTAAAATTTTTTAAAAAGTTCTAATTCTCTCCACACTTATCCTAACATTTTATAATATTAAAATACTAATAATTAAAATTTTAGCAATTTCTAATCATTATTTCTATAGGGTAATAGAAATATATATATGATCTTGTCTTGAAAGTTTTATTTTTAAATTTAACATAATCCATTTGGCATCTCTGAAGGGAAAATATGATGAATCTTTTTCTACCAATCTTAATACTAAAATGCCAACATCATACCATTATATTAACATTTGTTCATTACTAAAACTAGACCATACAATACCATAACTCAACCAAATACTTATAAAAGCATATACCATTATATCCTTCATTTTTTATAGGAACACTCAAAGAAATAGGAGATAGTTGCCACTCACTTTAAATTCTTAATCCCTCAACTTTTCAAAATCTCTTAAAGTAACAAGTTCACTAAAATAAACTAAGTTTTAGAAATTTTAAAGAGAAATTTTTCATAAAAACTTGAAGAGGTTATAGGAAACCCTAAGTTACCCTGTAAGAACTTGATAAAACTTCTTAAAGATCCTCTTGGGAATTATCGGAGAATAAAAAACCCTTATAGAAAACCCTAAGAGAGCACTCAATTTTAGCTAGAGAAAGGAAGAAAATTTTTATGAAAATGCCCTTCAAACCCTTTTATAAAACCCCTACTCTAAGGCTTCTTTAGTAAACTTCCTTTTCATTGTTTTTATTTTTGTAAAAATTTTAATGATAGGGGATCTAGATGCATAGTTTTTCTAATCTAAAATTAGAATATTATTTCTTCAAAACCAATTAAATTTAGCCATATTTAATCTTCTAGAAACACATATTAAAAAATGCCCCTAGTTTTCTACTTATTTACTTAATTGTCATAAGCTTCCTTTACAAGATTAAGTTCTACTCAAGCTTTATTTTTATTTTTTTTTGGATTTCAAAAATCAAATTAGGCATACCTAACTCAGCCTAGTGGAACTAAGATGATTTATTTCAAATTTGGACTTAATTTCTAGGTTTTAGAGGTACTTATGCTATTTTTGGACTACTAGGACTCCTAATTTCCTATTGGAATTTTATATAATTATTCTAAACTTAATATTAAGTTTTTAATTATATTTTAACACATTATAGTGCCTAATATATTTCCTACAAAAATTCTAGGTAGATGTGCCTTCAAACTACCTTTATGATTTATTTAAATTTTATTCGATTACTTTATTAGGTTTCTATTTGTGAGGTTTCTAGTCAAAGTTCCTTCTTGAACTTTCTTTCTTTTTTTAGGGTATTACAAGCTCTCCCCCTTCAATAAAATTCATCCTCAAATTTTTAAGAAATCAAATAATAACAAACAAAATTGTCCACAACCTATATACAAATTTTAGATAGAATTTTATCGAATAAAGTCAAATAATTTTCTTTCATATCCTTTTCTCATTCCCATGTAATTTCCTATGCTCCATATTTTTCCCATATTACTTTCACTGTTGTCACCCCTATAGAAGGTAACTTTCTCAATTTTTTGTTAATAATTTGTATAGGTCATTCTTTATAAACTAATGTTTGATCTAATTCCATTGGCACTTCCTTTAATAGATAAAATTCATCTAAAACATATTTTCTCAACATTGATACATGAAAAATTGGTTGAATCACTTTCATATTCTCTAATAATTCTAGCTGATAAGCAACCTTTGCGATTTGTTTGGTGATTATATAAGGACTTATATATTTCAGGATTAATTTTCCTTTTTTTTTTAATCTCATTATTCCTTTTATTAGTAAAAGTTTTAAGAATACATTATCACCTTCTTAAAATTTCAATCCCCTTCATCTATTATCTACTTAAGATTTATGCCAATTTTGAACTACTTGTAATTTTTTTTTCTAATGATTCATACCTTGTTAATAACATCCTCGAATAAATTAAAACCAATGATTTTATCTTCCTTTTGTTCAAACCATCCAATGGGGTGACCTGCATTTTTTACCATATAAAGCTTCAAATAGAACTATTTGTATATAATAATGGTTATTATAAATAAACTCCATTGGTGGAAAGTGTTTATCCTAGCTCCCCTCTAACTTAATCGCATAGGCTCTAAGTGTATCTCCTAAAGTTTAAATCATTTTTCCTATTTACGCATCAGTTTGTAAATGGATTGCCATACTAAATTGCAATTGAGTATACCTAGCATCTCCTAAAAATGATTAATAGAATTGAGAGGTAAATTGTGATGCTTGATTTGAAATAATCATGAATGGTATATCGTGCAATGGAATAATTCTATTCATACAAAGCTGAGTATATTGCAATGCAATGTATATCATCTTTAGCAGTAGGAAATGTGTAGTCTTTGTAAGATAATCTATGATTACCTATATGGAATTGTACCCCTTACTAGTTTGTGGCAATCTATCTATAAAGTCAATTGTAATACTTTCCCATTTTTATTCAAGGATGTAAATGTTTTGGTAAAGTTTTGCTAATATTAGTGCTCTATTCTTACTTATTAGTAGTTTAAGCATTTGATCACATACTTTTGTATATCTTTCTTCATTCCATCCTACCAATACACATTCTTCAAATATTGGTATATTTTTGTTGCACTAGGATACATTGTATAAGGCTATTCATAGGCTTTTTTCAGTACTTCCTTGCTTAAAACTGTATACACTAATAATTAATTTTTGTTCTTTATCACTCCTTTTTCATCCATTACTAGGTTGGTTTCTTCTTCATTCATAGTTTTTTTCTTTAGTTATTCATATTAAAAGTCTTCCTTTTAGGCTGCATAGATTTGATCTGTTATAGTGGAATGCACCATTATACAAGCTAAATCTGCACTTCTATTTTATTTTAACTTTTTCTTTTTACCTTTGGGAGTTTTTCAGCTTAAAAACATTAGTAACTATATTAGCCTTTCCTAAATGATAGTGAATGGAATAATTATAATCTTTCATAAACTCCATCCACTTTTTTTGCCTTATATTAGGTCTTTTTGCTTAAAGATGTACCTAAGACTATTATGGTTTGTGTAGATTTCACAAGTAGCTCCACATAAATAATGTATCCATGTCTTCAAGGCAAATACCATAACTACTATCTTCAAGTCATGATTAGGATAATTTATATCATGTTTTTTCAATTAGTGAGATGTATAGGCTATCATTCTACCTTACTACATAAACACGCATCCTAATCCCACTTTGAATGTATCATAATACACTATATGTCCTTTTATATGGTTATGTAATGCTAAGACTAAGGTAGAAGTTAAACATTCCTTTAAATTTTGAAAACTTTTCTCATATTCATTATTCCACATAAACTTGACTATTTTATAAGTCAACTTGGTTAGTGGTGCAATTATTTTTGACAAATCTTTTACAAATCTTTTATAATATCTAACCAACCTAAGTAAACTATGTATCTTTGTCACTAAAAAAGGTCACAGCCATTTAAGTACAATTAAGTTCCATTTGTATTCCTTCCTATGATACAACATGACCTAGAAAATGCATTTTCTTCATCTAGAACTCATATTTCAAAAAATTTAGCATACAACTTATCCTCCCTTAGAGTAATTTTTGAATATTACACATGCTCCTCTTTACTCTTGGACTATATCAAGATATCATTAATAAATATAACAATAAATTTATCTAAGAAATATTTAAAAATATGATTCATTAAATCTACAAATGTCATAGGAGCATTAGTCAATCCAAACAACATAACTAAGAATTCATAATGACCATAACGAGTCCAAAATGTTATTTTTGAAACGTCCTCTTTTTTAATCTTCAATTAATGGTAATCCAATTGCAAGTTAATGTTAAAAAATATTGAAATCCTTGTAGTTGATTAAACAAATCATCTATTCTAGGCAAAGGATACTTATTCTTGACGGTAACTTTATTGACCTATTGATAATCAATACATAGCTATAATGTGCCATCCTTCTTTTTTACAAATAGTACTGGTGCTTATCATAGAAATATATTGGGTTGTATAAAATCTTTATCTAATAAATCTTATAATTGCTACTTTAATTCATTTAACTTCGCTAGCACCATTTAATAAGGTACTATAGAAATTAGGTTTACTCCAAGAATGGTTTTAATTGTAAATTTAATTTCTCAATCCAGTGGTAATTCTATAAATCCTTTAGAAAAAAATTTAAACATTCTTTTACTATAAGAACTTCATCTATAACTACTTTTCCTTTCTCATTTCCTTTATTGAAGCTATCCATACAACATATTTTTTATCCACTAACTTTTGACCTTTTGTACATGAAATGAAAGTAGGCATTCCTAACTTCTTTTCACCTTGAAAATTTTGAACTTCATTCTCTTTTGATCAATAAGTTACGGTCTTGTAATAATAATCAATATAAGTATGGTATTTTGATAGCCAATCTATCCCCAGAATTATAACATAATCCACTATCTTTAACATAATTAAATCCATCGAAATTATATATTTATCATACCCATATCATACAACTCTTAACACTGTAGGTTGCAAGGATGACTTCCCCCACTAGTGTATTCATTATTTAGGGTTCATTCAATTTACTTAATGATTTTAGGAGCTTAACAGCTAAATTTCTAGATATAAATGAATACGTAACATCGGAGTCAAATAATACTTTTACTAAAAAAGTTTTAACTAATATAGTACCTATCGCCACTACATTAAAAGCTTAAGCCTCTTTGTGTGTCATGGCAAACACTCTTGCTTAGGTCCTAGCTAGCTTCTTTCTTTTAATCTTCTTATTTGATGTAGTTAGCAGTTTCGTTGTAATTATATTTTAAGTGGGTTACACACTGGGGGCTATAACATTGTTCCTTTCCTAACTAGTTAGACACTCGTAAACTTGATACCCCACCTATCCATATCTAAAATAAGATCTACACTACCTAAAGTAACTAAGGTTATAACATTAACATCATGAAGGTTTGTTAGGCATATTTAGGAATGAATAAGTCTTATTAGAAACATTAAGTCGATTTATTATTAGGAGTTATTCCCTCAAAACTTCTTTGATCTTCTAATCCATTTCTTCTATTTTGTCCACTTCCAGCTGGCATATTGTAAGTAGTTACAACTTTCCTTATGTCTTTATTGGTTCTTTTTGGAATTTTACCTTCCTTTTTCTTAAAGCTACTTTTCTACTCTATCTTTCTTTAGCATGTAATTCTGCCTTGATTGCTTGATTTAGGGCTTGTTTATATGTTATCCTATTAGAAATCCACTTGATCATAAAAATAATTCTAAAAACTATATACAAATTAATTCACACTAGCTTTTTTTATAGGCGCTGAGTGTTTCATATATTGAGATAATTGAATAAACTATGCATTATGTGGAGCTCTTATCATGGACCCTTGAGTTAACCTTTCAAACTTGTAGACCTTTGCTTCTTAAATGCTAGGTAGTAAAAACCTATCCATTAACTCGATTTGAAATTGCTTCCAGGTGATTAGTTCATTAATAGTAATTATAAGTTTAATATTATGGACATACCAAAAATAAGTTGCATATTCCAGTTAATAACCCACTAATTCCACCATCATGTTTTCACTACATCTTAACAATCAATAAGTTCTTTCTTACCAATCTACAAATTGATAGAAATCCATCATTGGATCTATGCCATCATACTTTTTAGGTTTTATTTTTAAAATTTATGTAATATTTGTAATCATTCTTTTAGAGGTAATGAGGGAACACATTGGTTTAGAGTTAGTAAGGTTATGGGTATTGTAAAAGGCTATTGGTTTTAGGCTAATACTCTGTCCAAAGTCTATTATAACATCATAGCTCATGCTAGAGTTTTAACTTGCTCTTATTCTACTTTATGAAGGTTCTCTAGTGGTATATTTACGAAGGCTTCATGTTTCGACACTTCAGTGTGTGCTCTAGTACGTCTTTAGGGCATTTTAGCTTGAGTTTGCTTTTTTTTAAGCCACAATTCTATAAAATAGCTTTAATTAGCTAATATAATTTTTTAAAAAAGGAATAAGTAAAAACAATACCTATTAAGCTTCGTGGATCCACCATAACTAATATCTATTCTTCTTTTAATCTTTTGGATTTTTCATGGTCTAGTTAAGTCCCTCTTTGACTATACTATAAACAATTATTCCTAAACCATGCTCTAATACTAACTTTGTCATAACTCGATTCTTGGTATTGACTAGCATAAAGACATCTAACTAGCATTAATATACTAACTAGTTATACTTACAAGCCTTTAATATATTTTTAGCTCATTTACTTTCTTGACTTAACTAAGTATAAAAGAAAGCATTATAGAAAATAATTTTTACTTGTGTGCATATAAAAAAAATTAAAACATAATTCACATATACAATGCCAAATAAAATTTATACAAAAGTATACTATTTTTAAAAATATAACTTTGTACATAAATACTGTCAAAAGATACAACTCTTGACTAGGACACCATAAATTATTATATAAAAGGTTCCCAAAGGTAAGAGGATGGTTTCAAGTTTAGATATTAGTAATGCTTGAGGGATCCATACTTTGTATCTGTAAATAAAATTCAACAAAAAAGAGTGAGTATTGAAATACTTAGTGAATAGCTACTCTTTTCCTTTTTTTAGAGAGTTTCATCATAATTAATCAAAAATATATATATAACAACTATAAAATAACAAATAATTAAAGCTCCTATGTAGATTGTTTACAAAGTTTATTAAACAGAATATCAATTATTGATATATAAGTTTATTCTTATATCTGCGGTTAAGCCTTATCCCCTACAATCCTATACACAAGGCTACCAACCTTATCCTTCTAACCTTTACTACTTCCATCGTTCTCTATGAAGGATCTGTATCTTCCGTTATAAATAAAATTTAAG
Source organism: Sindora glabra (assembly GCA_020226215.1). Taxonomy (NCBI): domain Eukaryota; kingdom Viridiplantae; phylum Streptophyta; class Magnoliopsida; order Fabales; family Fabaceae; genus Sindora; species Sindora glabra. Next base: position 53,228,846 of record CM035232.1, on the reverse strand, counting down.
GTGAGTAATACCAAGATTCTAACTATAGCATCAATTACTCATTTCAACTTTATTGAGTATGGTTAAAATACCAACTATGCCATAAAATCTTCTCATTCTTACATGCATTCACATTTCATTATCACTTGGCATCATATCGAAGGTTAATATACAATATTTTTGTTCAAAATAATAACAACACTTAATTCTTTTTAATGACTAGCAATTTATAACTCAAGCATCATCCATACAACACAAATTTTATTCACTTGCAATAATTTTAATATAAAGTAGTAAACACTAAACATGTTGAGTAGTATGACTACTCTCTAGTTTAAAGTCCTCTTAGGCTTCCAAATCAATCCTAATTTTTGTTAAAATTTGATCTAATACTTTTAATATATTATTACACATGAAACATTAATTTTCTTATAATTTTTCACTCCTTGGGTACTATTCATGCAATAATAAAACAAGGAATTTCAAAATAGATAGCATATAAGTAATTGAAATAAAAACTCTTTTTCAATATTCAAATCACTTTCGATTTATTACCAAATTTTGATATAACATCCTTAACATATTAAATAATAAATAATTTTAATTACTTCGTAAAAGTTCCATGTAGGTACTATTCATATAGAATCAAAAACTCAAAATTGTCAATTTTGAGCAGTTTTGGAATTGTGTAGAAAAAGAAGCCTTCTAGGCATTTAAGTCAAATTTAATTACCATCAAATTTCTATGTAAGGTTACTTATATGTTAATAATTAAATAAAATCAATTATTTTAATTTTTTTAATCAAGTTATAGCATAAATAGGACCAAACTTCATCATATAAAATCTAAAATTCTATTTTAAGTTTTTATGACCAAAGTTTATCAAAATGAACTTTTCATAAGTCTTAAATTTTTTCTAAAATTTTCAATTCTCTCCACACTTATTCTAACACTATTTGTATCATTAAACACTAAAAATTAAAATTTTAGCAATTCTAATCCTTGTTTTCATAGAGTAACAGAAATATATATGATTTTTCCTTAAAAGTTTTATTTTTGAATTCAACATAATACTTTTGCTATCCCTTAAGGGAAAACTTAATGAATCTCTTTCTATCAATCTTAACACTAAAATACCAACATTATACCATTATTTTAACATTTTTATATCACCAAAACTAGACCATACAACATCATAACTCAACTAAACACCTATAAGAGCATATACCACCTTATCCTTTAATTTTCATAGGAAAACTCAAAGAAACAAGAGATACTTGCCACTTATCTTAATTTCTTGATCTTATAAATTTTCAAAACCTTTTAAAGTAGTAACTTTATTAAAATAAACTAAGTTTTAGAAATTTTGACGAGAAGAGTACCATAACAACTTAAAAAAGATGTTGGAAAACTTAAGTTACTTTGTAAGAATTTGATAAAACCTCTTAGAAATTATTGAATGATTGAAAAACCTAGTAGAAAATCAAATGAGAACATTCAATCTTGGCTAGAGAAAGGTAGAAAATTTATGCAAAAATGCCTCAAAAATCTTTTTATGAAACCTTAGCTTTAAGGCTTTTTTTTATAAGCTTGCTTTTTAAAATTTTTGCTTTTATAAAAATTTTAATGATAAGATAAATGGATGAACAATTTTTCTATGCCAAAATTATAATATTATTTCTTCAAAACTAATTAAATTTGGCTAAATTTTATCTTTTAGAAACATATATTAATAAATACCTTTAATTTTTCCACTTATTTACCTAATTGTTATAAGTTTCTTGTACAAGATCGGGCTCCACTTAGGCCTTGTTTTTCTATTTCAAAAATAAAATTAGGCTTAAAAAAAGTTCAATTAACTTAACTTAATTTGACCAAGATAATTTATTTTAAATTTGGGTTTAATCTCTAGGTTTTCAAGCTACTTGAGTCATTTTTAGGCTATAAAGACTCCTTATTTTCTATTAGGCTCTTATATAATTTTTCCAAACTTAATGTTATGTTTCTAATCATATTTAAACCCATGCTAGTGCCTAATATATTTCTTACAAAAATTCTAATTAGATTACCTCCAAATTGCTTTTATAATTTACCCAAACTTCACATGATTACCTTTCTATTCATGAGTTTGCTAGTTAAAGTTCCTTTTTAAACTTTCATGCTCTATTTGGGTTATTACAAGATGTCCCTCTATCATCTATCACATGTTAGTAAGTTATTAATACTCCTTTAACTAATATCAAGCACAAAGTAGATATTTTAATATTTTATGCTACTAATTCAAAATATAAGAATTACTTTTCTTCTTTTTTTTCATATCTTCACTTTTTCTATTTTTTTATTTTTTACACATATTTTTAAGAGATTTTTTCTTATGTTTCTTTTATATAGCTTCTAAGATTATATATAAGTTTTAGATGCTAACTATATGTTTAATAAAATGTTGTAGTAGAGATTGAAGTCAGCTAAATAATTATTAGAAATGGAAAGAAAGTAAAAAAAATCTATAAAAATCATTTTTCACAATTCTAGTAAAAGAAAATTAGTTTTAGCATTTTGCAAAATGAATAAATCTCAAAAAGTTATATGTAATCACCATAAAATTTACCCCAAAAAAACTACCAAACATAAAGTTATGGTTTTTCAAAGTTTCAGCTCAAAATTTGCATTTTTAATGGAATGTTGAATTTATTTAATTTTGATCATAACTATTCTAGCATAGAAGCTAAAAACTAACATTAAAAAAATTATTAGACAAACATTTTACATTATTTTTTTTACTAAAACCCAACACGAAACGTAAAAATAAAATAAAATATTTTGAAAACATTTTTAATTAAAAACTAACATTAAAATAATCATTTTTCACATTGATTATATAACTGACATCATAATAACAAATATATAACAATGCTTGATAAGACATGGGTCGAACATCAATAAAAAAATCGATGTATAAGCTACCAAATACTGATATAAGCAATATTTTCATTATTTTATTTATCGTTTCAAATTTATCTTTTAATAATATTTAAAGAAATATTTTCATCCTTTATTTTAGGATTTTTAATAATTATCTTTCATAGAATAATTAGATTTGGTTGATTTTATTATTTATTATTTCTCTTTTATCTTCTATGCAAAGATTATATTTTGTTAATTTCATAACAATTGTCCTTTTTTCTCTCTTTCTATGGATTACTTTTAATCTTTACATTAAAAATTAGCCATGATATTCCTTATCTCTTATTATGACAAGCATCATTCTCATAATACATCAGATGTCAATTTATTATTTCTTTTCAATGTGCTATGGTGAGCCATACCTATACAACCGATCTTTTCTTAATGAATATTGCATTAATGTGAGTTATATTCATGCAATTATATATACCAATTTATGTTAATTATAAAGCACTAAATGCTCCTTTCATTTATCATTCCTATATTAAATCAAGATATTAGCCATAACATTTTCTGCCTCCTATTATAAAAAGTGTTATTTCTATAATTTGCCACATATCAATTTGCTAATTTTTTTAATGTGCTATGATGTTTGAATCCAAAATCAATATTTTTGGTAAAATGAATTTAAAATTAATAAATTACTTGAATATTAACTAGAATGAGTAGGGAGATGACTTTTTTCCTTTCTTAAATTTTTCTTGATTTTTTATTTTATCAAATATTTTCACTTTTAAGTATATTTTTCCATAAATATTTTACTCTTTCATCTATTTTTCAAGGTTTTTTTTCTTTTCCAAACACTTCTAATTTCCTTTCCTCGTTTTATAGAATATTTATACTTTAGAGAATTTTCTATTAGACAAACCTAAAATCTAATAGAAATATGGATGAATTCTTTTTTTTTCTTTCTCTTAAGATTGGAGCACATATTCAGAACAATTTGAATTTAACTTAGGCTTAATATATGAGTATTAAAAAGTAAGAAAATTTTTTATATTTATTTTATATGATCTAATGTATATGAAAGAATTTGTAAGTTTAATCTTTTTTTTATATTATGATATCAATTTTAATTATTTATTGATATATATGTAATTAAATTATGATGTTTATTTTATGAGATATTTCTTAGAGTTGTTAGTTATATATTAATTTTTTATCTAGTCCTCTTTGTAAATAAGTACCACATAATTATTATATTATATTATTAAAATAAATATTTATCCATACGATGCATAAGCAATTAATTAGTTTATAGACTAATTTGAGTACCTTTTTCTTTTTTTTTTTTACCCAACTGCAAAAATAGAGATTCAAGGATAAAAAATGTGGTCAAAATAAATTTTTTAATAAAATTAGAAATTAAATAGATAAACGGAAGTTAGGTCACATTAATTAATGAATTTACTATAAAATAATACATTATATATTGGAAATTCTAGTATAATTTGAATTAACATATATATATATATATATATATATATATATATATATATATATATATATATATATATATATATATATATATATGTATATATTATAGTCTCAAAAGATATTTGAATTACTTTCTTATATAAACTATCACTTGCATAATTTGGTTGTATTGTTCTGTTACTTTATGTTTCGTATTTTTTGTTTCCTAATGAATTTTTTAATTTTATCTCAATTAATTTCTAGGCAACGAGTTGTTATAAGATGGATGTTTAGTAATTAAATTAATATTGATAATAAAATGTATATTTTCTACATTACAATTTTGAAGATCAATACATATCTTGAGTTATGATGGATCAAAATACTTATGTGATAATGTCGTATTTGTTATTAAATAAAATTATGTGATTGTCTAGTGTTTATGATTACAAGATTTTAAGATTTAGGATTTGAGATATTTGAATTTGAGATTTTAAGGTTAGTGTAGTTTAAAATTAGAATTTAGGATTTTTTTATTTTGAATTTAAGATATAAAATTTTGAAATTTAAAGGCTTTCGCATTCAATGATTTTATTCCTTTAATTTCTCATAATTTAATAGCTTATTTTATGTTATGTTGTGGTATTGATATGACTAGAATAGTTTATAATTTATTTGTGTAAGTAATTATTAATTAAATTAATTAGGAATAATTTTATATTTTTGTCTATAAAAAAAGTAGGAAGTTGATTTTATCAAGGGGTGTAAGTAAGTAATTTTTTATAATTTGTGAGAAATTTTACTTCATCTAATTTAACTAATCAAATAATTTAAAACTTTCTTACTTTTTGAAAAATTATATTTTTTGTACTAGTTTTTTAGGACCTTTCCAAAAGAAAGTAGAGGTGTGCATGGGTCGGGCGACCCGCCCAACCCGATGAGCTCGACCCAGAAAAATAGAGTATTTGGACTCTTTTTTTTTTCCGATGGGACTTTTTTTTATGACCCGATTAATAATTGGGTCGGGCTCGGACCAAGGCAAAAAAAGCCCGATAGGCCCGGCCCGGCCCGATTACAATAATTTATTTTTAATAGTATAATTATATATTAGAAAATATAATTATATCTAATTATTTTTAATATAAAAAATATTAATTTAACATATTAAATATTTTATATATTTAAATATCATATTATCTATTTAAATATATATATTTTTTATTTTAAAATTTTATTTTTTATTAAAAAATAAAAAAAATATTTTTTTCGGGCTTTCGGGCTTTTTCATTTAAAATTCGGGCCGGGCCAAACTTTTTTTAAACTTAATCGGGCCGGGCCGGGTTTGGGCCTTTAATTTTTTTAAATTTGGCCCGATGGCCCGGCCTAACCCATGTACACCTTTAAAGGAAAGGTGTAATCCTAAAGGCTTATTTTACTAAGTTTTCTAATTCAAACGTTGGATCTCGAGGTTGAGCGCCAACGGTTTGGATCCCTAAGATTTGTTTTTATGTTTCTTGTAAGTGACTTAGCATTTAGAAGTAAGTTTTTGGTCTTGCAGTTCAAAGTAAGAATATAAAGCAATTAATTTTTTTTATTAATAGTAGAAAAAGCTTTAACAATTTGTCAATAACATAGTAATCTATAAATGAGTGATAATATAAAAATTATTTATAATGAAAATAATTAAATTTAAAATTTATATATTCTATGTAGTATTAACATTAATTTAGAATGTGATAAATACTCATAATAGACCCATTCTAGTGCATAGTAAGATTAGAGCCAAATTTATTCTTAGGCCTAACGATTGGATTAGCTTTAGGCACCAGATAGTATTAATTGGACAGTGATAGAGATAGTTATCATAGTTGGAGGATGGTTATTATAAAAGGAAAATGAATACTATTTACTTCTTCTAAAAGTTTGGATTATTCCCTTAAATATTGTGATCTGACTATTTTACCCTAAGTAGGATTGTCTTATAAATATTGGTTGCATAGTTTAGTTATACTCTTTAATTCACTTCTACTCTTTAATTTTTTACTCTTTACTCACTTATACTAACTTAAGTTTTAGAGGGCCAAAAATGGATCATAACCCATTGTTTGGCTTGCTTACAGGTGTGAGCAGCATTTTATTAGTAATTTCCACCATATTGTACCAAACAACCACCTCTCTAGTAAGAAAGAACCAAAATTTAATAGAGTCTCTTTATGAATCATGACTTATTTTGCTTTAATAGTTGTTTTAATTCATACTTTACAAGGTATATCACTTTATTTTTAGTCTTGTTCAACATAGATTTTTTTTTATCTTAATAAACATTGGATTTTGCTGAAATAGATCAATAAAAACCATTTTCTTTGATCAAATTCACTAAAATCAACCATCTCATAGTTATTTTACATACAAGCAATATATTCAATAGAATTACTGTTCCATTTTCATGTACTAGATCATTGAAACATAAGTTTCATTAATTAAGTTCATAAAATCAATCAATAAAGTGAAAAATCAAAAAAATTAACTATGATCTTCATTTCGTAAAAAAAAACTCACTAAAAAATATGCTATTTATGATCATTTTGACATATGAACATTCATATTCTTAGAGATTTTTTTAGAAAAATCAAGATAAAAAAACCTAGTTAATAACTTTTATCAAGAATCTTATAATATTACAATCGATATAACAAGATAATTTTGTTTATTAATGAACTATTTGTTAAAATCATTCATTATGCTTAAGAGCAATCTTTGTGTTTATTTACTATAAAGAATGATATCCTTACCATATTGATTACATATTTTGTAATTGCAATTTGTATTAGTTATATTCATTATAGTTATCATTTTCTATAATTGCAAGAACTATTGAAATAAGATCTCTAAATCTAGTTATATGTGAGGAAATTCTAAGTAAGAAATATAATTAATTTTCTTAGAAACAACTTTTAGAAAGTTTTCAAAAAAGAATAGACTAATTGATCCAAACAACAATTATTGCTTAACTTTGGAAAGTAACTTTGATAATTTTGATACTAGTTTGCATTGGCAATCTTGTTATCATAATAATATATTATTCTATTTCTAAGTTACAACATGAGTAGACATCACATAACTTTCTCTTCAAACTGCTTTTTAACTAGTTGCCAAGTGGTGAGTCCTTCTATTAATTAATAATAGGCTAATAGCCTTCTTCCTTACTAATTCTTTAACCGCTATGGTGATGACCACAATATTAATCACAATCTTAAGTAAGATTTACTAGTCGATGTGAATGAACAATTGAGAAAATAGCTAGACCATTTAAAAGAAAAGCTACAACAAAACATCAATTCCTAATGTCAACTTTTTAAATGATTGGAGTTACAGGCAATAAGAAAGAAAAAGTTTAATTGTTGAATGCCAATAGCATGAACGGTTAGAATGCAAGGTATATATGAATAATTATGCTTAGTTGATGTATTAAGTAAAGAACGAGGGAGGAATTGTTAAGTCCCAAGGAAATCAAGTTGATTCCTAATATTAAAAAGTCTTAAACAATGAAAGAGTCTGAAATCAAAATAACTAGTAAATGAACTAACTAATCCAATAAGAAAACATTAACCTTAATAATGGGGAATCTCATTTATTCATTATATTTATACAAGATACCTACCTTATACAATTTCAAGATCCTAACTAACTTAAAGGCCTACAATGTGCTAATTGATCTATAACAACACCTAGAAGCATTTAGAGAAACAATGCTACTTTTTGGGGCTCCAAATACCATAATGTGCAAGGCATTTTCCACGAGATTAAATAATTCTAACATGAGATGGTTTTTGAGCTTGAAACCAAACTCTATAGACAATGTAAGGGACCTCTCAAAATAATTCATGGGGTATTTTGTAACATCCTATGTGCACAAAAAATAAATGTTTCCCTAGTAAGCTTGAGACAAGGAAAAAAATAAGTCTCCCAAAGATTTCCTAAGTAGATTCAATCAAGTTGCCTTAGTGATAAAAGATTTTAACAAGGAATCCATTGCTTATTTCATTATAATTGATCTTAAATTAGGAAATTTGTCTAAGTCTCTACCTAAGAAACTATTAACAAATCTTATTAACTTGCTTTCTAGGTCCACAAAGTTCATCAATATAGAAGAGCTAGAAATAAACAAAGATAAATCAAGCATAAAGGTCGAGAATATAATAGAAACAATGATAGATAACAATTAGCCAAGCCAAAATATAATAAATATATGCCCTAAAACACTATACTTAAGAAGATCTTGGATGATATGAGAACATTGGAGTTATTAAAGAATAAACTCAAAGTTGCATTGCTAAAAACTCTTCTACCTCCACTACTAGGAACAAAAACTTTCCACAAGTATGATTGATCTTTGACTTTTAATACTGAGGAATGTGTAATACTCAGAAACAAGATTGAACAGCTAATTGGAGAAGGCTACTTAAAGCAGTACACCAAATTTGATCAATCTCAATAAAAATAATAGTTTAGTTTAAAAGTTGGATTGAGATCAAAAGGTTAGTGAGCAAACAAGAAGTGTGAATGGTTCACATTTCCTTCACACTTTCCAACCTACAAACAAACTAATATGGGCAAAGGAATTAAAAAATCACAAAAAGTTATTGATGTTATAACTGGTGGCTTTATAAGTAAAGACTCTTCAAAAAATGTAAGAAAAGACATATGCAATCAACTATAGCTATCAAAAATTAAAAAAAAAAGTTAATCCATCACTAGCTATAACATCTCATATGCTAATTATCTACCTAAATTTGATAGAAACCATTATAATCATTTGTTCATCACCACCATTATTCAAAACTTCCAAGTGAAATGCATTTTGGTTGATCAAGGAAGCTTAACTTACATCCTTTATTTGTATATCTTTAAAAATCTACAATTCTCTTCTCATTAACTTATGCTTAATAGAGGTTGTTGAAATTAATAATTTAAGACTCTTAAAATTTCTAGATTCATATGTTTAATATCTTTAAGTTCTCTAGATTCATGTGTTTAGTATTTCTAAGTTCTTTGAATAAGTTAGTGTGATTCATATACTAGAAAAGTGTGATTCATAGTTAATATATCTAGATGAGTATGATTCTTGTATAAGATATTAAATAGAAAAGTATAAATTTAGTCATCCCATGAATCTATATAAACCTTTTGTACTTATGATTTAGTTGAAGCAAATTTTTTATATGAAACAATTAGAAATAGAAAATGAATAAAAAATATCCTTTTCCTTCTAACAAAATGGTATCTGAGCTTGGTTCAAAGATATGTAGTTTTCCACCAATTCCCAAGTTCATAAAAGAAAATTATGCTCTTTAGTGTATGTAAATGAAAGCCTTGCTTAGCAATTAGCAAGCATAGGATATTGTAGAAAATGGTTATCAAGAATAAATAAATGAAATAGTTTTGAAATCAAAATTAAAGGGAAATCTTGAACAGGAATCACAGGTTAGATCAGCTTGCACTTGCCATGATTTATTTGGCATGGGATGAAGGTATGCTTGAGAAAGTGGTTGATGCTTCTACTTCACATAAAGCTTGGGAGAATATAAAAAAATATCTCCAAGGTGTTGACAAAGTAAAGAAGGTGAGACTTCAATCACTATGGGGTGAGTTTGAAGCTTTGAAAATGATGGAATCTGAATCAATTTCAAATTATTGTTCAAAGGTGAAGGTAGTTATGAATTAATTAAAGAGATATGGAGAGAATGTTGAAAATGTTTGTATGGTGGAAAAGATACTTCTCTCTTTAACTTTCAATTTTGATTATATGGTGTGTGTCATTAAAGAATAAAAAAATCTAGACACATTAACATTTGAAGAATTAGAAGGTTCTCTACAAGCCCATGAATTAAAGATTAAAAAAAGACAAGAAGAGCCATTAGAGCAAATTCTCAAAGCCAAGGCTTCATTAAATAAAAATGGAGGAGAAAAGAGTAAAAAAGGATATGGAAGAGGAAGAGGATAAGGTCGTGGCAAAAAAGGAAAAGGAAGATGTAATTGTGAGAATTCAAGCAATAAAGGAAAAGTTCATTAATTATCCAGAGGTCATGGTAGATTAAGAGGAAGAGGACATGGCTACTATCAAAATACAAATAAAAGAAGGTATGACAAATCTATTATTGAATGTTACAATTGTCATAAATTTAGCCATTATTCATAGGAATGTCATAACCCAACTAGTGATGTTAAAGAAAAAGCTAATTTTGATGAAAAGCAAGAAGTTGAGGAGTCAACATTGCTACTAACATTTAAAAAAAAAAGAAAATGGTGCCAATAGTTCATGGTATCTTGATAATGGAGCTAGCAATCATATGTGTGGTTATAAAGAAAAATACATTAAATCAAAGGGTGAAAGACAATGTGTCCTTTGGAGACTTTTCAAAAGTCCAAATTTAAGGAAAAAGTACAATTCTTATCATTTCTAACGATGGTAGCCATAGGTTAATTATTGATGTGTATTATGTGCCTAAATTGAAAAATATCATTTTAAGTTTAGGCCAACTTCTTGAAAAAAGCTATGAAATTCTCATGAAAGATAAGTGTTCATGGCTTAAAGATCAAAATGCTAACTTGATTGCTAAAATGTTTATGCCAAGAAATAGAATGTTCATTTTGAATCTTAAAACAATTAAAGTAAAGTGCTTAAAGGCTAATGTGCATGATGATGCATGGTGTTGGCATATAAGGTTTGGTCATTTGAATTTTGGAGCACTCAAGGCCATGGGAGAAAATAAAATGGTGAAAGGAATGCTTTTAATTAATTATCCTAATCAATTATATGAAGCATGTCTTATTGCAAAGCATTATGGAAAAAACTTTCCAAAAGAAGCCTTATCTAGAGCCATCAGGCCATTTTAACTTGTACATGCTAACATATGTGGGCTAATTAATCCACCTTCATTTGGTAAGAGTAAATATTTCGTACTCATTATTAATCATTTTAGTAGAGAGACTTAGGTTTACTTTCTAAAGCAAAAATCAAAAGCTTTTGTTGTATAAAAAATTTTCAAGGCTCTTGTAGAAAAAGAAAGTAGCTATGAGATCAAGGTTTGCAATCTAATCAAGGAAGCGAATTTACTTCCAAAGAATTCAATGAATATTATGAAAATCATGGAATTCATCATTGTTTGACTATTCTAAGATCGCCATAACAAAATGAAGTAGTTGAACGAAAAAATAAAACCATTCTGGACATAGCTAGATATATGTTGAAAGCCAAAAGTATGCCAAAAGAGTTTAGGCCAAAGTTTTTTCTTGTGTTGTTTATTTGTCTAACTGGTTACTAACATTAAATGTTAAAGATCAAACTCCTTAAGAAGCTTAGAATGGAGAATACCTAATGTCAGTTATTTATGAGTTTTTGGAAGCATTGCATATGCTTAAGTACCACACTAAGTAAGAGCTAAGCTTAATGATTGAAGTGTCAAACATGTATTCATTAGTTATAATTTAAACTCTAAAGGCTACAAATTGTACAACCTAAGCAATGCCAAACTAATAATAAGTTGAGATGTTGAATTTGATGAAAAAGCAAAATGGAATTAAGAAATCCAAAAAAAAATTTATAATTTTCTCTTATATTTTAAAGAAGAATAATCCAAAGCACTAATGCAACCAACAACCTTACCTCCTTCACCAGCTCTAACTAATGAAACATCACCATCATCTACAAAAATCTCAAGTGAAAAGCTATAAAAAAATGAGAAGTTTTATTAATTTGTACAATACAATTGAACTTATTGATTTATTTTGCCTTTTTACAAATAGTGAGTCTTTAAATTTTGAAAACCTATAAATGATTATTGATGGAGAAAAACCATGGGTGAAGAAATAAAAAACATTAAAGAAAAATTAACTTGAGAATTAACAACACTTCCTAAGGGTCATAAAGCTATTGGAGTCAAATAGTTGTATAAGGTAAAGATGAATGCTTATGGAGAAATAGAGAGATATAAAGTAAGGCTCATTACTAAAGGCTACAAAAATAAGGAGTTAATTATGAAGAAGTTTTTGCATTGCTTGCCCGAATAGAGACTATTTATCTTCTTATTCCATTAGCAACTCAAATGAATTGGAAAATTTTTCAACTTAATGTGAAAATGGCCTTCTTGCATGGTCACATTGAAGATGAGGTTTATATTGAGCAACCTCTGGGATATGAGGTCAAAGTACACAAAGATAAAGTTTTAAAATTAAAAAAAATGGTTTGTATGGATTGAAGCAAGCTCCAAGAACATGAAATAGCCAAATTGACAAATACTTTCAAGATAATAGATTTGTTTGTTGCCTTAATAAGTATGATTTATATGTTAAACTCATAATAATGGAGATATTTTAGTTATTTGTCTTTATATGAATGATATCATTTACTCTAGTAACAATCGAACATTATTTGAAGAATTTAAGAAGATTATGCCCCTTAAATTTGAGATGAATGATATTGGGCTCTTGTCATACTATTTAGGCTTAGAAGTAAAGCAAGAGGAAAGTGGCATTTTCATCACTTAAATGGGACATGTGAAGAAAATATTAGAGAAATGCAAAATGCTTGATTATAACTTTATAAATACACTCATGGAAGTTAGAGTGAAGTTATCAAAATTTGAAGAAGGATAAAAGGAAAATCCCATTTTTTTAAAAGTCTTGTGGGAAGCTTGAGATACTTAACTTGTACAAAGACTTGATATTCTTTATGCAGCTGGACTTGTGAGTCATTTCATGGAAGATCCTACCTCTACTCACAAGAAAGTTACTAAAAGAATTCTTCGCTATTTGAAAAGTACGCTTGATTTTAGGTTACACTACACTTCTTTCAATGATTTCAAGCTTATGGGATTTTGTGATAGTGACTTCATTGGAGATATTGATGATAAAAAGAGTACGACTAAGTTTGTCTTTTTTATGAGACATTGTGCAATTTCCTAGAATTTGAAAAAGCAACCTATTGTCACACTTTCATCATATGAATCTAAATATATAGTGGCAACTTTTTATGTTTATCAAGCTTTTTGGCTAAGATAATTATTGAAGGAACTTCTTATGCTACAAGAGGAAACAATGGAGATTTACATTGATAACAAGTCCGCTATTACACTTACTAAGGATCTAGTATTTCGTGATTGAAGCAAACACATAGATATAAGGTTTCATTTCATCAAAAAAGCATATTGTTAGCAAAAAAGTAAAGCTCAAGTATGTGAAAGACTCAAGATCAAATTGTAGATATTTTTACAAAGTCACTCAAGTTTGAAGATTTTCATAGGTTAAGGTCATGGCTTGGAATGAAGAAAAAGTCTCAAATTAGAAGGGAGTGTTAAAATTAATAATTTAAGACTCTTAAAATTTCTAGATTCATGTGTTTAGTATTTAAAAGTTCTCTAGATTTATGTGTTTAGTATTTCTAAGCTCTTTGAATAAGTTTATGTGGTTTATAGTTAATATATCTAGATAAGTATGATTCATGTATAAATTGAAGGGTATGAACTTAGTTATCTTATGAGCCTATATAAACCCCTTTGTACTTATGATTTGATAGAAGCACATTTTTTGTATGAAATAATTAGAAATAAAAAGTGAATAAAAAATATCCTTTTCCTTCTAACAAAGGTGTCCTGGTTGGTTTCTTAAGAAAGTAGGTCCTAGTGGAAAGATTGATAAAACTATGACTAATTATAAGATTACAAATGTAGATGTAATCTTTCTAGTTATTGATGCACCAACCATTATTTATAATGCCATTCTTAGGAGACTTAGACTTGAGCTTACCCTTGGATTTGGAATCCTTCTTATTATTGCCCTTGCCTTTGCCCTTTTAAACCATTATTATGGTTTCGGGCTTAGCCTTTTGTAAATTTAGTTTAGCAATTTTTAACATGCTTAACAATTATGGCAATAGTTTGTTAATTTCATTCATGTTGTAATTCATGACAAATTAACTATAACTCTGTGGCAATGATTATAGAATTAAGTTAGTGACTAACTCTTAGCCTAGTGGAGCACCTAACCTTTCAAGGTTCTTAACATACCCAATCATTTTGAGTACGTGAGGCCCTACAAGGTTTCCTACTGCAAGTCTGTACTGAAACAATGCTTTGATCACCTTAAATCTCTCATGTCGAGCTTGGCCTTCATAAAGCTTCTTAAAATGCTCAAGCACGTTATAAACTTCCATGTTCTCATGTTGCTTCTGAAGCTCAAAATTCATGGTGGCTAGCATAAGACAACCCACATCCAAAGTATCATCATGATGCTTCTTATAAGCATCCTTTTAAGCACATGAGGCATTAGCTTTAGGTTATTGAGGAATAAGTTCCTCTAGGACATACATTTTTCACTCATATTTGAATATTATCCTCAAATTCCTATACTAGCCTAGGAAGTTTGTCCTTCTCAAGAACCAATCGCAGTAATAAGTTATTTGATGTATTAGCTATTGGTAATCTACAATAGAAATATGCAAAGTAAGTATTAAGTTTTTAAACATTTAATAAGGTCTTTTATTATATGCACCTTCAATTATTTTGTTCAAATTAATAACCCTCACTATTAATTCAGAAAGTCATATTGTCAAGACTTTCTAGTAGGCCAAGATCCATATTTTGCTAAACCTTAAGTTAGCTTTGGCTAATCACTTAAGATTTAGCTATTTAGGTAGGCAACATTTACCAATTACATCATATACAACTCTTAGATAGTTGGGTGAATAACACTTATTCTAGTCCATCTCATGAATTAAGACCTAACTCTATGCCTCTAGGTCCTAATCCTATTGAGATAACCTAGTTAAGTCAAACCTAATATTTGACAATTAGATATCACTATTGTTTAGTTGTGTCTCACCAAGATAAATGAGGTACTTTGCTTTGTTAAACCTACCTTATGTCGATCGAGGCCTTAACGAGTGTCAAGCATTAGAAGGCATTACTAATTACTATTAACTTAATATTTTAGTTAAAAGATTTAAATTAATTAGATCTCACCATAATCAGCCTACTTTTTGTATATCATATCTAGCGTTTCTCATTCATCATAAAACATAACATTGCATTCATTATATAATGAATAAAGCAATTATATGCATGCTATCACATAGTAAATGCATATTTATCAATATCATCGCATAATAATGATATTAGAATGTCACATAGTATGGCCCTCAAATCCTATTTTCTAATAGTATTCCTAAACTAATTCTTTAGCTTCTGCTTGAACCACATTCCTTAGCTTCTCCTTATGCCACTCTAAAATGCTCTATTGTGATTACAATTTTAAAGCAGAAACCCTAAGTTACATTCAAAATGAGTAAGATAAGAAGAGAATATACATAAAAAAATAGAGGGAGGCACAACATGCAAATCGTATTTAAAATCCAACCACAAAAACTCTAAGGGCCATACTATGTAACACAATCATGCATCATATGTCATAATTACATATATATATATATATATATATATATATATATATATATATATATATATATATATATATATATATATATATATATATATATATAACAAGGTGAATGATATATATATTTTCCATATAATAAATTATCAAAATCTTATTTTAGAACAGCAACATATAAACAAATATAATTTTTGAACCCTACGCAGAGTTAGCACGAGGATCCTATTAGCTAGTTAATGAGTGGGGTCAAAGGGCAGTGCCTTTACAGGGGTGAGGGGGCAGAGCCTTCCATCTGAAAAATTGATTGCATCTAACATTCATATTACAATTCCTTTTGTCAACAATTGACACACCCCCTTTTGTTGAACAATTAGATAGTATCTGACATTTAGATCATAATTCTAAAATAAGATTCATATATGTAGACAGATCTAGAACTATTCACATAAATTCTATGCAAAATAGATTATATGCTTGAACATGAAGTATATCACATACATAAAACCTAATTCAAGGAATTAATTTGATTAATTCTAATTCACAATGGAAGCTCTTTAAATTAGAAAACATTTTTCATGTATTAAATCATATCCATGTAATTAATCCTATTAATTTTCTTCAAAATAAAACCCAGAATCAATCACAAAAACATATTCAAATTCAAATTAAAAATTGGAATTAATCATGAAATAGATTTGAATATGAACTACAATCAATCACATTAGTTTTACTTGAACTAGAAAACACAAAATTATATTTATAGGATTAATCTCATTAGTCTTAATCAAAATTCATACTCACATGATATATAAAATGATTCATATATGTACAATTCAAATCAACACAGAAAATAGAAGATCTCATCTATATATGCACAATTAATATTAGCATAGAAAACATAGAAATAGAAAATCTAATCTATGTATGTGCAGTTTAGATTAACATAGAAAAATAGAATATCTATTCTATGTATACATAATTCAAATCAGCATAGAAAACATAGGAATCAAAAGATCTAATCTAAGTATGAACATCCATGCTCTAATATCACTGTTGGGATTCACATATATTATGTAATACAGCAGAAAGCAAATTTTTCAAAATCATGTAATGTGAAACTTTTCCATCGATCAATGTGTAAGGACATAAATCAAGAATCAAATATTACCTCTTGGAGTGTAGATCTGAATCACAAGCACAATTAGGTGATGCCTTTACTATATCTATATGGAGCGAATGGTGACTTCTCAGCCTCCACGAATTTGCTAAGATTCATTTCTCACATAAAGAGGGAAGGGTTTAGTGTGGTTTTGTAGGGTGTTTTATACAATTTTGCTAGTGGTGAATTTTATTTTTTTCATGCCTGAACAATGATGCCTTTATGACCTTTTTATAAAGCTAAAGGCATGCATCTTTCCTAGTCCTACTTGGATAATTGCAACTAATCTTAATCTTACTCAACCACTAATACCTTATCTCTAATATGGTGAGAGTGAGGAGAGATAGGGCTTCTCAGCCTCCACGAATCTACTAAGATTCATTTCTCACACAAAGAGGGAAGGGTTTAGTGTGGTTTTATAGGTTGTTTTGAGCAGTTTTGTTAGTGGTGAATTTTCTTTTTTCATGCCTAAACAATGATGCCTTTATGCCCCTTTTATAAAGCTAAAAGCATGCATCTTTCTTAATCCCACTAGGATAACTGTAACTAATCTCAATCCTACTCAACCATTAATATCTTATCTCTAATATAGTGAGAGTGAGGAAAGATAAGACTTATCCATTAGTTATTTAATATTACTTTAATATTAATAATTAAATATTATTAGATACTAACATTATCTTATAATATATTTATTTAATATCAAATTATATAATAATTTAATAATATTTTAATATTAGATAATATCACATAATATAATATAAAATTTATATTGCGTGAATAATATATATATTATTACTTTGAAAATATATATATAAAATAACAAGTCCAATTAATAAATTTTTAGTCTAACTAAAAATTTAATTAATTAATTATTGTCTCATTGTTATCCTTTTGTGTGATCTTGTAAGTTCTTACTATATTGGTAATGACCCATCATTGGACCATAGATAGTGAGTGGTATCTAATAATACATCACTACTACCTAAGTAATAAGAATATCTATGATTCGACATCCACCTAATATATGATTAACGCTTTGCATCACAGTTCCTTATATAATGATATCCAAATTGAACTATGGCATGGAGTATGTCATCCTTGTCAATGTTTAATTTATATTTCTTGATATTAAGTAGACTAAAACAAATTATCAATATCACATATTGATCCAATTGAGTATGACCATGCATTTCTAAATCTCACTTAATCAAGGGGCCCAAGGATATCTCTCCTTTATACAAGAGTAATAAAATTCTATCTACATCACTCACATCTCTCTACATAATTCATAATACGCCTAATCAATGACCTACACGTCATTCCTATTAAAGGTAACATAAGACGACATCAAAGTGTGTGACCCCTCATGTAGGGAATTGTAGTGACTTTAAGTCAAAAGACTACGTACATTATGATCATATGAGAATAGCTAATGACACATGTTTATCTATGTAGTATTCTCACAATAGGTCAGTCTAGTACATTTATTCACTAATAATGTACCAATGTATTGACTTGATATTATATATCTATGATTCATAATCATCAATCACTGTACATGCTAGTCTCAATGTATTATTGTTATCCCTTCTGCAATAATATTCGACTATGGACATTTTAGGAATAACAAAACTATTCAAGGGATAATTATTATATATAAGTTATAAATTATGCAAAAATAAAATAAAAAAAATAAAATAAAATAAAATAATTATATTGCCTAAAATAAAATGTAATACATTGTACATTATTACAATCATCTAATGATTAGCTCCTAAGACACACACCAACACTCTCACCTAGGCTAAAGCAATAGTTTTGACCCTACACCTTTTTATAAAGTTTCTTATTAAGCAAAGAATTGAGACTAAATGAAAGCAGACTAATTAACAGCTAAGAGATGTTACATGAATAGTTTGAATAAAGAAAAAACATTTGGCATAAGAAATATGAAAGGCCAAGAAACATATGCTAACAAAGAATACATCTTAATAACTCAAGGATCACTTTATCCTAAAAAAGAAAGTTGAGAGAAAAATTCAAAATTGAGGTCAAACATAGAAGAAGTAAGAATCTTTGAATCAAACAATAACTGGTCAATAAGGATTAGCAAAAACTTGCCTACCAAATTTAGAATTAAGTTATTACAAGTGCTCAAAAATAGCATAAAAGTAATCGTATGGCTAATTACATATGTACCTAGAATAAACCTTGATGTAGCTTATCATAAACTGGTCATTAACCTATCTATCAAGCCAATTTAGCAAAATAAAGGGACACATAGCCTTGATAAGACCATAACAATTAAAGTAGAAATTAACAAACTACTAAAACCAATACTTAACGAAAAATTTTACCATGCCACTTGGCTTTCTAATGTGGTATGGTAAAAAGGAAAACATGTCTTAGAAAATATGCATAGATTTAACTAATCTTAACAAGGCTTGCCCAAAAGATCTATATCCATTTATAAGATTAAAAGAAAACTCCTTTCATAACAAATGAAAAAGCTTATTATTATAAGATGATACTTTTTAGTCTAAAGAATGTAGAGTGACCTACCAATGAATAATGAGCAAAGTGTTCAATGACTAAATCAATCATAACTTGGAAGTATATGGAAATGACATGTTAATCAAGTGTCACAACTTGGATGGTCACTTAAAAAACTTAAAGGAAGTCATCAATGTCATGAAAGATTTAACATGAAGGTTAATTTGACCAAACACCTTTGGTATCACTGCTAGTAAATTCTTAGGCTTGATCTAAGAAAAAAAAATGATAAAGGTCAACATCATAAATTGTCAAGAAATCCTAGAAATGAAAAGCCATTCTAACTTAAAAGAAGTACAAAGACTATATGGTCATATTATTATCCTTACAAGATTCTTAACATTATATACAAGTTAATGCATTCTTTAAATATTATTGATATATGCCCTTAAATGAATTTATTAATAAAAATAGATCCATCATAAAGTCATTCAATAAATGTTTGCTATTTTGCAAAATTCTTATAGGGTCAAAAAATTTAAGTATGATAAAGCTTATGAAGATGCATTTATGGATCTAAAGAAATTCTTGGCCTTTTCACTTATGTTATCTAAGCTTGACTAAATAGAATAACTCTATTTATGTCTACCCATAACAAATGAAATGGTTAGTGTTACGTTGATAAAAAAAGTAAATTCAAAACGAAAATTGATTTATTTTGTGAGCAAAGTGCTTCACGGAGTAAAGCTTTGATATCAAAATATTGAAAAACTTACCTTTACATGTTGTAGATTAAGACCTTGCATCTAATCCTACCATGCCATCATCAAAATTGAACAACCTTTAAAATAAATTATGCATAAATTAGATATAGTAAGACAATTAGGGGCATGGTGTATGGAATTGACAACATATTGGATACTTTTTAAACATAAGAAATCTATTAAATCTTAAGTTTTAGAAAACTTTGTAGCTTAAATGACCAAGCTTAATGGAATTATAATCTAACCATTTATTTGGACTTTGATGTGAATTTCAAGAGTGAAAAGGAGATTCTACATTTATTAAAGGGTCCAATGGCAAGAGTTAAGAGAAAAAAGATTAAGAAAGGATTTTAAGGGCATATGGAGAAAGTTTAGATACATGAAAAAATAAGATTAGAGGAGCACAACAAAGTTATAATATGCATTTTAGCTAATTAAGCCTAAGTAATGTAATTCCGAAAAGGTCAATCATAAGAAAGTGAGCTTAGAAGAAAGCTTAATTAAGTACATTTGAATTGTGCCTCATCATTACCAAATTAGTGCCATATCACCATCACATCATTAAAAAGATGGTGCCATATTAGCGTCATATTAGCCATAATCCTAATTGATACCACTTTAGCCTATTTTACTATTATTTGATGTTTTAGACTTTAATTTAGCATTTGGGCTTTTAGCTTGTGTTTATTTTGTATTGGAACATTTTAGAGCCTTTTAGGCATATTAGGTGTCATTTGAACCTATTTTTTAATTAAAGTTTTAGAAAGTTATATGAGAAAGCTTGTTTCTTATACCAAATTAGATTTTAACTTTTGACATTAATATGATTTGATTGCTTATGAGGTTTTCTCTCGAAGTTCTTGTAAGAACTTAAAAATTCATCAAAGGAGATTCAACCTTTATGACATCAATTTCATCTCTTATTACTTCCAATTTGCTCCTTTTTTTTTTTTAAGAATGGCAAGAATATCCTTCTTCTTTTTTATTGTAGGATTCACATCATTTGATATTCAAAGCAAGGTTCCCAAATTCAAGTTTAACTTCGCTTCAATTTTTTTACTTACTTTTCACATTATTATTCATATATTATTCATGCTACTATTCACCAATTCAAATCATATTTCTTCATTTTTATCTTATTTTGATTTCATTTTTGTATCTATTTCATTTCTCATTTAGTTTGTGTTAAATTCATGTATTTTGATTTATCTTTGTGTAAAATTTGAATTATTCTTCATTTTCCCCTTTGCATTTTTAATAAATTATTTAAGTTAATTATAAGTTTGAATTTATTATGATACTTTGTCACTTTCTTTATTTTATGTTATTTCATGTTACTCAACTCAAAATCTAGTTTAAATATCAGTAAAATTTGAATTATTCTTCATTTCTACCTTTTACATGTTTAATAAATTGTTTAAGTTAATTGTAAGTTTGAATTTGTTATAATATTTAGTTACCTTCTTTATTTTATGTTGTTTCATGTTGCTTAGCTTAAAATATAGTTCAAATATTAATGCTGGTCTAGTGAATAAAAGGTGTATCGAATATATTTGTTAAAAGTTTAAAGTGAAGAAGTTTAGCTTGCAGCAATAAATTTTTATATTCTAATAGCACAACATCGAAATGCTATAATTGAATATAGTAATTGATTAAAGTAAAGTGAAGAGCACTAGGTTTGAATTATGTGAAATACTCATATAAGTAGTGCAACAAATGCTGAACTATTGCTAGAATTTAATTCAAAGCAAGTGTTGAATTGTTGTGTGAAAGAAAAGAACAAAGTGAAAAAGAAGAAAGACAATAAGAAATAAAGGAGAAAAGCCAAGTAAGTAAATCAAAAGATAACCGATAAAGAAAAGGTTAGAAAAACAAAGTGTAGTTGAAAACAAGTAAAAGTGAAAAAAAAATTTCAAAAGCAAAAAAGAGCAAAAGAAAGCTATAAGCCCAACAGGATAAGAAGTATTGAAAAAAATTTTGCCTTTAGTTATTTTTAGTTTTTAATATTCTCTAATCATCCTTGAACTTCTTATTTTAACATTAATTATTCATTATATCTTTCAATTACCCGAGTTCTCAAATTAGCACCTTTTGTTACTTCATATTTCTCATTTTTATTATTTTGGGTCCTTAATCTTTATTATTTCCCTTCTTAGAGTCCAATTATATTAATTTTAAGCTATGATGATGTTATAGTGCTGTTAGTTATGTTATCATTCAATTAATGATAGTGATAACCACAATTATTAGATTTTTCTAGCTATGTCATTTAGTTCCAAAAGAATCACAAGAAAAGAAAAGAAAATAGTGGGAAAAAGTAAGAGTGTGCGATCTCGTTTAAGGGTAAAAGCTTAAACTAGAGTACAAACATAAGTATAAATGTCATTAAATTAAGTGAGAAGTGTGCTCTTATGAGGAGTTTTCTTTTTATCTAATTGTTCTTGCAAGTTTAAACATTAAAGATATCAGGAGGAAGTGATGACTATACTTACCAACATAAGAATCTAGATTTCATTATAAGAGCTATGTTTTAATGCTTTAAAAAATTGAGTACATAAATTATAGGCATAGATAAAAAAATTGAAAGGATCAAAAGGGAAATAAGAGAAAAAGGAGAAATAAGACAAAATGAAAGGCATATGGAAGATGAAGGAGTTAAAAATATTAAGGGAAGAAGTGAGAGATTAGATGGATCAAATGGGGGGAGAGATAAAAAGGTGAAATGAAGGATGCTAGATGGGAAGAAGATAGGCAAAGAGCAAAAGTTGATGCCAATCTTGACAACATTAAAATGAAATCCTATCACTCCAAAGAAGAAATGATCCAAAGGCTTATTTTGAGTGAGAAAAGAAGATAAAATTAATTTGTAATTACCACACAATTATCTAAAGAAAAGAAGGTGAAACTTGCTGTCACAAAATTTTTTATTATACCATTGCTTGGTGGGATAAATTGATGGTAGGTGTAAGAAAAGAGCATGAAAAACCTATTAGAACTTAGAAAATTTTGAAATTTTTCATGAAGAAAAGATTCATCTTTTGCTATTACTAATGAGATTTATACTAAAAAATTATAAACTCTTATCCAAAGGGCTAAGAGTGTTGAATATTATTACAAAGAAATGGAAATCACTATGACTAAAGCTAATACAGAGGAAAATCAAGAAGTAATTATGGCTAGATTTCTTCATGGATTAAATAAAAACATTGCTAATATGGTGGAGTTACAACATTATGTAACCTTCCTAGAGATGGTATACTTGGCTATAAAAATGGAGAGATAACTCAAAAGGAGGAGCTTATCCAAATATAGCTAACAATCAAGATCTCTATGAAAGTCTTAGGATAAGAAAAATAACAAAAGAGAAGACAGGGGGAATAATTTCAAATCCAACATCAAGTGTTTCAAATGCTTGAGAAGAGGACATATTGCTAGTCATTATCCAAACAAAAGGCTTATAATGATCAAAGATAATAAGGAATGAAATTCTACAATTGAAAAAGAATAAACTACTTCATTCGATGAAGGTAGTGTGAAAAATAATGATCCTTTTAATAGAGGCATATTAGTGAATACAAGAACCTTAAATGTGTAAATCAAGGAGAAGAGTAAGGGTTAAAGAGAAAATCTTTTCCATACATGGTATAACATCTAAGGAAAAGCTCAAAAAGTTATCATTGATACTAAGAGTTATGCTAGTATGGTTAGCACTACCTTAATAGAAAAGCTGAATTTACCTACTACTTCTTACAAGCTATAATGATTGAAAGAAAATGGAGAGTTGAAAATGAATAAATAAATGCTAATTTCTTTCTCTATTAGGAAGTACCATGATAAGATTCCTTATGATGTGGTTCCCATGCATACTTTTCATCTTTTTGTTAGGAAACCATGATAATTTGATGAACAAGTTACTCATGATGGTATTCTTAACAAATTTAGTCTTATCAAAGAGAAAAAGAAGTTTCTTCTTAAGCTTTTAACTCTTAAATAAGTTTATAAAGATCAAATGATGATGCAAAAGAAGAAAAAAGATAAAGAAAAAAAATAAAATAAAAATAAAAATGAGAAAGGTAAAAAAAATAAGATAAAGTGAAAAGAAAGGAAGAAAACATGATAAAGAAGAATCATCAAAACAAGGAAAAAAAAAGTTGAGTGTGTTTACTAAAGTAAATGATGTGAATAGTGTTTATTATACTTCTAAGCTAATATTCCTTAGTGTAAAAACTAACTAAAATGATCTTGTTTTACCTTATTCCATTAAATTTATTTTATAGGAATTTGAGGATGTATTCCTAAAGAAAGCTCTAAAAGAGTTACCACCCAAAAGGGGTTTAAGCATCAAATTAACTTCATTTGGAAAGCTTTTATTCAAAATCATCCTACATATAAGACTATCCTAAAAGAAGAAAAAGATATTCAAAAGCAAATGGATAACCTCATATTAAAAGGATATATAAAGGAAAGTATGAGCCCATGTATGGTGTTAGTTTTATTAGTGCCTAAGAAGGATAGAACTTAGAGAATATGTGTTGATTATTAGCCAATCAATAAAATCATTTTAAAGTATAGATATCCTATCCCTAGACTTGATGATATGCTTGATAAATTGCATGGATGTTATGTTTTTGCAAAAAATTATTTAAAATAAAGGTGCTATTAAATAAGGATGAAACAAGGTGATGAATAGAAAATTACTTTTAAAATTAAATGTAGTTTATATGAAAGGCTTGTAATACTTTTTGGTTTGTCTAATGGATCAAGCACTTTTATAAGGTTGATAAACCATGTTTTATGCCCTTTCATTAGAAAATTTATGGTTGTATATTTTGATGACATACTTATATATAGTAAGAATGTGGATGAGCAAGTTTCGCATTTAAAATCTATTTTATAAGTTTTGAAAGATGAAAAATTGAATGCAGATATGGATAAATGTTTATTTTGTTTAGATAAAATTGTATTCTTGGATTATGTTGTTAGTAGTAAAGGAATTAATATAGACTAAGAAAAAGTGAGAGTAATTAGAGAATGGCCTATCCTTAAAAGTGAAAGTGAGGTAAGAAGTTTTCATCAGTTGACTAGCTTTTACAGGAGATTTATGAAGGGCTTTAGTATTGTAGCTATCCTTTGAATGGTTAGTTAAAAAGAATGTTTAGTTTCATTAAGGAGAAAAGCAAGAGAATGCATTTAACTTGTTAAAAGATAAATTGAGTTTAACCCTTTTATTTGTTTTTTTTAATTTTACTAAAACATTTGAAATTGAATGTAATGCCTTTGGTGTGGGTATTGAAGATATTTTAATGTATGGAAAAAATTCTATTTGCTTACTTTAGTGAAAAGCTAAGTAGAGTAACTTTTAACTATCCCACCTATAACAAAGAGCTTTACACTTTAGTTCTTAATTTGGAAACTTAGCAATATTATTTATAGCTAAAGGACTTTGTGATTCATACAGATCATGAGTCCTTGAAATATTTAATGAGTCAAGGAAAGCTAAATAAGAGGCACGTAAGGTAGATTGAATTTATTGAAAAATTACTATATGTCATATAATACAAGCAATGTAAAGATAATGTAGTTGCTAATGGATTATCATAAAGGCATCTTCTTATCTCTATTTTACAATTTAAGTTATTAGGTTTTAACCATATTAAATATTTATATGGGAATGATCTTAATTTTTCCACTATTTTTAAAGATTTTGAAAAGAAATCTATTAAGAAATTTTATGGGCATGAAGGTTTCTTATTTAAGAAGAATAAACTATGTATGCCTAGAGGATTTCTTAAGGAATTACTTCTAAAAGAGGCCCATAGTGGAGGTCTTATAGAGCATTTTAGGATTAGAAAAACCCTAAAAATATTGAGTGAGCATTTCCTATGGCCTAGTATGAAACATAATATAGAAAAATATTGTGCTAATTGTATTACATATAAAAAGGCTAAATCTAGAGTTTTACCTTATGGTCTTTGTACCCCAGTTTCCATTCCTAATGAATCTTAGACTAACATTTTTATAGATTTTATGCTAAATTTACTAAAGATAAATAATGGAAAGGATTTTATGTTTATTGTTTTTGACAAGTAGTTAAAGATAACCTATTTTATACCTTGTCATAAGATGGATGATGCAATGAACATAGCAAATCTTCTCTTTAAGGAAGTTGCAAGATTGCATAGAATGCCAAGGAGTATTATATTAAATAGAAATACCAAGTTTATAAGCTACTTTTGAAAAATCTTATAGGCTAAGTTAAAGACAAAGTTACTTTTTTTTCAACAACTTATCAACCTTAAACTGATGAACAAATGAGATAATGAATAGAATATTAGGTACTTTATTACACTCCTTAATTTAAAAGAACTTAAAGAGTTAGGAGGAATACTTGCTTCATATTGTGTTTCCATATAATAGAAGTGTCCATACTACCATTAACTTTCCTCCTTTTGAAATTATTTATGGTTTTAATCCTCTAACTCCTTTAGATTTAATGTCTTTACTTATTAATGAGAGCTCTAGTTTAGATAAAAAAAGAAAAGAATATATGATTTACAAGTTACATGAGCAAGTTAAATTGAATATTAAAAAAAACATAGAACAATATGCCAAATAGGCTAACAAAAGGCAAAATTAGGTTGTATTTCAATTAAGAGATTGGGCATGAATCCATATGAGGAAGGAAACATTTCCAACTCAAAGGAAAAACAAATTCCATCAAAGAAGAGATTATCCTTTCTAAGTAGTAGAGAAGATCAATGAAAATGTTTCTACATTGGATTTACTAAGTTAGTGTAATGTTAATTCCTCTTTCAATATTGTTAATCTTTCTCCTTTTAATATAGGATTTGAAAATTTGAGGATGAATCCTTTTGAAGAAAGGGGGATAATGTGAATTTTAAGAGTGAAAAAAAGTTTCTACATTTATTAGAGTGTCCAATGACAAGAGTTAAGGTTAAAAAGATTAAGAAAGGATTTCAAGGGCTCATAAAGAAAGATTAAATACATGAAGAAGCAAGATTGGAGGAGCACATGAAGTTATAATGTGTATTTTAGCTAATTAAGCCTAAATGATATAATTCCAAAAAGGTTAATCATAAGAAAGTAAGTTTGAAAGAGAGCTTAATCAAATGCATTTAAATTGTATCACATTTTCACTAAGTTGATGCCACATTATCACTACATCATCAAAGAGATGTTGCTATATTAGTAATACATCAGCTATAATCCATATCATCACCATATCATTAAGGAGATGGTGCCACTTTAGCCCATTTTATTATTATTTGGTATTTTAGACTTTAATTTAGCATCTGGGCCTTTGATTTATGTTTATTTTATATTGGATCATTTTAAAGCATTTTGGCTTTATTTGGTGTCATTTAAGCTTATTTGTTTAGTTAAGGTTTTAGAAAACTATATACAAAAGCTTGTTCTTTATACTAAATTAGATTTTGGCTTTTGACATATTGCAATTTGATTGCTTATAAGACTTTTCTTTCTAAGTTCTTGTAAGAACTTAAAGATTCATAAAAAGAGATCCAACATTTATGGCATTAATTTCATCTTTTGTAGCTTCCAATTTTTTCTCTTTTCTAAAACATGGTGAGAATATCCTTTTTTATTATATTTGAATTAATATATACCCAACAAGGATTCATATCAGACTCTCTATATGGATGGCTCATTAAACAAAAATAGCAATGGCATAAGAATCATTCTTAAGGGATAGGACGAATTCATTATTGAGTATGCATTAAAAATTTAACTTCATGATAACTAACAATCAAGCGAAATATGAAAGATTGATTACAAGCTTGAAACTAGTTAAAAAGATAGTAGCAAAAAGTGATTCTTAATTGATGGTGTAGTAAATAAATGGCACTTATAAGATTAAAGTTCCTTATTTAATCTAATATGCCAAAAAAATGAAAACATGGATAGCAAATTTTGAAGATTTCAAGCTTTAGAAAATCCTTAAAAATGAGAATGACTGAGCAAATACTCTATCTACTATAAAAGCGATGGTTAACAATTGAATAGTCTTAAAAGAAACTATAACCCAACTAATGATAAAAGGCTAAGGTTATGAGCACAAAGCAATCAGCCTTATAGATAGACCTTATTAGAGCATTCATTTGAAAACAAGAATTGCCTAAAGATCATCTTGAAGTTAGGTGGTTGAGAAAGAAAGAAATGTCAGTCTTCTTTAAAAATGATTATTGATATAAAAGGAAATTCACTTTATTGGTATTAAGATGCCTACATCTAGACAAACCAGATTATATCCTAAGAGAATTACATGAAGGAATACATGGTAGCCATATGACAATATCTTCTATAGCATAAAAGATTGTTATATTAAGATATTTTAAGCCTATCATGAAAAAAGATGCTATATAGTTAGTTTAAAATGTGAATGGTATCTATTGAATGAAAACATTTCTTGTTTGCCAGTAACTAACCAAAAAATTATAGTTTCACCTTAGCCTTTTGCTCAATAAAGGCTAATTTTATAAAATCATTACGTATAACAATAGGATAACTAAAATTATTAATAGTAGTTGTAAATTACTTTACTAAATAGATTGAAGAAAAATTACTAAGTACTATTATTGCTAAAAATACACAAAAGTTTATGTGTAAAAATGTTTGCAAATTTGGCATAGCTAAATTGATATTAGTGATAATGGTGCTTAATTTATTTACAAATGAGTCCTTCAAGAAATTCTACGAAGATCTTCTTATTAACCAAGGGTTCACTTTGATTGAACATGCTCAAAGCAACAATCAAGCCAAATTGGTAAATTAGATCATATTAGAAGGTTTGAAGAAAAGAACATAAAGGTTGAAAAATATATGAGTTAAAGAGCTATTAAGTGTTTTATGGTTTAGAGCATAACCCTTTAAAAGTCTAAAAATAAAATTTCTTTCCACCTCACTTATAGACATGAAGCTTTCTTCCTTGTGGAAATAGAAAAATCTAATGAAAGGTTTGATTAATTTTCAAAAAATGAGATGATAATTTATTAAAAGAAGGCCTTAACTTACTTGATAAAGATTGGGAAATAGCCTTTGTATAATCATTTATGTATAAATAAAGAATCACAAGATACCATAATAAAAAAATAATGTTAAGAGAATTTCAATAGGGATCCTTGGTCCTAAGAAGAGCTAATGGCCCAAGAAAGGATTAAAAAGAAGGAAATTAACACCTAATTAGGAAAAACCTTTTAGGATGATGCAAAATTTAGGAAATGAATCTTTTAGATTATACAATAAAAAGGAAAATATTGCCAAGGAAATGGAATATATCCTACTTAAAAGTATATTTTGTTACATTGATAGATTAATCTTTGGGCAATTAGCTTATAATTACCTTTAGAAGAAGGAAAAATAAAAGAAAAAAAATCTTGATCATATCTTAGATGCCCATTTTTAAGATTATGTTCAAAGTTAATTCAATTTACTTATAAAACATCTTAAAACTAAATTTTATTTGATCTTAAATACCATTCAACAAAGTTAACTTAATATGTATTAATTAGTCATTCATACAACCTTAAACACCATTACTTAAGTTCAGTACGCATCAAATACCTCATCATAATTCACCTAATTTGCATTGGTCAATTCTTACTTTAGCCATAGAAACCATTACTTAAGCTTGGTATACACTGATCGCTTCATTACAATTGACTTAATTTGTATCAATTAATTCTGTACTTTAGCCATAGTTGCCATTACTTAGGCTTGGTATGCACTAATTGCTTGACTAAAATTAATCTAATTTGCATTTATTATTCTTTAATTATCTTAAACACTATTACTTAGGCTTAGTATTCATTGATTGCCTCATTATGATTAACTTGATTTGCATAGTGTAATTCTTCACCTCAATTTAAGATGCCATAAAATTTTTGCTTAGTAAACATCAACCACATGTGAAACTAGCCTAATATATGTCAAACATTTTATCCCTTTAAAAATACTTGCTATAAATTGAAAAATACAAAAACTTAAAGTCTAAGTAAACAAATTGTTTCCTTAGATAATCTTTTATCACTTAGCCAAAATGTTCACTTGCTTGTTTAAAGAAAACTTCTAACACTTGGTCATAATTTTTTGTGTTTACAAATAAGTTTCCAAATATTAGCACATAAGTGTTAAATTTCAAAGTTGCATATATCATACAAATACTTTACAAAAAAAAAAATAATGAAATAAGTAGTGAAAATGGATAAGAATAAAATTCTCTAAAATTTAGGCAAAACATCTTCATTAAGATATTTAAAATCGTTATTAAATTCGAAAATCATCATTTTTGAAGAAGTATCTTATTCTATAATTGCAACTTGTTCTATATCAGCTTTAATGTTTTCTCATCCTAAAAGAATAGCTTCTATAGTATCTTGGGCTTCAACAATAATCCCTGATCAATTGGTATTGGTAATATTAGCAATACTTTCTTACTTAACTAACTAAAGTTGGCTTTTGGTGACTATAGTATCAATTAGATATTTAGTATTATCCTATTTAGTACTGTATTGATTAGAAACCTCACTTCTTTCCTTTTACCTTTTCCCACTAATCCATCCTTTTTTTTTAAATTAACAAGCGTGTCAAAATCAGTCTTCATAATATCTATTTTAAGTTTAAATGTAGAGCTTTGGCTTGATCTTTGACAAAATCAAAGGACATCTGGCTATTATTTATAACTAACTTTGACACTTCCTTATAGCTTTTCCTTGATTGAATTCAAACTTCATATGATCATTTTTAGCATGAGCTTTTTTAGCTACTTTTTTTTAGTGCTGCTAGTCAGCTTCTATCTCATTTTTTCCTTTTTGAACAAATTAAAATCATTCTTCACTTTATCTCTTTAAGTAGTTATTAATTTTAGTTTTTCCTACCCCAACTCTAGTTTCTTTTATTTTTGCTTAGCTTTCTTTTTCGCATTAGCAATCAGATCCTCCATCTTCTTTAGCCTACTCTTTAAGCCATTGATAATGTCATTCCTTTTAAAAAGAACCTTTTTCTTTTACTCCACTGCTCTTTATAGATCATTGTTTATCTTTATAGCTTTTTAATAAAACCAATTTAGCTTTTCAATATCTTTTTATAAGCTATCTATCTAGGATAAGTTTTTGCTTTTATGAGTTCTATAGAAGTCTTCTAGCTTTTTTATTTTTTTAAATACAATGAGATTAACAATCATAAATTGTAGCTTAAGATTATAATTTTAAGCAAAGAAATGACTCAAGCTAATTTCAATGGCCTTCTCCTCTAACTCTATAAAGTCTTCTGGAATAAGAGTTAATCAACCTTAAATAGTATATAGTTTATATCTTAATACCATGTACTATTTAAGAGCTAGTTAAGGTTAAGTAGCCTCTTAGGGCAAATTGGCAAAATCTCCTTTAAGATAACTTTCTCCTTATATTCTTTAATTAGAAGCTAAGGATTTCAAAAAAGAGTTGGCTAAGAAAACTTTAGTGATGTTACTCTAAAAGATAAAATATGTAAAATAGAAAAGGTAACACTAGAGGGAAGAGATTGAGACACTAAAATAGTCACTTTGATACCTTAAGTAGCAATAAAGATATTTTGACAATTGCTATAGTGGTCTTTATAGTAAAACTTATCTTTTTCTTTTTCTTCTTTTAGTGTTCTTTAGCATATAATTCCTTTATTCTTTCTTTGCTATGTGAGTAAAATGATTATTAAATAAATTAATCTATCTGCATTGATTGCTTAAAAAAATGATGATCCATAAGTATACTTGATTATTCAGAAGATCATTTTTATTTATCTTACACTTTAAGATGTCATGGTCTATTTTAAATATGTCTGTTAGATGGTTTATCAATTCTTTCACAAACATTACTTTTACACTAATTGCTAGGAGAACTTTAAGCTTTTTTCTTCTTCTTTGGCTTTTTCTATCCACCATCCTTATTTTTATTAGCCTATTATATTAGCACTCTTACTTAGTCCATAGTCAAAACTTGCCTGAATAAATAAATCCCTAAAAAATAATAACAATTAGTTAATCAAAAATAAAAAGAAAAGATAAAAATACAACTAAAACTTTTAAAAAATAATATTGGATTAAACACACTTATTATACTTGAATGTCAAGGGGACCAGGCTTTAAGATCTCTATTAGTCTAATAATTAATGATTTGTTCAATTCATCTAGCTTTGGTACATCCTTTATAATGTTAGGCATAGACCATATGATCAAGAATAGAGCCCAATCATTTAGATGTAGTTAACAAGCATGCTTTCTTGATTGGGCATATACTTTAAAATATGACTCTTTCTTGCGATGCATGCTAGAGTTTAAACCTTCAAAAATATGTCTTCTTTCCCTCGCATTGATGTACATCTATAAGTCGCTTAATTTGCATGCATTACAAAAGAAATAAAAGAAATTATTCATTATTAGTCTTAACTCTAGATTGATTACTAAAATTCAAAATAAACCATTTATAGCCATATATTGTAAGCTACTTAAGCAGCTAATGCACTCATTTTTTGAAGAATAGCTTGTTGAAAAAGTTTAAAAGGAGGCTTAACATTGATCTTTTAAAAATCATCTTGTAAAGTATGAATAGTATCCTATCTTAAAGCTACAAACCATTTTATATTCTTTTGATAGTTCTTAAAAAGATGTTCAATTTTTCATAAGGAGGAGGATTAACATTATAAAGGTTAAGTATTTTCCTAGCTTAAAACCATTCTTCTAAAAAAATTTAGGCCTTTATATCCTTGTGAACAAATTCTATTAATTTCGATCCTCCTTAAGCAAAGTAAGCTTAATCAATTGATTGATAATTCTTAAACTGAGCAAAAAGTAATGGTTTAAGGTGATCCACTCCATATTTCTGCTAGATGAAGTTCATTATGTGCTCTTTTAATTCAATAGAAAAGGTTCTTGCAAAATCATTAAAATTGATTGAAGTTAAGAAATTAGTATAGCTGGTTAGCATTGAAGAACTGATCATATTAGTGATATGAAATGATTTCTTTTGAAAAATATATTCCTTGATGTTTATCTTGCAAGTAGCTAGCTTACCCTACTAATTAGTAATAGTGACAATTCCTCTATATATTCTAGAATTCAAGATAATTGTTTAAGTCATAGTATATTTATTTACAACAGTATTTTCATAACCAGAATTGATAGCTAGTTATTAATCGATGCCTTTCACTAAGATTAACATGAACTTCAATCATCTTCTTGAATGTCTTAGGAAACCTACAACATATTAAAACTAACAAAAAGCCTAGTCTTTTTTATTCATTTGAAGATCCCTCACATATATTAATATTCATGAAAGCATCTAAAAATAGTGTAAAGAAAAAAAGAGCAATAATTTAAAATTGAAATGTACCTATAATTAGATAGAGTAAATCAATGCATAGGCAATTTGGGTCTTTGATGAATAAATGAATGTAAAGGATAGCAAACAAAAAAAAAAGATCCATATTATAATTTGAAAAATAGTATAAAGTTTTATTCACATATTCCATCAATTAAGCCATACTGTAGCAATCAATGATTAAAAAAAGAATCAAGTTCATGAAATTAGAAACATATATCCAAGAATAATAATGACACCATAGATAATGAAGAAAGATAATAGTTGTACTTCTTTTTCAATGAAAATGGCCTACAACAAATTGTAGAAGATAAAAAAAAAGTCAAAAGAACACATTGATTTCCCTTGAGGAAAAATTTGAAATTCGAATGCCTAAAAAAAGTGATAATTTAAGGGGAAAAATCTATATACAAGCCTTTGAACAACCAAGATTCATATTTGTTGGTATGCATCCAATGACTGTAAATTGTGACTATGTAGATTCCTTTCTATATCTAATGGTTTTAAAGAGTGATAATTAGGATTACTAGTTAATTTGACAAATAATATGTAATGTGTTTCCTTAAAAAAGATCCAATGGTCCATAATTGTGAATGCATAATTCAAAGAGTCTTATCATTATTGATAGGAACCCCCAAGTAAATCCTTACAAGCATGATAATCCTAGGATATGCAGTATGAGTATTGAATGTTTATGCCTTCTCATAAGGTGTCACTCCATGACAAATATTTTAAAGGATAACTAATTGTAATGATCAATCAAGTAAACAAATTAAGTTTATACCTAAATGATCTTAACCTATAATGATCTCCCAAGCATTGATCAAGCCTTTCTA
The DNA here is from genome assembly GCA_020226215.1 of Sindora glabra. NCBI lineage: Eukaryota > Viridiplantae > Streptophyta > Magnoliopsida > Fabales > Fabaceae > Sindora > Sindora glabra. Next base: position 53,194,396 of record CM035232.1, on the reverse strand, counting down.
TACCATTTTTTTCCTTTTAGGTGGGCTAAATGACAGATACTTATATTAGACCTAATCTTGGGCCAAGTAAGTTTAGACCTAACCCATTCTTAGGCCCAATGACTAAACTAATTATAGGCATTAGACAATATTAATTGGATGGTATCAAAGACGGTTATCATAGTTGGAGGATGGTTATTATAGTTGAAAAATGGTTACTACTTGCTCTTTTTAAAAGATAGGATTACCCCCTCAAATATTATGATATAATCACTTTATCGCAGACAACAATAACCTATAAACATTGATTGAATAGCTTAAGTATGCTCTTTAACTTTACTTCCAACTCTTTACTCTCACTTATACTAACTTAAGCTCTAGAAAGTTAAAAGCAAACCACTCTTCTCTATTTAGCTTGCTTATAAGTGACAAACAACATTCTATTAGTGATCTCCACCATGTTCTACCAAACAATCACTTCTTTGATAAGAAAAAAACTAACATTATGGTTTATCTATTCAATAAAATATTTAGATAGTTTTACATGTTTGATTTTATTAAGTCTAAAAATGAAAAATGTAATTCAAAATAAAAAATATGAAGCATAAATTTTTAGAGAAGAAAGTACTATCATATTAGTCTCTAACTCGTCTAGTATATATTGTTAATTTACATTTATACATGCACATTGTTTAAGAAAAGAATCACATACTATTTAATATAGTTATTTAATTCTAAAAAGCAATTTTTTAGGTAACATACAAAAAAACTAATGTATACTTGATTCTTAATGATCTTATCAAATATAATATAAATTTCATATAAATAATTATAATTAAAACTATTGATAATTAATTATGTTTAAAAATAGATCAAGAGAGAAATAAACCTAAAACATTTAATCATGTAGGGACTTCACTCTTATGAATTCACCTTTTCCACCTTTTTATTTTTTTTATCTATGATTTCATAATGGAATTAGAATATTTATACACTCCTGTAATGTAGTATATTGAAATTTCCTTTAAAAAGCTTACATTTTTTATAATATAATTATATTTGATATTATCTTTTTTGTGTCTTGGATTGGAATTCAAAATTCTACATGTGTATAGTGTTTTTTATTTCGATTGTAAAAAAAATTCTTTTAAAAATACACCATAGATAAAAGTTGAATTTTTTTTATTATCATGAACAAAATAAACTCAAAATTTTTTTATTAACATAAACAAAAATGGCTCTAGTAATAAGAAACTTAAGTAATAGGTTGAGTTTTTAAATTTAACCTAATTCAAGATGAAGGCTAAAAAAAAATACTAAAAGGAAAGAGATAAAGGCAAACTGTGAGAATATTAGAAGGCACTAAAAAATTTCTTATATAGTGTTTGTGAGGTGATAGCTATAGTGTCTTCGAAAAAGTTGGAGTTTTAGAACTCAAGACGCATGGTAAGTTCATGACTTGCCATGTTTAACTACAACAAATATGAAATAATTTTCTATTTGTCAAAATGGTTTGGGGAAGAACTGCAATGTGATTCATAATTAGCAAATGAAGGGAAGTGTGATTTTTTTTTTTTTTTGAGCTGAGGCCTTTGTCGGCAAGCAACCAACTGAGTTATACATTGCAATAGTAATATAGTATTGAAAATAATTAATTATTTAAATAATTAATTATAGATAATTTATTTCATATTAGTAATATTAATTAATAATTGATTATACACAATCTATATTTGATTAAATGATGTATAAAATAATCATGTTTTGTTGCCAAATTATCAAAAAGGACATCAAAATTACTAATTTCTCTGATATTTTTTATATTTTCATTTGTAAATATATAAAATTATTTGATACATATTGTTATTTAATAAAAATTTATTATCTATTTGAACTAATTTTTTTGGTATTTCACTAATTCAAATAAAACTGTGAATAATTAAATTACTAAATCTCTAAATTCATCCATAAATTCAAAATACAAATACATAAGAGTGAAGACAAAAGAGTAAAGAAGTGAAGTTAATATGGGTATAAATTTTAAAGCTTTCTCTTTCTATAATCCTAATTAACAAAGAAACTACTTTGAATAGCTTATTTTATAAATAGAATTATTACTTATAATTACTTATTAATAATTTTTAAAAGTGCTTCCAAACATCTCTAAAAATATAATAATCAACTATTTGAGCTATAATCACTAATCATGATTTTTGCAAGTTTTATCAAACAAGCATTATTTGAGATAAGAAAATATGTACAACTTATTATTTTTTTAAGTGGTAAAAATTTATATAATTAAATTAATAAATATAATTTAATAATTTTTAAAATAATAACGGATCTCATGCAAAATTAATTGAATCATAACTATCAATTTAGTAGTGTAAATTTATATTATTAAAAAAGTGGTACATTATAAACATTTCATGAGCTAATGCTTTGCTGTAATTCTACAAAAATAATATGCCATATTTTATAATGCTACATCAATTGTACAATTTTTTTGGCTTTATATATTCTTCTTTTAATAAAAATAGGTTAAAATTCAAATCAAATTTTTTTATTTTGCAAGTACATGAAAATTATTAATTAAATTAATTAATTATATATTTTATTTATAATAAAATAATTAAAATAAAAATTCAAATGTTTTATATCATCTCATATTAAATATATTGTCATCCACAAATATTTTGTTAAAGTTTCAATATGAACACTATTAATTTATTTTTAATTAATAAATTATGCAAAATAATTGAAGTTTAGTGGAAGTTAAGAAAAAAAATTTTGCTTCAAAATGACTATTTTTTATATTATAACTTCCTTTACATTATTGTGATAGTCTTACCTATATTAGTTCCATTTTTTTATATTAATTTTGTTATTTAAATGTTATAATCTTATAAATTTTTGTAAAAATACTATTTCAATTAATGAGATTGGTTAAAAATAATAATTCTTTGAAGATAATTCATAAGATAATGCTTTAATATATATATTTGAAAATATTTTAAAATGTTAAATATTTTTATTAAACGTGTAACTTTGTAAAAAAAATATTTTTTAATAATGATAAAAGTTATAATCTACTTAATATACATGTATAGGATCTTGTATTCGAATCTTAGACATGATGAAGAGCAAAACTTTTAAAGTGACATCAAGTACTATTATACTATTAAGGTGCTAGCAAAAAACTTGTTTAATTTGAATATACTTTCCATGTTATAAATATAAAAAACAAGCTTTATTAATAAAAATTTTCTATTTTTTAAGAATAATGCTATGGGAAGCTTTATCTTCTAAAAGATTAAATATTTTCACTATTAGAATGTATTTAATATATTAAGATTTAATTTTTTAATTTTGATTCACTAATTTTGATATTCGAAAAAAGGTAATCTAATGGTAAAATATTTAACTTCTTATGACAAGCTTGGTATAATGTAATAAAATGAAATAAAATAAAAAAGAATGGAAAAAAGTTTGATTGATAGGCATTATAGAATGAGAATTTTCATTTTTTATAGAATAACCATTCTATTAAATGATGCAATTTTCATTCTACAGCAAAAATATTATTCATGTAAGGGATTTTTTATAGTCTTATCCCTTACATTTTTTTTGTATATTTCAATATTATCCTTTTTATTAATATATAATAAAATATATATTTTTAGTATTATATTATTAAGACATTCTATTGGCTATATTTTTAATAATAAAATAAAAAATTACATATTTTTATATTTTTTAAAAAACTTACTTAATATAAAATTTTGATAAATTAATTTTTTTATACTTTTACTATAAAAATGTTTGTTAATTATAATATTCATAATTATAATTTTTTATTTTTAATTATAAAAAATTATAAATAAATAAGAATAACAATATTATATTTCATATAAATATGTTTCAATTTTATACTTTCTTTTTATTTTTGAAGGCATCATTGTCATTGATACCTTTTATCCATTTTATTCTTATAATATTTATTATATCAAATATAATTATAAAATGAAATGCTCATTTGGTTTTTAAATACACTAAATATAATTATGAAATGTTCATTTCTATCATATCAAATACAATATTTGGAAGTCAAGTTTTCCATAATATTATCCTAAAAAAATTTACATTATCTTAAAATTCAAGAAAATAATAATGTTTTATTTTTTAATATTTTAATTTATTAAATTACGTGATTAACATGTTTAATATTAAAATTTATATTTTTAGTGTGTTGAAATCTGGAATGAAATCTTATATATTTATCATGTTAACGCCCGACACTGATACCGGCTGGGCACAAATTTTACATTTTTGGGCCCAAACGATAATCTCCCAAACTTAATATTCTAACGGACAAAAAGAAAAAAATGTTAGTATTCTCATCTATAGTTTTCGACAACCATCCAAAGCCGTTTATTTAAAATTGTGATTGAGATGAGATACTATAGTTCAAATGCACATTATTTTACCATGTGACTCGGTTCCGAACCCCCGGGCACCTTAGGAGTTGCCAATTATGTAATGTGTTTTAATTTGAGTAACAATTTCCGGTGTTGTGTTGGAAGATGAAGATGAAGATCCGAAGCGAAGATTCGAAACGCTACGTGGCGCTCAGTCGCTCAAACAAGTCAACTCGGTGGGCCACTCCCGTTTGTCGCGTCCTTTGCTTGCCCAGCTTCTGGAAACCGATTCAGGGAAGAAGAATTCCTGGTCGCGCAATCAAATTGCTTCTGTTCTCACTTCGATCCCTCCTCTTTCAAAGCACATACCCATGGCTTCCCTCAACTTTCTTCCTCAACCTCTGGCCTCTGTTTCGCAGTCTCTACCATCTTGTTCTTCTTCTTTTGTACTCGGGAAACCCCTTTATTTCTCAACAGATTGCAATCTCCAACCTACTCAACGGCGATCGTTTCGGATTCAACGCAAGCGAAGCCTTGTTCTGAAATCGGCCGACGTTTCTGTGGTTGAACCTCCTCCGCCACCACCCGCGCCATTTCCTGGAAATGGAGGCTCGCCTATCGCTGCTTTGAAGTTAAATTTGCTGGTTTGTAATTCCTATTTCGCATTATGCAATTACTGCGACTTCGTTTGGCTTAGAATGGATTAGGGAAATAATGAATTGGCTCAGTGCTTTTGGTAGTCCGTGTGCATGTTAGTGAATGAGATAACTATTGATGGTTGTTCTTAAAAATGTTTCTTATCATTTGACTTTTTTGACCAAAAAAAAAAAAAAAAACCGATGAATTTCATGAGTGGCTGAAGCAATTTTGATGTTGAAATGTGTGACTAGTTATGAGATAGAAAATTTTGGAGAAAATTAACTGAACAAAGGTTAGTAAATCTGCCATCTTGTCTAATGCATCTTAATTTTTTGTACCCTAAACATGGTAAATTGCGGGAAATGATTGAGGATGAAAAGAATTAAGTGTTTTTTTTATTTTTATTTTTATTTTTTTGGGTAAGACTTAGTTGATTTGTGCTACAGTTCATCATCATGCATCATGTGTGCATAGGGGAATTTTAAGCTCTTCTGCATTTTTATCCATGGTTTCTGTATTTAAGTGATCCGACTGCAGTCGAAGGTATTATGGCCGCAGCAATAATTACACATAGATGTGTATTTTCTCACTCATAGATGCGTATTTTTTCTGCACTTATAAGTATGATGTTTCATATACTTCTTATATTATTTGTATGTTTGTACCAAGCTTTGTGTCTTCGTTGGTTTATTGCGGCAGAGTGCTGTATCTGGACTAAATAGAGGTCTTGCTGCAAATGAAGAAGATCTACAAAAGGCAGATGCCGCAGCTAAGGAACTTGAAACTGCTGGAGGACTAGTTGATCTCTCTGTTAATCTTGATAAATTGCAAGGAAGATGGAAACTGATATATAGCAGTGCATTTTCCTCCCGTACTCTTGGTGGGAGCCGTCCAGGACCTCCCACAGGAAGGCTTCTTCCTATAACCCTTGGCCAGGTCTGATATGAAACATGTATACGATACTGTAATAGTTCACTCATTTATTTATTTATTTATTTGGGTGGGGGGTGTTCCTTCCTGATTTTTATCATGTTTTTGGCAAATGTATGCTCTGTTTGTTGTCAGGTTTTTCAACGAATTGACATATTAAGCAAAGACTTTGACAACATAGTGGACCTCCAATTAGGTGTTCCATGGCCTCTGCCACCTGTCGAAGTAACAGCCACATTAGCTCATAAATTCGAACTCATAGGTTGGTTCACTTTCTGGGCTAAATATTTTTGATAGCAACTTCTGCATTATTGTTATTTATTGAATGAGATACTCCCTAACCTGATGCTGACTTCTGGGATGGGGGTTGGGGCTTGTGATGACTCTAGGGTCTTCAAAGATCAAAATATTATTCGAGAAAACAACCGTGAAGACAACTGGGAGTTTGTCACAATTGCCACCTTTAGAGATACCTCAAATTCCAGAGGCATTAAGGCCTTCCTCTAATAGGGGAATTGGTGAATTTGAAGTTACATATGTTGACACAGATATGCGTATCACCAGAGGAGATAGAAGTGAGCTAAGGGTATTTGTGATTTCATAAATCCTTTATCTATATGTCACTCTGCCAAAGTAGAGAACATCCCTTCCCCGTGCAACAGTGGCAACACCTATCCATTTGCGTTGTGTTATAAATTCTTATATTATCATGATATAGACTTGTACTTTCTGTGCTAAATCACACAAGATAGCTCTAAGGGACGTTACATTCTTTTTAGTTTTTACTGTAATTTTTTTCTTTTAACCTTTGAAGGATTGTTACTCAGTTGCTTTAACTGTTAAAGGACTCCACTATTTTCTTCATCATTCACTTCAACGACAGAAAGTAAGTCATCTTAGTGTATTCTCTCTGTTTAAATGGTAATGTCAACCAAAATTCGTCTGTTACCCTGGATGCTTTGAACTGTTGTGAGAATTGCTACTTAGGGATCCATTAGCTTTCATCTATAAGTTGTCCAGTTTGTCAAAAAAATTGATCAGGAGCTTTCGTTGGATTTGAACTGACCTTTTTATTTAGTTCTTGTAAGCTATCCTTTTCATGTAGGGGGAAAATTTACGTGGATAATCTCGTTTCATTATCTTCATCTTGGATTTTCATAGATGATGTGTTGGCACTGAATTTTGGAAGCCTCAAGAGCTTAAGTTCATCAAAAGATCCATAATGATGCCTTTATCTATTACTAATCATGAAAGATGCTGCAATGCATCCTCCATAGGGATAAAAGATTTCTTACTCTGTAGATGAAGGACCGAGACTATTCTTCGATACTCCTTGGAAGTAGGGGGCATTTGCACGGACAATTGCGGACACAAGTTGAACACTATATGCAAGGTTTCATTTTTGTATGGGCCTTTTGGTAGCCTTCTTGATTCATTGGTTGCAGCCTCTCACAAAATTGCAAGTGACGTTAATAAATCTAACCAAACAAATACACGCCAAGAAGTACATGGACCAAGACTTGACTGATGGTGAAACTCAGAGATATAAGGAGTGGACGCATACGATGTACGATTGCCGTTATTTTATTTTATTTTATCTTTTGGGCAGACAAAAGGGGCAAAGTTCAAAACAAAACAAACTACATCCTAGAAAAATCAATCAGCAAAACATCCATGTCTTGTAACGCCAAATAACCATACTCCCTGTGAGGAAGTTGAATGTGAGTAACATCATTATAGCTTCTGAATTCGAGAAACCAAAAAGCTCAATTCATGTCCCGGATCGCAGTCATAAAGAACCAGATGCACTGATTCTGCCGAATCCATTTCAAAATTAAAAGCTTTCCAGCTCTTATACCAAGCAATCTCTAAAGCAGAATGGATTATCCATAGTTCAGCAAATCAAACATCTCTAGAAATCAGATTACGCTAAAACCCAAGCACCCAAGTTCCCGAACGGTCACGAGACCTTCCACCACAACAGGCCAATGAACCACTAACTCGATTCATCCTTATTACATTTCAGCCGCATTCCGGTTCCAGGAAACCAGAAAACACGTGATTTAATTGAAATGAGAATCGAACGTGTTTCTCAGCTAACCAGCATTACGATAACAAATTCCAATCATGAAAAGATAATAAATTTTATCGCGAATGTCAAAAACAGAATAATACTACCTGGAAATAATATCATGCGTTAGAAGAAAAGAGTTTCACTATTTTTGAAGAAGTCCTACTGATTTTCTGAGATTTTTAGAACCAAGAAAACAACTGCTCCAATGTGCTTTCCTTTGATCCCGAGATTGAGCACAATGTTCAGTGTATTGGTACACTTGAACATTTTTTGTGAAAATATTACAAAATCTTATTAAGAAACTGCAACTTTTAATACACTAGCGCAGAAAGCTACTAAATGAATACAGACCAAAAAGCGAGGATAAAAAGTTATGGAGGAAAGGGGGTGCATGAACATAGAATTGATAGTAATTTCCTATAATGTTTGGCGAGCAACAATGTCACAAAGGCCCAAAATGCCAACAGAAAACAAATTACATACCTATTAGTTCTGGTGTTCTGCTGCAATTCATCCTCAACTGGGCCTTCGAGTTGATACAAAACAGACTGAAAAATGAAAATCAACACATAGTAATCAAAATCCGAACTCTATTTTCTCTATTTTTCTCTCAGTGCCTTCTTTCCAGGTTTTGAGGACAACAAAGAAGTACCATGCTTCAGTTGAGCCGAAGATTCTGGCACAGAAGAAGCATCAGAAAGCTGCTGATCTGAAGGGTTCGGAATCCCAGTTATTTGTCTCCTTTCCATTGCTCTCACAACTGCAGTGATTTCGCCAGGAGGGATTCGCGGGTACCAAGAAGGTAGCACACTCCGACCCCTTCCTCGCCGGCCGCTTCCCAATGGAATGTTCTCTGCTCCCGTGGCGGGCAGATTCCAGCAGCTTCTACGCCTTGCACAACCTCGCCCAGACCTTAACCCAGTTGTTCAGCCCCCGCGAGTGACAATGCTCTCTTCCTTCGGAGTGGATCCGAACAAACCTGCCTCCGCTTCTTCGTCCAGAAAACTGATGGCATCAGCTCGCCGGAGAGCCAATCTGCCCGCTTCATCAACCGTTCTCGACAATCTGTGTCGTGCTTCCGGCATGCTTGGAGAGAATTGTAAACACATGTTATTCGTCAATGCAACCAGTGTTACGGCGCTCCAAGCAGTAGTAAAGAAACGTAATACCGTTGTTGTGCGACGATCAAACCGATGCTAACTTGTGAGCAAGAAAAGTGATTGATTATGTGCAAGAAATTGCGGTCGTGGTCGCGATTATGATTATGGTTTTTAAAGTTCTATGTGCAATAGTTATGGAAACATTGGGACATTATTAATAAAATTTGTAACATGAGAAATAAAAAAAATTACAAAACATGCCACTATTTTGTTAGAGAAATTAAAAAAATATATAATTAACAAAAAAAATTACTCAAATAAATATAATTAGCAGGTGATAATTAACTGAAAATAGAACACAAATTAGAGGACAGAAGTCACGATGTGAAATTGGAAAGGTCACACACTGAATGACCCGCGTAAAGAACAAGAACTTGTTTTCATTCAGTGTCGTAAATTAATATTTTAATAAAGTTGCAGCTACGATTATTAGTTAAAATTGGTAAAAAAAACTGAGATTATAGAAATTAACACAAAAATAATAATAACTGCTATAAAATCATATTTGACTATGATTGAAACAAAGCAAAAGCAATTTATTCAAAAAACAAATCCAAAGCACACATAATAACTATAAATCGATACAAAGATCAAATAAAGAAAATGTGAACAAACGAGACCGTGATTTTAAGGAGCAGAATTGCAAGAATTTGCTTTGTAAAATTTAACGCCAAAGTAACATCGCAGTTGCAGCAGATCGTGAAATCACGTTTGACATTATGACTAATCCAACGGCGGGCGTAGATACAACATTGTGGAGCAATTGCCCCGACAAACCTTATTTTTATATTAGTTGAAAATAAAAAATTTAATTAAAATAAATATAAAAATATTTAGAATTGATCAATTACACATAACATACACATACAAATATTTAAATTTAAATCAATTATTTTTATTATTTTTTAAATATTTAAATTTTTATAATAATTTTACTTTTATTTTATTTGTAAATTTTGCCTCATAATTTTAAATTTCTGGATCCACTGGACTAATCCTAAGCAAAAGAATGTTGTAACTACTATGAATCAATACAAAGATGAAACAGAGAAAATTGCCACAAATTCAAGTATGACACTACAGAAGAGGATTGAGCACAGCTCCTAAGAAAAGCAGTACTCCAGAAACGTCCTCTCTTATAACAAAAATGAATGGATGGTCTGCCATGAAACTGACGGCGGCGGCGGCAGGATTATCGGCAACGTGCATCTGTAAGCTATACTCATTATAGCGAAAGCCGCAGCCTCAATCCCTTCCTCATTCACTCCAATTACAACCTTGTGAATTACATTTGAGAGATACAAGAAGTGACTTTCTGCAGAATCAACCATTCCCGAGAATTCTTCACAGTTTAAATGGCTTTTTCAATCCCATTTCTTTTATCACTCCAGGATGCTCTGAAATTGTGTGAAAATTTCAACTTTGGGACCCATAATTTTCCCAGCGCTGTATATTTCAGTTTCTCAAAATATTTATCAAGAATTATTTATTCTAGGGTTTGAGCTGACCCTTTTGATTAGTTTCTGCAATTCATCTTTTTCATATGGGAGGAAATTTACTTGGAGAATCTCTTCTCACTACCTTCCTCTTGGGTTTTAAGAAACGAAATATTATTGGCAGAGAGGTATGGAAGTTTTAAGAGATTGAAATCATTGAGCCATAACAGTACATTTGTTCTCTACTAATGATCATGAAAAATATGCCAATAGTTTCTCCACTGAGGAGATGGGACTTCCTTTTTTCTTTTTCGTTTCTTTTCCTTTTTTTTATTTTTTATTTTTTGGTTGCTGCTTTGGGAGTTTGGAATCGGAACTCATATTCCAGACTCCTTTGAAGTAGTGTGTATTTATGAGAACCATTGAGGTCATAAACTTGAAATCCTGAGGAGTTGTTGGGTTTTTTATGAGCCCATTTGTGCCTTTTTTAATCCATCGGTTCACAATTTTGCTAGCCTTCTCTACCTTTTACAAAATATATAACACGTTAGTGGAATATATAAGAATTTTAAAGAGAAGACACATAACAAATATATGTAAATAAAAAAACTAAAGATACGCCCAATAATATACATCCGTTTTACGCCCTTCTTACTATTGAAGAAGGCTACTTAGCACTGAAGGCACTTCTTTTGCCAGGTTTATTATCTATTATTCCCATTAGAACATGGATTAGTCTCTTTTTCATAAATTAGAATAGCCTTGATGTAAACTTTTTTTTTAAAAAAAAAAAAACTTGGCCAGAAGAAACTTATTACAATAACATTTTTTCAATCATTGCTAAATATATAAAACTATACAAATTCAAGATTTGACACTAAATTTGATAATTTTTTTACTGATGTCATTGTCATCATTATAGAGAGAAAAAATAAAAATTAAAAATATTTTTGCAAAACAAATAATTTTTTTAAGACAATGCTCAATAACAATGACATGCCATCAATATACATTAAAGAAATAAATATGAAACAAACAAATTTTTTTTAAAAAAATATAAAATTTGATTCCTTAATGATAACTTATCATTGTTAACTTGATACTTTAAAATTATATAGTTTACAGTTTGAATCCAACACATAAAATATTACCATCTACTTCCAATTGTAATCGGCATAATTTCCAATACTCAATTTTCACAAACCTTAAAATTTTTTATTCTTTTTATCTAATGAGAATTTCTAAATTTCTAAAGGAGTTCAAAATTCACTTTAAAATTTTATAGAAAAACAAATAAAATCTCCTTTCTTTTTTCTAGACACTTCCTAAAAGTCACACTCCCTAAATATATAAAATCTATTTGATTTCCAACTACAACAAACAAACATGCACATGATACCATACAATTTAAGACTTATTCATGTACAACAAATTAACATCATATGAATCAACAAATTTCTATTTTACTGTTAATTCTAATTCTAAATGAAACCCAACTGCTAAAATTTTCAATTCAAGCAATTTTTTATTTTCCATGCATGTAGTACAACTTAAGTAGCTATCTCAACTTGACAATAATAAAAATAAAATAGAGTGAATTCCAAAAACTCAATGAGCATATATCTTTCATCACATTACAGGATATTAGCTTATATTTATACATATATGTCATAAGTTAGCCATATTTTAAACTAGTAAATGACAACGAAAACATTTTCCTTGAGTTCTAGAATATTCCAAACTAAACCTCGAGTTAGGAATCTACTTGCACACAACTTCAAACCTATATCTCATATTACAAATTACCACAAGCTCAACTACTTATTGGTATACAATATCACTATCAACTCACATCCAACCATTTCGAGTAGTCATTTCATTCACAAACAATCATGAAAGTTGAACCACAACCAAATCAAGGCAATCACGTCAAATCCTTACAATCAAGTCAAACAATAATATTCAATCATAGGTAAATTTTTAATACCGTATCACATTCAACTCAATTTGAATAGTCATCAAACATTGATGACTATTCAAATGGCTATCAGGCCTAATCATATATCAATTGTCAAGAATTTTTCTTCCGCCTTTACATTATCACCTTATCACATTTCTTTTTCAAATACTACTCAATGCATGTTATGACTTGATATTTCTACTATCACAGGGTAATATTAGATCACATTACAATATGTAATATAATCACACGACCATGTCTTCTTGCATGATCACAATAATTTACTCATACTACAACTAGTTGTCAAAGGGTAATGACTCTACCACATTTCCATTGCACAATTCTAATTTACTTAACAAATAATTATTATTTTATTACTAACATTAGTATTATACCACCTATACGTATAAGATAGTGATGAATCGCATTTTATAATTACACTTTTAAAGATTCTCGAATGGGTGAATAAGTAATTCATACTACTTATGATAATGATTATAAGTACATCACATGAACTAAATATTCTTAAAATATTGATTTAAGTTAGATATATACTCACTTAATGATATTTATTAACTTCTAAGGTCTCCAAGCATTTGCTTTATTTACTTTGATCTCCCATCTTTTCCTACTTCTTGTTTTACAAGAATAATTTATAAATACATTGAATTCACTTATTTTCTTTCCAATTCACTATCAAGAATCAATCTCGCACGTTATAGTTTTGCTATCTCTTTCTTGAGTTAGTTATAGGGAATCGGAATATGCTCTTTCATGATAATCTAAAATTAAATCTATACATATGAACATATTACACTTAAAAGCATTAGAAAAGCTTATTTAATTTTATTTATTTATCTTAGACCATCATTCCCATTTATTTTTCTATTTTAACATTCAAAAATCCAAAATCCTCATTTATAACAACTTTTCCAATCCAAAGTATAAAACAATCACAATATTAAATTTTAACAATATGAGTATACTTTAAATACATTAGTCCATTACTCTGAGTATAACATCTTTGTTTTATGAATACTATACTGAAAATTCAAAAATAAGATGATAACAAGGAAATTTTCTGAATTCAATTCAATTCCTTAAAACGTTGAAATATAATACTTCAAGAATATTTTAATCATATTGTTTTGACATTCTTTATCATAAAATTATAATTCTCTTATACATTATTATGTATCTTAAATACTCTTAAAAATGAATTTTTTGGTTTAAACCCGCAACAACAAAAATATTGAAATGTACTTCCCTAAAAGTTTTAAGTATATTAGTATAACTTCCTATGGTATAAAAACCTATCTTTCAGAAATATTAACAAATACCCAAAATATACACAAGGTGGGTTTCCCAAATCACACTCACCACTGAAAATATTAGAATATAAAATGTTGCAAAATGCTGCATCACCCGAAAATAAGAGAGGAAAATAAGTTCCGAATTAATCGGAACCTTTGAATTTATATATGAAAATAATGCTTTTTAAAATGGATGGTGGATGCATTAAAATATAAATTTGCGGAACGTATCCAGGCCACTTTCTTCGGTACCCATCGTAGTGCTGTAAAATTTTAGAATAACTATTCATTTTATCTAAACTCTCTACAACACAAATTTCCATTTTTTTTAGAAGCATGATCAGATATTTTAAATACCCATGAGAGGGGTTTTCTTGAATCAATCAGCAAAACACCATAAATATTAAGTTTTTATAACATAAACATGTTCACCGATCTCTGAAGTGCTGGGCTGGAACTCGCCGGAGGCAAAATCGCGCCGGATCGCGGGCAAGAAAAACAGGGTAGCAACTCCAACCGCTGGTTCGGCGCCGTGCTTCACGGCTTTCCACACGCTGCTAGCTACTTGCAACTGTTGGAAAGAGACGATGCCATCTGCTGTGGTGGTTGGTAGTGCAGGAGACAGAGAAAAGATGACGGAGAAGCGCTGGAAACGAGCTTTTGCTGCCACCCTTCGCGGTTCGCGGTTCGCAGCTCACCACACAGCACTGCCCATTTTAATTTTTAAAAAGGGAACCCGCGCCAGAGACGCCCTACAGCCGCGGCCTTGTGGCTGAACAGAGAAAGGAGCAGCAACCGGGGAAAAGAAAAAGTGAGTGGGAGAGAGGAGCTGGGCGGTGGAGAAGAAAGAAGCAGCGACAGTGAGAGAAATAAAAGAAATCTGGAGAGTGAGACGGGGAGTGACAAAGACAAAACCGGGTCTGGGTATATAGAAAAAGAAGCCGCCGAAAATTTTTTAAAAAAATGAGGGAGAGTCGGTGAGAAGATGCTGAGCTGTGGGTTTTGTCACATGTTACTCATATGTATTAGTTACTTTACATCCAAAATCTCAGCCCTCCAAATCTCTCAAATCCACATTTCACCAATCATCTACTTAAAATTTTTTTTTTCATAAAACTAATTTTTATTTAAAATCTCAACTTAATTACTTTTATCTTTCTTCAATATATAAATATATTTAAAACTTCTAAAATAATTATTCAAGTTTTATATGATTTCCAAAAATAGTTTATCAATATAAATAATTAATCTCATAAATTCTCATATTTATAATTATTATAATTATTTTCAACTTATAAGAAAATTCTTATAAAAAATATTTAAACAAATCTCAAATCAATAATGATGCTTTAAAAAATAAATCTATTTCAAACTTCCACAACTCTCAAAATAATTTATTAAATATAATGATTTGTTTCATAAATCCTTGCATCTAAAATTGCTATAATATTTTTAACTTATAGAAAAAAAATTTAAAAAAATTCATTTAAAACTAATCTTAAATTATTATGACCATCTACAAAATACATAAATTTCAAATATTATCATAGATATCATTTTAAATATTTTAGAATTTTTAATACGAAAAGATAAATTTAAAATCATATATTAATCAAATAAAATAAATATTCTTCATCATTGAAATTTATAAAATTTAAATATTAACTTAGGATATTATATTAATAAAATTAACTTGTATTAACAACTAAGTCATCATAGCATGATTGCTTAAGAAATGGAGATGACAAAGTAAGAGCTTATTATGGAGATCATATAGTGACAACCTAATTTTTCCTATAACAATGATATTGTCATCATAATAGACCCCAAATTTTTACACACCATATAGCAACATCGGGGTTAAACTTAAGCCAACAACAATGTTGTCATAGTAAGTCTTCTTGAAAAAGGGATAAACTAGTAGACTTTTTGACATTATATTGCAACAATCGAGTTTTTAATATAGCAATGACTTAAGTACCACAACATGCCTAGGATTTCGCCACAAGAATTGGCTGCTAGCCATTTGCTCTTTCAATAGCATCTGAAAGCCAAAGAAAGAGTAAAGTAAGACTAAAGTGAGAGCATTTTTTTGTAATCCATAAGTTATTTTTATTTAATTTATTTTTTATTAACATTCTTTTGTCTCTGTATGTAATGTTTTGCTTCTTCATTTGCATAAAATATAGAGGTTTTTGCTATTTTTTTTGTTTGCTATTTTGATTGTCTATTTGCTTTCAATATTCTTACATGAGATAAGCTTAAATTATTGTTCTGATTTGTTAATTACTTTATATAATCTATATGTAATGTTGATTTTTATTGTTGGAATATTATTATTTGAAAATTTTTATTATTTTGGTTATTGGTACATTGTTTTTGTATATTTTATTGCAACATTTGATTTGAAAATTTTTATTATTGCTTTTGTTGTTGCATTATCTTTAGAATTTTTTTTACAATATGATATTTTTATAATATGGCAATATGTGTATGATGTAATATAATATGTTATGGTAGAATATAATATGATATTTCTACAATATAAATTTTTATATTATATGTATTGTAGAATACAATGTTTCATATATTGTAGAATACAAATTTTTTATATGTGAATGGTATAATACATTTTCTCATAATAATTTTTACCATTTTAATTGTAATTTTTATAATATAAATATAATTTGATATATGATTTAAAATAAGCATATAGATAGTGGCACCTTTCAAGGATAACATTGTAGATTTGTTCATTTACATTTGGATGAATGGGGGCAATTTTGTTATATAGGTTCTATACATGGATAACATTCCCCTTGTAAACAATGATATAAACTTGCTGATTGAGATAAAACATATGTTGTTAAAATACTTTGACATAAAGAATCATAGGAATGTCTCATATGTTTTAGGCATAGAGATTCGTTATGACAAATTCCAAGATTTACTTGGTTTGTCTCAGTAAACTTGCATTGAAAAGAATTTCAACATGTGATGAGAATTTGTGATGAATCGTGCCAAGATTCAGCGAATAAAAAATCAAAATAGATGGGTATTCATGCCATGCTCCAAAAAAGATAAAAAATGAGTGATAAATGATAGGTGAATTCTAAGGTGCCCTTAGGGGTTTGGTGCCCGGGGTGGTGTGGCAAAATACAAGCCACTGGATGAGATTACTAAAATCTTAGCATTGACTTAGTAATCTCATCTAGTAGCTTGTATTTTGCCACACCACCCTGGGCACCAAACCCCTAGGGGCACCATAGCAAGCACCTAAATGATAAAGAACTATACTATAAAGAATGAAATCATTTGGAAAATGATAGTAGATGTCATAAACATTGAATTCCTTTAATAAGTCATAAAGTTTTTTCAGGAACCTTAAAAAGAAAACTCATAAAAAATAGTCAATTCTAGTTGGTAAAATCTCAAATGTGCATTGCATTGATGAACAAGCCTCCTTAAGTAGTTTTTAGAGAAAATCTAAAAATAATTAGGCTCAAATAGACTAATTTATGCTTAAAACAAACACAATTTAACTTATTTTGGCTCAAAGTAAATACACTAATAAAACCTAACATATGTTATTAAAAGTAATAAAGTAATTAACATAAGGTAAAAAAGCAAACTAATAGATTATAAAATAGTAACTCGTAAAAAGGCCTGAATGTCTTTAAATATAATAAAAATATGAATAAAAGTCTCAAAGGCTCAAAATGAATGTGTATCTCACATACTTGTTAAGCTTTTCCAAATTTTCCTCTTTATGCTTCTAAACTTCTTAAATTAACTCTTGAATCATATCTTTGAACCTTTTAATTTTGCTTCTACTGATTGACTTATCCAAAATATGTAAATATTCCTCCAATGTCTTGACAATTCTATCATTCCCCATCTCTTCAAAAGAATTTATTCTCAAATTTTCAACATCTACATTAAAATGAGTAGAATTAGAAACATAAAAAGAAGTATCCATAATAAAGTCACTATAAGAAATCAAATTGAAAGCATAATCATTTTCTCTTCAAGAACTTGGAATGAATCATCTACACTTGGATGCAACTTAGTTTCCTTTAAGGCTTATCTTTTCTGATGGGCATACAAAACTAAATACCATGGTTAAACACAAAACAAGAATCAATAATCTTATTCAATCATGCAAACTTATCAATAATAAGAAGTTTGTTAATGAAATCAAATAAAGCATAATTCCTTATAGGCTTCTTAAAAAAGCTAATCAAACTATGGAAACTCTTAATCTTACCAACAAACTTAAGGAGAGGCTATTCTTTAATTACGTTTATTCTTTCTTCATGCACCCTTAAATTTATTCCATTCACAATGGAACCTAAGAAATCAATTTTTTCTATGCAAAATGAGCATTCTTCAAAATTATCATGTAGTTTTTTATTTCTCAAAATTTGTAAAACACATTTTAAAGTTTAACATGCCTATCTACATCTTTTCCATACACAAAAATGCTATTAGCATATGACAAGCAAATTTTCCAATGATTTCAGTTCTTAAATAACAATGAGATTATCCTTTAAGCTTATGATAGCAACAAAAGCAAATAATAACAAATTTATCAATGAAAACATACAAAACATAATTCATTAAACTCAGAGAAGTATTTGGTGTATTAAACAAACTAAGTATAAAAGCCAACCACTTATAAACCATACTTTATTTTGAAAATATTTTCCTATATGATACTTGTGCTTATGCAAATTGGATAATATGCCTCATTTAAAGCAATCTTGGAAAACATACAAGGATCATGTAACTCAAGAAGCATATTTTCTAAAGTCGCTTTAACTCCAAAATGCCTTGTCAAATCAAATTTTCTTACCATGCCATCTTGAGAAATTTTAAAAAACATATAAAAATCATGCAATTTATCATGCAAATCCTTTATATTTTTCTTATTACCATAATATGTATCAATAAACTATTATAGGTTTTTTTAAAAAGCAAGTCACTTAGAAAATTTTTAGGCACAAGCGATTCATATTCCCTACACAAAAATTTATCATGCTAAAAAAATTCTCCAAAGATAATTTTTTCACAAATATCAATATTTGAAACAAAATCAACATATAAAGGAATGACAAAGTCATATGAAAAGGTAAGAAAACCATAATCATTCATATATAAATTCTCAATGTACTTAAAACTTAATAATTTTGTATGCAAAGTGTTCTTATTATATTCAAAACCTATCAATTTATCATGCAAAGTAAAGGTGAGAGTATACCTCTAAGCTAAAGCATCAATCATTATAATATTTCTATTTTGCGCTCTTTGATGTAATTTCCCTCTCAAAAGTGGTAGTTCTCTTAAGAATTTTCTTGGAGGCACATCTTGAAATTTTTATAAAATTAAATTAAAAGCACTTGGCAACATAAATTTAAATTTGTTAGTATTTTTATAGGTTTCCTAATACAAGACAATTAACCTAGAAATACATAAAGCATTCCTTACATCACTTATTTTTGCCACCACATTGAATTTTTCTATTCCTTGTCTTAGCTTTTCTCTCAAATCTATGTCTTTCTATTTTTCTTCACAAATACTCTTTATTTCATTAAAGTTTCATTCTTTTCACTTAATTTTAATTTTTTTCTCCTCTTCTTTACAGGTACTATTTTTCTTCTAATAAATCTTGCTCTTTTCTACTTTTTTCTCCTTTTTATTTTTCTCTTCCTCTTTTTTCTCCTTTTCCTCTTTATTTTCTTTGTTCTTTCTTTTCTTATCTTCCTTTTTTTTAATTTTTTTAAGAAAAATCAACTTTATAATTATCATTGATACAAAACTTACTTACTTCTACTCTAAATTCTAAAAGAAAAAAAATCTAATTTTTTTTGGATTTAATTTAAGTTTTAATAATTTTTTGAATTGTTCTTTTGTAGATATTTTTTGTCTCAAATTATTATTATTTTTTATTGTAATGCTTTTTAAATTCCATACTTCATCATTTTATAACCTCAAGGAATGGTTGTAGTTGAATTTCTTCTTCATGTTATACGATGTGCAAATTCATGTTATATAAATTTCTTCTTGATTGTGTATATAAAAAAAAGTCCAAGGATAAGTTCATAATTTTATCATTTTATGTTAATGATATACTTATAGTTAAAAATAGTAAGGAGTATATCAATGAAATTAAAGTATGATTGTCATGTAATTTTGAAATGAATGATATGAGTGAAGCTGCATATATCATTGGAGTTAAGATTTCAAGAGATTGTTCAAAAAAAATATTATGTTTGTTACAAGAGCATTATATTAACAAAATTCTTGAACAATTTTAAATACAATATTATAAACTCATATACACTCCTATTGTTAAAGGTAAAGGTTTAAGTTGAAGGATATGTCCTAAGACTCCACAAGTAGAAAAATATATGAGAAAAGTTTTCTATGCAAATGCAGCTAGAAGTCTGATGTACGTAATGACCTCACATTTAATTCTTTCTCTTATTTATTACTTTATCAAATAATTTTTAATTTAAACTATAAATTAATTTTTACTTTATTTTTAAAATATTTTTATTATTAAGAAATATAATGACATTAATTTTTTAACTACAATTCTTTTTCTATTATTATTTTTTATATTTAGAAGATTATTTTATCATATTTATATATGCATATGATTTCTTTCACTAAATAATTATACAATAAGCTTGGATTTTTTAAAAATAGCATATTTATATATAAAAATATAAAATAATAATATTAATTTATTATAAATAAAGAATATATTAATTATTAAAATATAATGCATTAAATATTATAATATAATAAAGTATAAAGTATTTTTATATATATTTCAATAAATTTTTAGATGTTAAATATTAAAATTTAATTTATTAAATGTTAAATTTTTTACAATTATTTATGTAATTTTAAATAAAAAATAATTTATTATATTATATTTTATAATAGAAAATTTGATAAAAATATTTTTGAAATAATATTAGAATTTTCAATATTATTAAATATGAATCAAATATAGTAATATAATATATATAAGAATTTGACAAAATATTCTTAAAAAAATTTATAGTGAATCAAATATGAATGTTACATTCTCATTAATTAAATTTTTAAAAATCATATTCCTAGGAATATATACATATGTAAGAATGTAAGATATCACAAATCAAATGTTATCATATAATTTGCTTAAAATTTTTTATTATTTTGAATTAAAAAGTGTTAAGACTTTTTTTTTTAATTTTATGAACAATAGAGTTCAATTGAAGAATTTTTTTTGACCTTTTATAGACTAGATTTTCAATTGATATGTACTTTGAATAGTTATGATATATTAATAAATCATTCATTCATTGAGTTACTTTGAAACTTATTATGTCATGACTTACTTTTGATTGTGACCGGCATGAATCCCGTTATCGATTTTTACAAGCTTTAACAGATTTTCACTCTTTCTATCTAATAGGGGTTTCCAAATTCTAGAAGCACTTAAATTTTATTTTAAAATTTTACAAAAAAAAAAAGACAAAATCTCCCCTTTCTTTGAACACTTCCCAAAGGCTATATGCCATAATATACAACACTTATTTATTTCAGATATGACAAAATTCTATACATACATCATATAACACAAATCTCAAGACAAATATACAAACACAAGTTCAACACAACCATTATTGGATTAGCCACAACTCTATTTTAAATGTTGATCCTAATTTAAAACAATCCCAATTGTTAAATCCTTTCTTGAGGTAGTCATGTTTCTCCATGGATGCATCAAGCTCAAGTCTTAACTTGAAACATTGAAATAAAACATAATGAGTTATAAGAATTTAGTGAGCATATATCTACCTTTATTTGCAAGTCACCAATTTTATATATAATATTTGCACATTAATTATATACTAACAAATCCAATTCTTGGATCTCTAAAATATGTGGAACCATGATCTAAATGAGAGTCACCTGCACATGACTCAAACTCTATTTCTCACATCACAAACATGATAGTCTCAACTATCCGTTAGAACCCCATATTATATACTATCCATTTTGCGTAAACATCATATTCACAAACAATAATTAAATCTCAAATATAAACAAATCATTACAATCATATTGAATCTTTGCAATCATGTCAAATAATGATATTCAAACACAAACAAGATTCCAACATCACAACATACTATACATCTAGCTATAATTAGCACACATATAGTCATTTTTTGATTTTAGGTTAATTATCTATTTTTCTCAACTGAATGCTAGAAAATTCCTCATCTGACTCTCAAATCAATCTTATCTCTTCTATAACTATTTGTCAAAAATTTTCTATCTGACTCTTAGATTAGTCTTATATCCTTTACAACTATTAATCGGGAATTTTTCAATCAATTTTTAGAGTATCATTCCAATACAATTCATAGGTCTCAATATCATTACTCTAACACAGTTCATAATTTCAATGCCATCTATGATAGGATGTATAAATCGTATATGCATGAGAGCTCGACTCTCAAATCATATTTCATATTATCATTTCTAACAAATAAGTGACAAATAGTTTAACATAAGCATTCAACGACATTAATAATATCATTATGCTTTCGTTATGCACTTTGATCAATTAGCAATCACTTAATAGCTAAATATTCAAGAACTGAGTTTATATATAAATATAAACATAAGTGTGAATATAAAATATGTACTATTAACAAAAAGAATATAATTCACCATATCCAAATTATTTTCTTATAAAAATAAAATTAGCAGTAAGATATATACTCACTTAGAGCTCTTTTTCTCTCTTGAAAATCTAGATCATCTATACTCATCATTTCTCCTTCCTATTTCAGAAATTACAAGAATATCTTAATAAATACATCAGTTTTATTTGGTTTCTTCATAATTTACTATCTAACATCTAATCATAATGTTTAATTCCTGTAATGCATCTTGTGATCTTTCCTTAGGTAATCATAAAAAACCAAGATTATATCAAAATGTGAATATTCCCAAATTTAGCCATATAGTTGAAATATTAAAACTTACTATTGTAAAAATATCTATTCACTTTGTGCTATTATTCTATATCAACACTTCTTATATTTTTAGATATTATAATTCCATATCCAATACTAACACTCCATGTTATCCATTCATTCCTAATATTTTCTTTTAATTCAACTATACCATTTTAATTAAGTGTAATGAATCTTTTAGGGTAACTCGATCAGCAACAACCCACAAGTAACTCCTATATATTATCTCAAACTACACCAACTGCTAACTAAAAACATTATATAGCTTTATATGTCACTCGAAGTCTTTCCAATTAATATACCTTAAATGGAGTCATACAACCTCCCATTTTACGTTACACAGCAACACCACGAGCGGATCAAAAGAGATAGATAATCAATTACTCAAGCCTTCTTAACTCCAAGTGCCATTTACTAAAAAGAACTCAGAATTAACGTTATATATTAAGAGAGACTCGATTAGTATCCATTATGACGAAATTATTATAAGCTATGGCTGATTTTTTACTATATTCACAACCTAAGCACACACGGACTAGGCAGGGACAACTTTGAACAAAACTTACAGTTGCTGGCTGAACCGAAACTTTGATGTCGCAAGTGACCAGAGAAACCACCACCAGTATTGCACCATAACAAGTGATGCTACCGACAAGACGCTTTGCAACATACATAAAGAAACAAAACTCGCCAGAGCTAACGTTGAAAGAGGCAACGAACGTCAACCGCCAGAGAAAGGGAAAAGCAATACGGCACTTGACAGTGGCTGGGAGCAGCTGCGTCTAGCGGTGGTTGCTAGAAGCTGACACGAACTGCGTCAAAAAGGAAAGAACCCCAGCTGCCCTGCTTTGCTGTTCCCGGTTTCCCGATGATCCCTCTCGCAAACGTATAGCAACTGTCGGAAACAGCAATAGCCAGGCATCAGATGGTGGGACGCCTACAAAAAGAAGGGTTCCCGAAGGAAGCGTCACCGAAGACGGGAGGATAAAGAAACCGGGGCTGGGAGAAGAGAGAGCAGAACTGAGAGAGAATAAAGCTAGTAAGTATAAAAGAAAGCTGGCCGCACAATAAAAAGAAGAAGGACAAGGCGATGATGGGGGAGAGAGGGAGTGACGTGACAGTGGCGTGTGAATATTCCTCCAGAAGCTGCTGGTGAAAATTTCTTTTAAAAGAAATAGAAGAGAGTCTGTAAAGGAAAGCCGAAAAAGAGTGCTGGGAATTTGTTGTGTGCGCGCTTTTGTTTTTAATATGCAAAAGAGAGCTGCTGTACCGAAATTCAATAAGGGAGGGGGGAGAGGCAGAAAAGATTTTTATACACTAGAGAGAGGGAGACCCGAAACATGACAAAAATGAGGAGAGAAAAATATAAGAAAAAGTGAGCTAAAAGTTATTTTTCCATATTTCCCGCTCAATGTGGGCTTACTTTTCCTATTACATCTTTACATTTTAAATTAAGGTCAATCAATCTAACAATTCTCGTAAATTAACTTTATTTAAATTTTTTTACTTATGGGAAATGTATCGTGACCTGCGGATTGTACTCACGACTCATTTTGCAGGTATGAACATGTAAAATTAAGTTAATTTTCTAATGTGGGTAATACAAGTTGACCCATCATGGATCCGATTTGTGACTGGCTGACTTGTATCCGTGAAGTCTGTAAATTTTTAGTTAAAACCTGTAAACTGGCCTATATCTGTATAGGTTTTGTACAGATTTAAACCTCTAAAATTAGACTCATTTTTTAATATGAGTAATACGAACCAATCTGTCATGAATTCAACCTGTCACGGACCGGCTTGTATTCGTGTGAACCGGCCCATTTGACAACCCTATACAAATAAATATAGTTCAAACATTGTTATCAATAGTATTTTAATGTCCCAAGATCCTTTAAAAAAAAAGAACTTTATAAAGATCAAAATTTAACCAAATTAATATTAAACAAAAATAGATAATCATAATTACTAAAATTTATAAATATTTAATTTGGGATATTACATATTTTGTTTTCTTAAATCTTCTGTTTTTTAGAGCCCCAAGCCATCTTGTCGAATATTAAAAGCATAATTTTTTGAAGGGTATTTTGGCAGTTGGAATAGGACGTGGTTGCAAATTTTGTCACTTAAGTGCATGATGTGTTTGTTCGCAAATTTTATAGTATTGTTTGTGTTACAGGTTGTGAAACAGGGCATGTAGTCCTATCTTTGTTGTTGTGGTCCTTGGCTTATGTTAGAAAAATGGCGGACACTACCGAATTTTTCAGTAAAATTCATAAAAGAGTTTTATAATAGTTTTTGAATGTAAAGTTCTAGTTTTAGTTTAAGTGTATGTAAATTTGAGAGGTAAAGTTTAAGGTTTATAGGAGGCCCTGTGGTGGATTCCTACACCAATGTGTTCAAAAAGTTGGGACATGACAATATAACATAATATAAATACAAAGCTATTACGACCTAAATCTAATTATGATTGATGCATGACCTTGAAAAAGTATCAACAAATGAGGGATGCTTTCCTATAAAGTTTTAAATAAATTTTGAGTTGTTATAAAAATAAAAAGATTTCTAATAAGTAAAATCATGGTAAATAATATTAATACTAGTGAATTGTAAAAATAAGGAGATTTTCATTAAGTAAAATCATGTTAAACAGTATTGAAGCTAGTGAAAATCAGATAGCAAAATTTACATCGATCACGATTAGGTTTGGATAATGACAAAAACAAACATGTTTTCTAATAAAAAGTATGTATTCTTTAGTTATAAACTTTTTGGCATAAAAAATATGAGATTCAAAAAGAAATTATTGTTAAAGAATATAATATCTGAAGAATATGTTATTAATACATGGTGTAAATGTAAATTAGTAACTAACATCTAGAACAAATCTAAATGAATAAATCAATGAAAACTTTAAATATGTATAAATTTTTATTAAATAATTATAAACTTCATGTAAAATTTTTCAAGAATAATACAAAAGCATTGAAAATATATATCCAAATATAAATTTTATAAAAAAATTATCCTAAAAAAACCTAAATAAACAAATAAATGAAAACTATAAATACATATAATTTTTTATTAAAAATTATAAATTTTATATAAAAAATTTAAGGATAATAAAAATGCATTAAAAATATAAACTTAAATAGAAATTTTATTAATAAAATTACCAATATAAGAAACAAACCCAAATAAATTAATCAATGAAAACATTAAATATATATAACTTATTACAAATTTCATGTAAGATTTTGTAAGGATAATAAAAATGCATTAAAATACAGATTCAAATACAAATTTTACTAAAAATATTACCAACATTAGAAACAATCCCAAACAAATAAATTAATGAAAAATTTTAAATACATGCAATTTTTTATTAATAATATTACAAATTTCATGTAAGATTTTGTAAGGATAATAAAAATACATTAAAATATAAATTCAAATACAAATTTTACTAAAAATATTACCAACATTAGAAATAATCCCAAACAAACGAATAAATGAAAAATTTTAAATATATGCAATTTTTTATTAATAATATTACAAATTTTATATAAAACTTTTTAAATATAATCACTACAATAAAAAATACCTTTAGCAATGACATTTATTATCACTGTAGATGTCTTGATCATTACAGAAAGCAAATGTCATCGCAAAAAATGTCATCAATATATGTTTGTCACTAAAAGTATTAACGTTGATGACAAATTGTCATTAGTAAAAGTATGACCTTCTACGACAACAAAAACTATTTCAAATTTTAAAATTTTTTGAATTTATGTCATTGCTAAAAATTTAAATTTCAACGATAACAAAATCATCGTTATAGATTTTAAAATAAAAAATAAAAAGGAAATTAACCTTTTAGTGATGACAAAATTTTAAATTTTTAAGTTTTTAATTTTAAACCTATAGTGACAATTATGTCGTTGCTAAAAGTTTTTAGTATATTTTTTATAAATTAAAAATGTAATTAAATTAATATATTATATTTAACAATATAGATAATAATATTTTTATATTAATTTAATTGAATTAATTTGATATTTCGTAATTCAATTTTATCTAATTTAAATTATACAAATAAAATATGCTAATGGTACTAATAGTAGTGTGTAACATAATCACATATTCTATATAAAAAATTGAATACTGATAAAATAATTGTGAAATTATGTATACATAAATAAAAAATTTTACTTACATGATCTATATAAATATCCGTACAAACAAAAATGGTAAATACAAAATTTAAGGGAAGGAAGATACAAATAACTCAATGTATCATTATTTATGCCAGGACTATTATTATCATCGTCATCATATCTTGACAACATAGATAATACATAGAAGGTGTGCCTAGGAAAGATTGGGTGGCTGGGCAAGGGGTGTAGCCACAAATCTACGCGGTCTAGGAGGTACAATAATGAATAGGGGCACAAGAAGTACAAGACCCTATTGTCTAAGTAAAGAAGTGAGCTCCGTCAGGTATGTCTTGAACTACTGTTATTAAGCAAGCGACTACTACTGCTCTTGAATCAATAGTTTATTCTATTAAAATTGCTCTCGATTATGCTCCAGCTGTTGTCAACTCTTTTGCAGTTGCTCCTTCAACTCATCCATTTGGGACATATAATAGAAGCTCACCCTAGAGCTAAAGATGCCCCCCAAATGGTACATCTGGCTAGCTAACACATGATCAATGACCTTTTTGTATCCTCGATAAATGCCAAGCACTTCATTGACGATGGTAACCTCGTCAATTTGCACAAGAGTACCAAGCAAGCTAGTAGATAATACACTGAATTGTACGTGTTGGGTTGCCAACTTAATCATCCTCATCTTGAATTTTTAAAATAAAAATTAATTATATAGATTATAAGAAAATTTGCATTATTAAAATATAGAGTTTAGTTAACTTACATACTGCTTTGTACTGGTTGGATGCACCCACTCCTCTGTCCTATACCTGTGTTGGTCTCTGAAATTCTCTAACACTAACTACAACTCACCCATTTCCTTATTTCTCTATTCATATTTTATAAGAGAAAGAAAGGATGAATACAATTATTGAATTAGTAATATATTATACATTTAAATAATAAATAATAAGTCAAATTACTTTATCATAATGATGTATGACAATGGATTTCGATCTATACTAATTATTCACTACCTTTTTTATCCGATTATTTGTATTCCTTATAGACAGCTCCTACAAATTAAGAAATAATCATATAATATAGTTATGTTTATAATTTTGATATATGAAATACTAACATAACTTTATTAAATATCATACTTATCTTGTAATCATTGCTATTGAAGAAGTTCACACATTTTTGCAACGTTTAGGGCGAGATAAATCGCAACACAATGCCTTGCACGATCCAAATCGAAATCTTGGTCTTGATCATTCCTATACTCTAGGAAATTCCTATTCAACCTGTACTTCTAATCTCTATACCAATCAATAACACTCTATATCAAGCCACTGAGTGCTCTATCCTACTAAACCTTAGTGATGTCCTAAAACTCGAAATGAGACTGTATTAGAAAACATTTAACAAATTAGTGAGAACTATATCCAAAAATTTTAATACCAAATATAACTAAGTTAAGATAAGAAGGAAGTGGATACTGACGCAAACCTCTTACATAACCTTATCCCATAACTGCTGAGGCACTAATTGTCATGATTTATAATAAAGTGGTATATGTGCTTGAATGATATTGCTTATGTTATGGGAGAGATGGCTAGCATTTTCACCAACTGAATGCCATGTATCAGTTGTATTGAATAGTATAGGCACCAATCTTCTCTCACTCCTCTCTATCTTTTAGTGCAACTTAAGAGACCTATTCGAGCCCCTCTTTCTTAAAGTTACAATTGTAGCTTTGATGGATAATAAAAAATATTAATATTATAAATTCATATTTAATAAATAACTAACATAAGTATGCATAGTTAGAAAAGATACCTGTTCCCTCCCACTGTGATAAAATGTGAGTAAGATGATATGGGGGTCCCCTTCAGTGTCACCTCCATAGTGTCATGCCCTAACATCTACCATGACTGGAATAATACCCATTGTATAAGTATTTAAGAGAAAAGCCTATAATTGAGTCAGATGACAAAATACAAATTGCTTTATTCATATAATGAAATTACACAAGTACTCTTACATAATTATTAGTTGTAATGCAAAAAAATAGTCTTCCTAGTTTGTATCAATATCGATAAATATAATAAACTCTTCCCTATAATCGACAATTTCTCCACCATCATCAGATTGTAAAAGCCCATCCTCCATATAATTTTCAATCATTTCATCTTCAAAACTATCATGATCATTGATGAAGATATTTACTCCCTTTATGGCAGATCCAATATTCCTAGAAGGCAAAACGATTGAAAGACCATTTCTCTAATCCCTCAAGTTAACTAAATGGAAATATTTAAGATCAATTATGAGGTTGAAATTGGAAGAGTTGCTTTTTTGCAGGAATGACAAGTCTTATACACTGATATCATCATCAAGTAGATCCTATATATTACAATGCACAACATTATGGACGACCCTCCAATTTGCTCTATTAAAAAGATCTTCGATATAAGAGACTCATTGTGCTTAGGTTGCAAGATTGTAAAGGTCATCTTTGTACCATTACCTGCTGAGATACATGTAATGTTCTTGTTAATACAAAGCTTCTTATTTCTAGGATCAATGTCATATCATTTGAATTTGAATAAAGTCATAGTGTACTTATTTAGATAAGTCAGCTCTATAATATCCTCCAATACATTATAAAACATGTTATCGTTAATTTTTGAAATGGAAATGCTACTATTCTTTATTTTATACTTCACATCCTAGATTTCAATTACAAAATGCACTCTATTAACAATACATACTAAATATATCATAATAGTAAAATTAGGATTAGAAGCTAATGATAATAGCTCTTTAGTAGCTTTCGGGGAATCATTTCTATGTAAATGTAAATGGTACATATTTGAAAATAACATTTTTATGAAGAGTTAAATTAGGAAAAAATCACAAGTAAGGAACAACATTTACATGACTAATATGACACATTTAGAAAGAATAAACTTTTACCTTAAAGTAAAATCGCGCAAGAAATTTTGTTCTCTGTAACTTATCTATGTTATCAACACTACTTCATTCGAGCTCTTGTTGATGCTCACTACACAACATATGTATTTTAGTCCATTATAATTAATTGGGAGAAAGCTACGAATAAATATAGAAACTTATCAAAGATATTTTTCGATCTTTGCACAATTATTCAAAATGTGCCATATGGTAACATCTTGATCTCTTCTATCTCCTAGGGATTGACATTGAGATCGAAATACTAACAATGCCTTTTTTATGTGTTTGGATGATATGTCCTAGTTTAGGTCAAGTTGATTAAATCTAGTTTTTACCCCTTCCAAATACATGAACAAAATGTTAACGCCTTATTAATAATATATCCTTCTACAATTGAACCCTTACGTCAAGCACAATTCCTGATATAATTTTTTAACTATTTTATGTATCTCTCATATGGGTACATCCATAAAAAATGAATGGGACCACTTTACAATGCTTCGTCAGGTAAATACATCACTAGGTAAACCATTATATCAAAGACTATTGAAGGGTATATTCTTTTAAACTTGCATAAAATAATGATAATATCTTACTTGACTTGCAAAACATCCCTCTTATTGAGAGTTTTAGTGTATATTTAGTTAAAGAAGTTGCATAACTTAATAATCAAATATGATAATTCCTTTAACAAAAATGCTTGGACGGAAAGTCCTAACAATCTCTGTATGATAACATGACAGTCACGTGATTTCAACCCTTTTAACCTCATCACGATTAATCACATTCTTCTTAAGACTCCTAACAAATCTATCAAGAAATTTCATATTCTTTATAAACTAGCAAAACTATCTTCAATCTTCTTGGTTGAAGGTGTATACAACATGTGGTTTGAAAAGTTGGCCCTTCTTTTCATACAAATGCAAGTCTAGCCTTATCTTCATGTCCGCTAGATCTCATCCTACATTATCTATATCTTTTATCTTGTGCTCAATATCTAACAATGTACTCAGAATACTATTATATGCATTCTTCTCAAAGTGCATCATATCAATATTATGCTTCAAGTTCATTATCGGCTAATAAGGGAGGTAAAAAAATATACTTCTCTTGCTCCAATTAGGTTCATCGGCACCTCTCTTCCATTTTAGACTAACAAATTGAACATGTTTTCCAAGAAGTCTCTATGCCACCTTATCCAACTAGTCCATGATAATTTCATTGGTAAGAAGATAAGAGGAGCTCTTCTCTCTGACTTACCATTGAATTCCTTTTAATTTCTTTGTATGTGACTTTTTGGAAGCCAACAATAATAACTAACATAGGCAATTTTTCCCTAACTTGAATTGATGGAGTATCATTATTGTATGTAGGACATGCTTTATAGCTTTATCTGTTCCACCTAAAGAAATTACTTCGAGCAAGAAAATCATTTATAATCCACAAGAAAGTGGCCCACATGTTAAGCATCATATTTGTATTAGCATCTTGGGTCTTAATGCCTTTCTCTCAAAGATGTCTTAAATTTTCTACAATTGATCTTAGGACGACATCAATGTCCTTGCTTGGCGATTGAGGCCCCGATATTAACAAGGTTAACATAAAAAAGGACTAATTCATACAAATCCATGATGGCAAGTTATAGGTAATCATAACTATTGGCCACATGTTGTAGGATAAGTTTCTATCACCAAAAGGATTAAATCCATCTGCACTTAAGCCTAGCCTAACATTTTGTGGCTTAGCGAAAAAATTAGGATGTCTCTTATTGAATTCTTACCAAGCTTCCCTATTAATAGGATGTCGTATTACTTCATCCTTTGTTAACTTGCTAGTATAATGACATATCATATCCTTTGCAGTATGCTTCAACCCATACGATTACTTTAATTGAGGAGTTAGTGGAAAATATCAAAGCATTTTTTGAAGTATTTTTTTCTTTTTCATGTTTTTGTCGACCTATCGACTCCCCCCATAGCTTAGATAATTATCCTTCGAAGCATTTTCTTTTTAGAAAAGTGTACAATCATGCTTACACGCATGAATTAACTCATACCTTAACCCTAACTTGTTGAGCCATTTTTTTGCACTATAATATGATTTAGGAAATTTATTATCCATCGGAAGCACCTCTTTCAATAGCTTCAATAAAGCATTAAATGACTTGTAAGTTTACTTATGTAGCACCTTCAAGTGCATGAATTTTACTAGAAAGTTTAAGGTTAAGAATGATATATATCTTAGATATAGTTCTATTTCGACTTGTGCAAATAGATCATCATAACCACCATAATTCGATCCAATATCCTTCTTAAATATGTCATCATTCCATTCTCTTTCATTGCAAACTATTTCTTCAATTACATGAAGGCCGATGAAATTATGTATAATATCCACTATTTTATCCCTATTATCAGGAGATACCTTGTTCATTCCTTTCGAAGTTGAAACATTCGCTTCACTATGGTATACCTACTTTATGTATAATAGGTGAAATCCATTATCTATAATATGTACCTTAAATGTTCCAAATGTTTGAAACAATATATTCATACACTTCTTACATAAGTATATCACCAAATCCCTTTTATAACAAAGTTTTTAGCTCTATTAACAAACATCATTGTACCATTTCAATACTCATCCAATAAGTGATTTCATAGATGGATCTATATTTTATCTATAGACATCATACCACTAAATAGGAAAAAGATAACTTCTTATGAAATTAAGTGTTACGATCAATGTTTATTATGTGTCTTAAATCCACCATATCACTCCAATTCTAAAAGGTAGGGTCCTATCGAATTTGAGATATCTTTGTAATTATTAATTCATCCATGCTCATTGTTTCTTCTATGCAAAAATTTTGGCAACATCTCCTGTAGTTCTCCAAGTATATAAACTATACATCGGTATAGTTCACACCTAGAGAACAATTAGGATGGTAAGAAATTTTTGTGATGTCAAATGAGTGTTAAATAAATTGTTAATAATAACCATAGGACATATTCTAAACTGTCTAACTTTGTGGGATAATTCAAATATTAGTTGACATATAGAGATCAATTAATCCTTGAACGGGTCTAAGCTTATAGATCAAATGCAAATACAATTCTATTTAAAATTATTATAAAAATATATTTACAATAATTTTAAATTTACATTATAACATTTTATGAGTATCATTTTTTAGGTGTATTATTATCTATATGGTTAAATTTTTTAAATATCCATATAAATTGCCATTGTTTAACAATTTGGAATTATGAATTCAATTTTATAACCGATTCTATCATATTCATAAGATATACAGTTCAACTCTTTTACCTTGATGTATATTTTATAAGCACTTAACTCATTTGACTTAACTTATATTTTATAAGTATAAATAAATTTTCAAGCATTCAAAGTTTTCAAGTTTCTATTAATATATAATCATCAAATTGACATGGATTATATTTTGTATGAGAATTCTTATTAATGTAAAACTTTAAATCCTTGTAATCCTTTTAAGATTCCTACTCATTTATAATCATATTGTTACTACTGTGTGATTTTCTTAAAATATATAATCATACGTAATCCTATTATTACTACTTTATGTATAGTTTTCATGTAAATTTTTTTATTTTTATTATGTATAAAATATTTAATATCATTGTTGAATATATAAAAAAACTAAATTTCAAATATTTAATATTTTTATTCACATTTTCAAATAGGTTTCATCGTATATATGAAAATATTTGCATTGTATAAATACAAATTATCAATATTGAGTAGATATTATTTATACAAAATAAAAATGCTAGATATTGTATAAATTCATTGATAAAATGAAAAATCATATGAAAATTATAATAAAACCTATTTGAATCATTATTGAATGGTTATTATTTTTAATACATTTCTAATGAAAATATTGAATACATGGGAATTTGAATACATGTTAATCATTATTGAATAAATATAATACATTGTTATGAAATTTGTATGATTTGTGATCCCTATTAAATTGTATAATCATAAGAAAATTTTATATTATTACATAAATTGTAATATGAAAATTTTTTATTTTAATCATTATGCATTGTTATGAAAATTTTATTTTAATAAAAATTTAAAAAATTTATATGAAATTTTTTATGTTAAAAAAATAAAAAAATTCATATCACAATTTATCATATGAAAATTTTCATATAACAATTTATCTTCATCCTTTTTTTATATTAAAAAAATATTTCATGCAAAAATTTATTTTCATCCTTTTT
Organism: Sindora glabra; assembly: GCA_020226215.1. Taxonomy (NCBI): domain Eukaryota; kingdom Viridiplantae; phylum Streptophyta; class Magnoliopsida; order Fabales; family Fabaceae; genus Sindora; species Sindora glabra. The sequence continues at coordinate 53,160,033 of CM035232.1, read as the reverse complement.
TTATTTTTAATATAAATTTTTTTATATAAATTGTTACATGAAATTTTTTCAAAAAATTACATAATAATCATTTTTAATGATAAAAATTGTTTCATTTTAATCATTATACATTGTTATGAAATTCTTATGATTTGTGATCCTTATTAAATTGTATAATCATATGAAATTATATTATGTTGTAAAAAATTCTTATGTATGTCATGAAATTTTTAGTATTATTGTTGAATATAAAAAAATTTCATTAAATATAATATTTCCATCAAATATACTTATAACATTTGTTTTCTTTATTATACGTTTTCATTGAAGTATGTTTACAAAGTTATATTGAAAAAAATTAATTACATATCTAAAAGTTTATTTTAATGTTGATATATTTTTTAGAATATGTTTATATAATTATTCTAATTCTGTATGTTACATTGTTTCAATGAAACTAAAAAATTTTGTATTCCAGAACTACATCCTAAATTTTAAGGTTTGCAAACAAATTCTCATAACAATTCTGTCCATGATAAAAGCCTAGGCCTTCACTTATGATTTATGCCATTTTTTAACGATGACAAAAGTCATTTATAAAAACCTAGGCCTTCATCAACGACTTTTATTGTCATTGAAGGCTTTAAGGATAGTCTTCAATAATGACAATTATCATTGGTGAAAGGTTAGAACTTTTTTGCAACGACAACTATCGTCATTGAATTTTTTCACTTCCTACTTGTGAACACCAAAATGGTGCCATTAGATCCTTGGATTTGTTGTCAGTAAAAATCCATAGATACATCACCGACAATCGAATATATGTCATCGCTGAAAATGTTGGTGGTGGTAAACTATTTTATTGTAGTGAATAAAAATGCATTAAAAATACAAATCCAAATACAAATTTTTTAACTTCTTTTAGCATCTGGTTTACAAAATTGCATGAGATGGAAAAAAAAAAGATAGAAAGATCATGTAGACAAAAACAAGAAGATTATCATGCTTTAAAGATACAAACCAAAATACAATTTTTTCTTTACCTCTTTCGGCATTTGGTTTACAAAATTACATGAGATGAAAAACAAAAAAATGGAGACATAGACAAAGGGAATCCAAAAATACTATCAACATTTCACATATATACACGAAAATAAGTGAACCATAATACCAATGACAACAATAACAAAGAAACATTGAAAAAATTATAGGATAAATTCGATCAAAATTTGACAAGACTTGACTAAAAAAATGGTAGAAAGAGAGCAAAACATGATTGATATATATATATAAAGAATAACAATGAAAAAGAAGGAATGAAGAAACATAGCTCAGAAAGTTGAAGGGGAGCTTTGTTTGCTTCTACTCATGTGTGATAACAGCGAAAATGATGTTTTGCCATTCTAAATCCCATGTGGACTACATTTTTTTCAATCATCAGTATAGAAAAAATCTGGTGTCGATATATCCCTTCTGAGATATTGGTACTACTCTAGATCCCCTCAATTTTCTAAAAATTCTATAGCGATGGCATAGTTATCATTATAGTGTAAGAATTTTTTTTTTTTTTTTCAAAAATTCAACACCAACAACATTATTTTCAATATGGAGTTCTCGGGACATTGGCATTAGCTGCTAGTAACATATTTTTCCATATACCCTATAGGGATGACTTTATCATTAGTATACGTATAATTGGTTAGCATTTTAATCTACTTGGTTATCTGCAAATTTTATAGTGACGACATATAGCATTCCAATTTGCTTAGTTATTTAGAAACTTTAAGTTGACGACATATATTGTTGGAATATATGTTTTTTAGCATCAAGCCTTTCCTCCATATAGTTTATGTCCTATACCAACAATCAACTACTATCATTAGTATAGAGTGCTTTTCTTGTAGTGGGTGCTTAGCAAGTTCAAGTTTCTGTGACTTGCTTCGATCCACTTGATGTATTACGTCTATCTTGGGATTAAGATTTGGGTTTGCACTTTCGATTTATTTTGGATCATGTGGATTTTCACTAGTTTATAGTTTCTGCTTCTGGGTCCTCAAGTAATGCTTTAAGCCTTAGCATCAACAGAAGAAGGGATGTTAGGGAATCCATCGAATTCTGCCGATGTGCACAGGAACTAAGTTTTGAAGTTTCATATTGAAGTTTGCAAATCCGCAAATTTGAAGTTTGATGTGCAAATTTTTGAATTAATTTTGATCTAGCTTTAGATATTTGAAATTTTGTCTTTTCTTTCTAGTTTTAGATTATGAGGACAAATTGTTTCGATTCTTTGAGGTTGGAGTCATGGTAGCCAGAAGCAAAAGAATGGTGTTGTAGATCGGAATAGTTTTATAATTAAAAATTTTTTGTGAAACCTTTTGCACGTATTTAAAATTAAAATGAACCACTCAAAAAAATAAAATTGTGGCCGGGTGCTATTATGAAAATCTTGGCAAATTTAAAATTATTTTGGGTTCCCACAATTTATAAGCATATGAAGTTTTCCAACGTCTCGAAATCACGAAAATTTTGCAAAGAATTCATATATCTCTGGTAATGTTAAGTGAAATTATACACAAAGATAGAGTAATTGAACCTTTAAAAAAAGTATTATATGCATTGAAAGTGAGCATGGGGCAATATAATACCTAAGTTATTGTTAGTGAACAATTAACCTTCCTTTACATTAGTTACCATCCAAATTGATAACAGCACTGTTCAAAATGATTTACATTGTTATTCCTCTTCCTCTTAATTGTCTCTCCTTCATATGGCTTCACTATTATTTCTGTGTGCCGGAGAACAACCCAAAACAACTACAAAAATTTAAAGAAGTTCCCTTAATTTACAGTTTTAGCAACTGTCTCTAGCGTTATTTCCACCAAGTTTTCTGGAAACATAGAACTTAATTCTTAACGTCATTAGCCAATGTTTCTCATATTTGCAACGTAAATTGTATTTTCCCCTTCCTTGGTTGAATAGGATAGATGATTTGTATTAAATGTATTTAATTAAAGTTAAACGGGATTTTGACTTCACAGCTGCTTTATTATTTCTGTTGTTCCAACTTTTGGTTATACAATTTTCTTCCCTATCATGCAGGATAAAAATCACCGTTTCATGGCTCAGGACTGCTGTCATCGAGTTTTGAGATATTATTTGAATGACATTGTTGTCAATTTGGATGAAGTTAATGTGAGAGAGAGTTATTTGTCCAGTAACATTATTTTATTTTAGGTATTAAATTATTCAAAGTTTAAAATTAGAAAAATTTTTGGCACATGATCCATAGTTTTTTTTTTAAGTCATAGTATGAATAATAACTTATTTAATTCATATATATATATATATATATATGATTTTAAGTTTGAAACTTAGACATAATGGAAAATAAAAATATTTAAAAAAATATCAGATGTTATTAAGGTATTATTGGATGCTACAACATATCCAAAATTAAAGAACCTAAATTACATTTTACCTTTGGTTTAATACTGAAAACACAATGATTAATCCATTAAGCGTTGCACATCCCAAATTTCATGACTACCTGTAGTAAGTAATTCCTCCCCCCCCCCCCCTCCCCGGGTTATATTCATCTATTCCTTGGCTTTCAACACTAAAATATAAGTGAAAAGAAAGAACGTAGCCAAAAAGTTCTATAATATTGACTAGGTGAAGTCTAACTATAAATTTCACATTAGATGTTATAAACTGTCTAGATGCTTAGCCTTTTTAGGTTATTTTTATGAAACAAAATTACAAAAAGATTTTGATTATAAAATTTATTAATTCAATTTGCAGAACATAAAATTATGTTTAGCATTATATTTGACTGAAGCAAAAAATACATAGTAACTATAAAATTACTATAATGATGAAGAAAAACTCACGAATTCAAATGTACCACTACAAAAGAGGATTGAGAACAGCTCCTAAGAAAAGAAGTACTCCAGAAACCTCCTCTCTGATAACAAAAATGAAGGGATGATCAGCCACGAAACTGGGAGGCGGTGGCCGTGGCTTTCTCTGCCTTGCGGCCCAAACAATACGACTCATAGTAAAAGCTGCAGCCTCAGTCCCTTCCTCATTCACTTCAATCACAGCCTTGTGAATTATCTCCCAGCCTCCTACAGAACCAACCATTTTAGAGAATCCCCCGTGCTGTTCAGACATTTTCAATCCCATTTCTTGTATTACTTTAGATGCTCTGAAGTTGTGTGAGAATTTCAACTTTGGGATCCATAATTTTGCCAGCTCTGTGCATTTCAGTTTGTCAAAAAATTTATCAAGAACTATCCGGGGGCTTGCACTGACCCTTTTAATGAGTCTCTGTAAGCCATCTTTTTCATGTGGGAGGAAAATGTACATGGAGAATCTCTTCTCACTACCTTCATCTCTGATTTTAGAAGAAGAAGTGTTGGCACTGAGATATGGAAGTTTTAAGAGCTTGAAATCATGAAAAGAGCCATACTCATACTTATCTCTTGTGATACTAGTCATGAATAATGTTTCAACAGTTTCTCCATTGAGGAGATGAAAAGTTTCTTTCATTGTATGTTGAGGATTGAAACTTACTTTCCATGCTCCTTTGAAGTACAGTGCATTTGTCAGAACCATTGATGTCATAGAGTTGAAATCCTCTGGTTCGGTTGGCTTTTTAATGAGCCCTTTTGTGCCTTTCTCTACCCATTCGTTCACAATTTTGCTAGCCTCTTCAGCCTTTAGAAAATGGCACAATAGTGGAATATAGAGATTTTAAAGAGACAATACACAACAGATATATGTACACGAAAATGAAAATAAAAATGAAATAAAATAAAGGTACTACTTGGTAATACATTTCTATTTTAAGCCCTTATTACCAAAAAAAAAAAAAAAAAACAAAGCTTCACAATCATTCCGGGTTTTAAATTCATTTCATGTGAAAAGGCATGCCTCTAATATGACTTTAGAAGCATGTCTATAACAGGGTTGTAACGTGGTTAACATGTAGATAAGAAATAGCAATCGCTTTATTGATTTGAATGTAAAGAAAGATCCTTAAAATATCATATTATGAATAAATTATTTTAGTAATATGTAAGGAGGGCCAAATATTAAAAGTAAATACTTTTGGTTTTTATAGCAATTTTACTAAAGTGTTGAGTTATCATGAAAAGTGAATCTAAGTTTGTTCCACTAACAATCACAAATTACTTTTTGAATTGCGTCAACTTCATAGAATGTAGGTTAATTTGTTTCCTAACGAACAACTAATTACAACTACAGTGAAATACCATGATTTACAGGGGTAAAACACAAATGTAATATTCCTCAACAAACACTTTATTGTTTTTGAAGAATTGATTCATAACAAACTACCTGTGGTACCTGATGTTGCTTCTCCGAGGTTAAAAGGTTTTTATGTGCATTATGTAGATGATCACTTATATTATTAGAAAAAATAAATAAATGCATATCAATTCTAGAAAGCGAATAAAAACAATCTAGTTTTGTACGATCGTATTAGTAATTTGCCTAAATCTCATAAAAGGGTTGAATCGAATTTTTAATATATAAATTGAATATATATAACTTAAATTTTAAATATTTTTAAAAGGGAACAGGGGGAGTAAAATAAGAAAAAACTTTCACTGCGTAAAAGCAGACTAAACCAAAACTAACTTTGAACAAGATTTCTTCGAAACTAATTTCACTTAAAATTTGATAACATTAAAATTGATTTTCTTTACTATTAAAAATTTACTGAAGGGGAAAAAAAAGCAATTCCATTTAAATTTGTTAGCAAGCTTTTCAAGCTTTGACAAATACCACTTTATTAACATAAACCCCCATTGCAACTGCAACAGTAATCAAAATATAAAAACAGAACGATACTACCAGATCAAAATCATGTAGTTCCTCACCCAAAAACTTTAAAGATCAAGAAAGAAGTATTTACAGTTTGAAAGCTACCTTGTTCGCAAAATCCACAGACTGCACTTTTGCTTTATATATATTTTTGGCCAATTCTTCGAAAGAAGATTCTAGAGGACCAACAGATTCATCCATTAAGATGCCATTCAAACAAAACAGCTCCGGACCTTTCTTTGTGATTTCTGAGGATCTCCCGACAACATGAATTTTATTAAAATCAGACAGAGACTTCAATTCACTTTCTTCTAATGGATCTTCAGCTTTTTTTTCTGTCATGCCTTCTGAATTTTCATCCTCCATAGATCGCAATTCTGACTGTTCGTTCTCGTGAACAGAGCATATTTCATTGGCAAAGAGTTTCATTATCTTTGAAGATTTCTTACTGATTTGGCTCAGATTTTTGGAGCCAAGAAACCCTAACAATTGCTCTAAGGTTCTTCCGTGTGATCCTGAAGCCAATAGATTAAGCAGAAGGTTCAGTGATACTGGAGATATCACTATGTTACGGTTGTTGCTTCTTTTAATATTCTTGAGAATTTCTTCAACTGCTATGGCAGTACAAAACTCCATGGCGTCAGCTTTAGGGTTATCAAATCTGAGGAGTCCCCGGAGTGTGGAGTATTGCTTTTACAACGCTACAACTTTCAGGGTTTTGGGTTGTATTTATACCAAATTCTTATGTTCTTTTTAAATAAAGTGACATCACAATCATACGTGTAATTAAGGAACCGGATGATTACAATTTTCAAAAAATAAATATAATAATCAGTCCTTCGTTATATAAAAGTAGTAATTGTGATAGTAAAATTAGAATTAAGATTTGATTTATGAGTGGCCGCCCCTAAATTTTAAAAAAGTAAAAAAAAATAGTAAAATCAGAATCAGAAATTCAAAATTTAAAATTTAAAATATAGGGGGGATAATCTACTTTTTACATTTTTTCAAATAGAAGAGGATATTTTACATTTTTTCTTTATGTAAGTATACATTTGGTCTATAGTATTAATTCAATTCATTATAAATAAATAAATAAAAATAAGAAAACAAATAAATAGATATATCATTGAATAATATTAATTAATTTTTATATATTTATGTTCTTATTTTAAATAATAAATAAATAAATGACAAATATACAAATAAATAAATCAATTCATAAAATATTCTTTTTTCTTTACAATGAGAATAGTCAAACTACTAAATGTACACATGTAAAATATATGAATTGAATACTTAAATAAAATTTTTAAGGAATATCAAATGTCATTTGAGTTTAAAGTTTTTGATATATATATATATATATGGCAATAGGAATGGTAATCAACTGAACATATTTGTGCATAGTCCTAGGCTTGAATTTCAAACATAACTAGGGTAAAACATTGAAGATAAAATTAAATAATACTTAGTATTTAATTTATTATAAAATTCAGATTGAATAGAATTTATATATATTATTATTATTATAAAATGATTGTAAAAATAAAATCAATTTTATTAAATTTCATAATATTATATAATGCATGTGAAGATTAAATTTAAATCAACATTTATCTTTCATTTTATATTTGTTTGATCCATTAATAACAAATATTATAAAAAAATTTATATTATTACACATTACACATAAATATAAAAATAATGAATTTAATAACTATACAAGACCTTTAAAAGAAAAGATAAAGACTTGAACAAACTAAAAGGATAAAAATTTAATAAATATATATTATTTATTATAGCAGCAAGTTATAAAACTATGATTTATATAGTGGCCAATTCATTATTTTATTTTAGAAGTTATGAGTTTAACTTTAGAAGAAGATTTAAATTTAAATTTAAATTTAAATTTAAATTTTTTTTGATATTGTAGAATTAAAATAAGAAGAAAATATTTCACCATATGACATCACATGGCAAGGATTAACCATCGTAGGAAGCTATATGATAGAGATCAAATTCTATTTTAATAACATAAATAAATATAAATAAATAAATTGATTTTTATTATCTTGTTTATATTAATATAATTTAATCAATTTTAAAATAAATATAAATTAATTTAATTTATATATTAAAATATTTTTTAAAGTTAAAAGCCTTTACTTAAATAGCATTTGATATGGGCATTAACCACATCATCCAAATTCAAGTTCCTAACCATGGAGAAAATGAGATGCTATGGGCATTAACTGTCTCTGGGGATTTTTCTATTTCTATAGCTTATTATGCCCACAATTGTACTTGTTACAATGAGACTGAGGCTCAACTTTGGAAGGCTCTATGGGATTCCAAGATACACTACAGACTTAAAGTTATCTTATGGCAGTTCACTCATTGTGTCCTACCTACACAACTTCGTCTCCGTCAATTTGTTTCTATTCTCGACTTGATATGCCCTTTATGTGGATAGGAAAATGAAGATGAACTCCACATCATAAGCTGATGCGAAATCTCTCGACTTCTCTAGTTTCAGGTACTGGGAGTACATCTCCCAAACTACTTTTAATTACCCTCACGATTTCCTTGCTGCTGTTCTTCAAGTTACTTATGACATGCTACCTGCTTCTGCACCGCAAGATATGACCAACAGAATTGTGGTAGGTGCAGCAATCATCCTTCAACGCCTCTAGGAAACCAGGAACAATATCCTTTTCAATCATAGCCCATTGAACCTAAATGCACTAATAACGTTGACTGAAACCGACTTAATGCTGGAAATAGCTCGCATGTAGGGACCAACTACGGCTTCTCGCACCGTATTCCTAACTCATTGGATTCCTCCTCCTATAGATTATTTGAAAGTCAATGTGGATGCGGCTTGGAAGAATGGCAGGGCAACTATGGCTGCACTTGCACGGGATAACATCGGTGAAATAAAGGGTTTCTGGTTTCACAAATGCAGAGCTGTCTCTGCAGCAAAGACTGAGGCTTTGGCTATATTAAAGGCATGTCAGGCCACAATGAATCTACCTTTTTCAAACATAATGATTGAGAGTGATTGTAAGTATGTGGTGGATGCTTTATTAGATTTTAGCTCCATCCCCTAGAAACTTTCTAATATTATAGAAGATATTAAGGACTTTCTTTATCAATCATCAAAGTTTTCTATTGCTTGAATTAATTGCTATGCAAATGAAGTAGCTCGTGTTAGAGCTCATTGGGTCTTTTTTGTAATAGGGAGTGGATCAGGGTCTGTTCTAGAAGTTTCTCCTTCTGTAGAGAGTGCTTGTAATCATGGCTTGCTATTTGCCTTTAGTTTCTATTTTTGGAGCAAAAAAAAAATATTCGACATATTTTGAAAGTTTTATATCTTTTTCTACATTTTATATTTGATTTTTAACTTTTGCATATATGTATTTAATAATTTAATCACCCCTATAATTAAAAAAATATTTGTAATATCTACTAATTATATATTAGCTGTGGTTTGAGCTTTCAATATTTTTCAACCTAAAAATATCTCTGCGCAAGTCACTTTCACGTGCTAGATTCAACATTTCTAAGGCCTCTTTATTCCTTTTCCACATGCATATGGCCTTCACTCACAATCCTGGAATGTTTAACTTTTTTAGTGTTGTAGCTTTTCTAGTTCTGTTTTTTTCCTTTTTCTCTTTCTTTGGCATTTCTGGCTTTTCTAGCTCTACCCCATTTCTTCTTCTCCTTCTTCAACCTTATTTTTATATGAACACCTCCTTTTTTGCAATCTCTTCTTCATCTCACAATCTCCCTGATTTCCTCTTTTTATACAACAATGTTTCCTTTTTGTTAACCTCCATTCTATTTATCGAAGAGGGAGGCTATTATTTCCTCTAATCATTGCTATCTTTGATTTCAAGTGATGGAATTCCCTTTCATAACTCTTTGATTTGCAATTGCTTGTTAGGAAATTTTCATTTTTGCTACCTTCCTTCTTCATTTCTATGGATAAGCCCTTGATATGTTCCTATGGCACCACCTTCAACTTTGTTCTACCTTCGTTCTTCATCTTTGAGTTGTTTCTCTATCCAATTTCTCACATTCATTGTTAATTACTTTGGTTGATCATTTTTGAATTCAACGATGGTATCAACATTTGGTAAAGCCCTTCCTCTTCTTTTGTGCTTCTCAAGTTTCATTAGCTCATACCTTGGAAGGACAAATTGATAGATTTCACTGGAGTCAAAGTCAATAATGCCTTCATTTAAATTAGATCATAATTTTCTAATTCTAGACAAATTAACACTTCTTTATATTACAATTGGAGATGGATGAAATCAAAAAGGTGCCACTACAAGGTATATTGGTATATTACTTTCATTTTATGAAACAATATGGTATAATAAAACCAAAAAATTTAGTTGTGTATCAATGTAACCCTTTAAGCTTCCGTTTGTTAAGTTCAACATTTTTGTTGGTGTTGCAGGTTTAAAGATCCATAGCCAGAATGCTCTACCTTTTGAGAGGCCAGCTATGGACACTTAACATTAAGGATAAAGAATAGAATACATGCTCTCTACCATTGAAACTGCAATGATGATGGCAAAAAAGTCCTAATCGACTCTTTAATTTGCCCATTTTTTTTTACTCTTATCATAATTTGCATGAACACCTTTATAGCAGTATGTTGGTTTGTAGTAGGTGTTAATTTTATTTCACTTTCACAAAATGATTTCATTTGATATATGGAGAGAATTTTTATTTTATGAATAGCAAAACATAGAAATATGATGCTATGTTTTATGCTAAAACCTCTTATGGGCTTTAAGTGAGTGAATAAGACATACTCAGTAAAAAATCTCTAAATATGAATAGTTCATTTGTTTTAGGTTGAAGGTCCTTACCCGATATATGCACTACCTAGATTAACTGAATTCAAAATTTGCAAATCTTCGTATATAGCTTACCTAGTCTACTAAAGTTAAAATTTATGAACTAATTGCTTAATGATTTTGGCATTTTTCTTAAAAGACACTTATCAAGTGCCCTTCTTAATTAGGTGTATTTATTTATAGTAGGGGTTAATTTCATTCTACTTTTAGAAAATGAAAATTAAAATATAGAAAAGATAGTATAACATAATTCTTTTAAAATTGAAATGATAGTCTATTTAGAGATAGAAGATATTTGTGCTATTTGATTTATCTAATGGTCACTTAATTAAATTATTGTGCAGATGCAGTACTTTGACAAAGTAGTAATGGTGTAAAAAATAGGTGAAAGTGAATAAAAATGCCTTAGGTGACATCAGTACACTGTAATGTCAAATTCAATAGTTGAAGGTATTGTTAAATGCTAACTTGTGGCAGGTTATCCATAGAATTCAAAGAGCTAAGAAATTTATTGAACTTAAATTAGGTTAATTGTCCTTTTTGGTGAACTATAAAAGTTTTTCAAGTCCTTTTCCAAGTTGGGAACCAAATTCTGATAACTCAAGGTTCAATGAAGCTCTAAAATATATGACTCTTTACAAGAACTAAGTATAAAAGTCTCAATCCATGTCTTCAAAATAAAGAGGTAAGTTTTATACTAATTATCTTACTGTTTTGTCCCTTTAAGGGCTGTATAATATTTTTAAAAGGATTTATCACAAGCTATAAGAAAAAATTAATATAAAGATGGAAAGTTAGATTGTTATATGTTACATATTTAGCAAGTTAAAGGTTTAACAGCTACTTTGGCTAGTGCTTCGAGGAGAGAAAAAAAGCCCAAGACTATAATCCAGAATTTACATACTAAAATTGAATGCATGAACTACTTGCCATGTTTGGTTTTGGCAAATTATAGCTTTTAGATTTTACATTTTACTCTTGTAGAAGTTTTCTCGTATACAAAATTTTTTTAGGTTTGTCTTACAAATGAACAACTATATGTTTTAATGTCACGTGCTTAAAATGATTTCATGGCTACATCTATACCTTCAACAAAGAGAAGTAGATGCTCAATATACTATAGTTTAGGAGTTAAGATAAGGTAGTATGAAGAGAAAATTAAACTTTAAGTTATTGGTGAATGGTACACTATCAACTAAGAAGTATCTGTTGGTGACTTGAATTGCATAATATCATCAAGTTCCTAAATTTTTATAAGCATGTAGAGTGGGAAATATTATTGGCTAGAAATTCTAAATTTCATGATTAGGTTCAATAGATCCTATTTTCTTTTCCAATTTTTTTGAAAAATAAATTAACTTTTGCATGCTTCGTATTAAGGTTAACTAATAATATATTTTTCTACATACAACAATGGTATTAGATAGTTTTCTCTTTGGTTTAGTCAATTTAATGATGGAATTAGTTGATACATATAAAGTTCTTCTACCAAAGTTCATTATGAGTATATTCTTCTTAATCTTGTCTCTTCTCTCTTATAAAAATGGGTATATCTTTTTATTCACCATCTTGAATTTAAGTTAAAAATCTCATTTCATATGTTAAGGTTTTGTTGCATAGTTGTAATATGATTATGAACTATTGTTAGTTTATAACATGTGGATAGAGGGATATTTCATTTCAATTTAAATTACACTTACTTGTCCAACCAATGTTGAAGTAATAGTTTTCTTTTCAAGTGTTCAATCACTTGTGTCCTTGTGCATATTTTATGAAGGATAATAGTTATATGAATTTATTTTAGAGTCTTCATGATGGAGAAGTCATTTAGATAGATACAACCTAATGATGAAAACTAGGAATTTTAGATGCGTTTTCAAGAATTCATCCTTTCAATGGTCCATGACATCATATAATACTTCACCCAATTGAGTATCAAAATTTGGCAATATGAAGTTTTAGTATTTACATTTGCATGTTTTTACTGATGATAGATAGGAGCTTCATGCTGAAGCCTTCAAATTGCATTTTGATTATTATTAGAAAATAGTTACTTTATATTATTATAAAAGTAGCTAATATTTAAGCCTACATTAAGCTTTTGTTCATGTGAAAGTTAACAAAAAAAAAAGCTAGCACTTTTAGCTATTTTTTAAAAACCATTATCAAATCTTTGCTATGGTTATTTAAGACTCTAAGATTTTCAAGTTAGTAGTATAAGATCTAAAAGAATAACTAAAATCACTAGCAATACATGTATGCTTATAATATATGTGTTAAATTATTTTTCTAAGAACATAATTTGTTTGATAATGATTCTCATTTTTATCATCACTAAGGCAAAAATGTAATTTTCCAACATCTTTAAGCCTTGATAAAAATAAAATTGAGAATCAGATGAATTTATTAGGGATCTAAGTGCCACCACCACTAAAGAGTTTTTATTCTTGGTAATCACTTATACATATATATCTTGAGGTTTATTGCTCTTTTGAATTCTCCTTTTGGAAGTGCAGCAAGACTTAAGTTCTTGTAATATGCCTCATTGTAACATTCCTTATATGTTCCTAGCAATTGCAAGACTTGTGATTTTGCATTTAATTATATTTTACATAGTTACAAGAGAATATCTTTACTTCATTAATTTTGAAGATAAAATTAGGAAATGACATGGTGCTAACTTTGGAATAGGAAATGAAGATGGTAATGATAATTGTGATAGATTATGTATTTTTTTAGCTTACAAGTCAAAAGTAAGAGGAAAATATTAGTGCTTGGACCTAGGATTTTGTATTTAATTATATCGTATCTAAGTGGAGAAGAATATCCTCATGTCTTTAATTTTGAAAATAAAATTAGGAATGCTATAGAGGTATGGAGTTAACCCTAAAGTGAGAAACAAAGATAGTGATGATCATTATGATAAATTACATATTTTTCAAGTCAAAAGTAGGAGATAAATATTAGGTGCCTATATCTTCAAATTTGATCATGCTAATAATAGTATAATTGTTTTCTTTAGAGAATGCAAATTATGTGGCCAATTTGTTTTCTCTATTAAATTTAATAAAGCTGGTGAATGCTTATAAAAAAGATATTATATTTTGAAATTTGAAATTTATTATCATAGTTTTTCCTAAAGTTGAAACTAGAAATTCTAATGGTTCCAAAGCTTGAAAAACTCAAAATCCTTTCTAATGAAACATTCAGTAGTAATTGTAATGTAGATCATTTTTCTTATTTTTTAGTAATATGATGTGATCTTTACATTTCTTTGATAGTTCAATAAAATTCAAAGTAAATTTCATATTGACATCTGATGTTGATATCTTTTCCACTCAAATCATTGTCAAATGTGTTTATCATTCTAAACCTGATGAGGATAGTAACAATTTTACTATATTCAAAATGACTAATGATAAAGATACAATTAATAAATTTATTGCTTTGTCCCCATTCTATAAGGTGAAAACTAAATTATTGATTGTTTATACATTTGAGTATTACATGCATCAAATTTACATTATTTTTTCTTTCTAACTAATTATGCAAGAACTTGAATCTAGGATGTACAAAGATCTTATTAAAAATTGTGTATCAGCAAATAAAATTAAAAAAGATGACTTAAGTTTATTATTTACAAAAAGCTAATTTTTTAATATTATTATTTCATTAAATGAATAATGATGTCTCTTATAATATTTTTATTCATTTCTATATTGGACATAATCTCTATCACTTGTGATGATGAAGATTTCCTAACACCTTCAAAAAAGGTATTTGATGATATTTTTGGTACTATATCATGTATAAATTTAATCAGTCCCCATATGTCTACAAATAAAATGAATAAGATTATCAAAAAGGAGATTGATGATTAGATCATATATTTGAAACTTTGTTTAATTTATAGTTTTTGTAAACTTGAAATAATTTAATTATCCTTTTTTTATTCATTTTTATATTTAGTAAATTAGACAATATTTATTCTTTATTATCTATCATGATATGTATTTATATAAAGAATAAGGATTAACATTTATACATTAAATTCCATATAAATTGATATTATTCTTTATATGTTTTTCTAAATTTCATTTGTTATAATATTTGATCATGTATGCATGTATCTAAATATGATCATGATAATAGATTAACGTAATATTATAATATTATAATAATTCTATCAATTAGTAATGATTTAAAAAATATAGTATCTCTTATTACTTAAATTGAATACAATTATGTGAATTTTATAATTATTCAAATGATATAAATATAATTATAGATTTTAAATTAATCACTTGAATATTTTATAATTTAAATTTTAAAATTTTAAATTTATATTGTAAATTATTATTAATTTAATTAATTTAATTTAATCCATATATCGCATGAGTTAAAAGCTGGTTATCGTATATTTTATAACTATTTCGTCACCTAATTTCACTAAATATTTCTCTCTGAATGCTAGCGATAGTCGCTCTCGCGTCTTCCCTCCAGGAAAGGGCCAAGTCGCCCTTTGCACAAATGAGATGAGATAACCGGCAGCCTTTGTTTTGTGCTTTTATGTAGTATTTTGCTTTCTTATATTTTTTTAAAAATTTATACAATTTGTTACTTTTTCACATGTTAGTTGTACAATCAGTCATGAGGCTTTAAGATACCAAAAATTGTTTGACCATTATTTAAAAATTGTTTAACATTTTTTATTCATTTAAACTTTTTAATAACGTGTAAAATCTTATTTTCTAAGTAAAAATTTTAAACTTATGGGGTAGCTACAAAAATTAAGAAGATTAAGTGAGGGTTGAGACTATATTTGACTAATTTTCTAATTTATTTAAGTTTATCTATTGAAATTGGAATAAATAATTATATAAATTTCAATAAGTATTTGAATGAATTTATTATATTAAATTGGATTTTATTTCTATAAATTTTCTCACATAATTTATATAAAAAACCTATTTCAAAAAATAGAAAGATTTGAAGGCTGCATTTCGGGTAGATAGTGGGTAGATAGTTGATAAATTACTTGATAATTTATAAGTTAATTGATAGTTAATAAATTAACTAATTGCACTAGAATTATTTTATAAAATTACTTATTCAAATGGCCAAAAATGTAAAGTAATATAAAAAGATATATTAATATAAATAGGTATATAAATTAAATTAATTTTTATTTATTTTACATATTTATTTATTTACTTAATTTTTATGACATTACATATTGTTAAGAATTCCATAAAATTATAGATAAAATTTTTTTTAATACTTTGTTCATTTAACTAAATTATTTTTCTTGTTGATTAAGGAGCTTGTTTATGATATATATATATATATATATATATATATATATATATATATTTAATTTTATAAATCCATAAATAACTTATTTAAATTTTAATAGTTAACATTTTCAAATTTTATAAAAAAAGCCAAGCAAGACAAAAATTTTGATTACAAACATGTCACAAATTAAGCTTAGGTCAAAAAATTTTACAATAGGCCTACTTATTTACATTAAGGCTTGATTTAATTTAACATATTTCCATCGTTGAGACTTTTTTTAATTATGTTTACTATATAAATCATATTATTTTTATTTAGGGAATATTAATTACATAAAATATACACTTACATAAGTAATAATCAAATAAAATAATGGATATGGTACACAATTATATTTTTATTTAAAATTATATCATAATAAATATTTGTTGTTTTTCTAATAATTTTAATAATCATGAGTGCTTTTAATATCCAAAGAATACACTATAACGACTATAATTATAAACGCTTATTCAATATTGCGTATTTTAAACACAAATAAACTTGTTTTAAACAGCATTTTTACAAATAAAATTATAACATAAATTCATATTTTTAAAGTAGTTATGGAAGAAACACCTAAAACTTTCTCTCCACAATCCTGCATCAAGATTAAATCTCCTTTAAAAATTTCCCTTTTAATGAAAATATAAAAATTGTGGATAAAAATAAGGTTAACATATAAACAGAGTTGAGAGCATGGATTTAAGGTCGGTGGAAGAAGAAACTAGAGGAAAGAGGAGTGTATCTTTAGAATCTGTTTATTTACTATTTTTAAAAGTTATTTTGTATTTTAATATTTTTAAAAATAAAAATTTTTGTTTGACAAATTATTTTTATAATATGTTTTTATTAATTATAATTTTAAATGTGTAACCTAAAAATATAAAAATAAAAATAATTTTAGACATTTTCTTTAATTTTTTATTTTTGATAATAATTTTACAATTAAATAAAATATCATTTTTACTCCTCTAAATACCATTTATTTTTATTTTTAATTTAAAATTTATTTTTGGAAATTAAAAAGTTTCGATATATGATTTTTAAAAATAATTTCTAAAATTAAAAAATATATATATGTAAACATACCCCCCATAGGTTTGGTTATGGTGAGATGAAGCAACCATGTCAAAAAGCAGCTTTAGCTCTATTACCTTTTTTTTTTTTCACTAAACATTCATTTTAATCCTTGAAAGATAAAAATTATGTCAATTTGGTCTTTATTTAAATCATTTTCTCAATTTCATTTCTCTTATATCTAATTACTGCAGGGTTTTAAAATGCAGACCGCATCTCTGAATGCGGCTGCAATTTT
Organism: Sindora glabra; assembly: GCA_020226215.1. Taxonomy (NCBI): domain Eukaryota; kingdom Viridiplantae; phylum Streptophyta; class Magnoliopsida; order Fabales; family Fabaceae; genus Sindora; species Sindora glabra. The sequence continues at coordinate 53,142,675 of CM035232.1, read as the reverse complement.
GCGGATGCGGAAGCAACTGTTACCGCATTCAAGCGCATTTGTAGTGCGATTGTAAATCACTATCGTTGTGGTCTGTTGTGGACGCATTGTAGCACTAATGCGGTTGTCACGTCTGGTTGCGAACTGTTTTCACCGCATTCTCGCCACAATCACAATCGATCATGAATTAAGGCAGAAGAGCACAAATGAGAAAAAAAGACTGATGGTTTGTTTGGATGGAGGTGAAAATAGAAGAGGAAGTAATTGAAGGGTGAAAGAAAATGGAAGAAAAAGAAATTGGAGGTGAAAATAATTTACCTTGGGGTGTTTGGAATGAGTGAAAATGGAAGAGGAAGTAAATAGGAGTGAAATGAATTTTCTTTATTTGGAATGGGTCAAAATAGGAGAGGGAGGAAATGTGATTAAGTAAAATGACCAAAATATTCTTATGTTATATTATGATGAAGTAGTTATAATATTATTTAATAAAATTAAATAAAAATAATATACAAATAATATAATTTATGTCAAAATTTTTTTATTATTTATACATTTATATAAATAATTTTAAATTTAATATAATTAATAAATTTTTAAAAATTTGCACTACAAATTTAAAATATCTTTTCCACAAATGGATTTTTTTAAATTCCACCTCTCTATTTCTTTTAGCGTCTGTTTGGGACGGGTCGATGGAGAGGGAGGTGGAACGGAGGGTTTTGCATAATTTCACCCATTTGGATACATTTGTCGCTTGTGAGGGGGTGGAATTGGGAGTGCAAAATTTCACTGGGGCCCACTTGAAAATTTACCCCTCTGAAATGAGGGGTTTAGAGGTGAAAATTCCTAATCTCGGTCACCGCCCTTCACATTTTTCTCTGCTTCCTTCCATTTTTTTTACTGCTGCTACTCGTTTTCTCTCTCTGCTTCCTTCCATTTACGCTACTGCTGCTCCTCTCCTCTTCTTCGGTTCTCTTCCACGCACAGCGCGTCCCCCGACGGAGAAGCCTGATCTGTTGTGTCGCCATGGACAGCAACCAACAGGTATGATTGTTGCTGAAATCTTGGCTTCTGATCTTCGTTTGTTGTGTGGTTGATGTTGGTAGAAATGTGTGGTGACAAACAGTTGATCGGGGAGAGAAGTGTTCATCTAGCGACGGGTTGTGCTACGAGGAAGAGGAAGTGTTTTCTTCTCTGGCGAGGCGACAGTGGCGACTAGCGGAGACAGTCTGGTCTGTGTCAAATCGGCTCGGATGTGACCGAACTCAGGTTGGCATGGACCTAACCCGATCTATTTTTTTTATTTTTTTTCAGAATTTTTTTAATCAAGAATTTTTTTTTAAAATTCTTTTTAGAATTTTTTTTCTTTTAATCCAATTTTTTTATGGATTTTTTATTTTTTTTCAAAATTTTTTTCTTTTAATCCAGATTTTGTTTTTTTTTTTATGGAATGGTTTTTTTTTTCTCAAAATACATATATATTAAAATTGTTTGTGGATGCTTTTTTTGTAAAAATTAAAGGCCTCATTTTCTACGGTAAATGAGATTCTCATAAACATGATTATCAGTTAATAAATGGATATTGGTTGATATTGTACAATTACTACAATGTATAATTAGGTGATAGATTACAATAGTTGAGCACTAAGATTATAAGTGTTTTTTTCGATTTTTGCAACATCTTGATTGATATGAATAACTGATAATTATTAAATCAAAATAAAATTTTTTTATTCATAAAAATTAAATATACAATTGAAGATAACAAATCAAGAATTTATCATGCAAAGTTTCCATAATTTAATATTTGAAACTCGTAAAAACAAACTAGAAGAATTATTAAATATACTTCATTATTCAATATATTAGGATAAAAATGCAATCAAGTTGATAACTTCATTTAATAAGATACAACTTATAATTTTAATATTTCTCATATTGAAAATATAAAATAAAGAGGAAAATATATGGCATTAATTAATATCTTCTTTTTATTGCATGATGAAAGCACTAAAATTTACTCCAAACCTTTATAACTCCATATCATTCAACGCTAATGCATGTTGAGCTAAATTTTTAAGATAATAAATATGGGATTCATAGTGAAGATGTATTAACCTATTATCATGTTGAGTTAAATAAAAGAATATTTACTTTATTACTTTTTATAAGTTATCCAAAATTTTTCTTTACGTATAAAGAGTAAAATACTTCAAAAAAAAGTAATGAAGGAATAAATGTAAATGGTTGAAATATAAGATAATAAATATTTATTAATTAATGTAAAATTAGAAAACTTTAAGGGTTTTTTTGTTAAAATATGATTAGAAAATATGTTTGACATTTTATTAAAAAATTAATTATCAAAAGGAGAAAAATAAAAATTATTTAGGATTAACTTTAAATTAGAAAATAAAGAGAAATATAAAATAATGTGCTTTCACACTTACCAGGTCTTGCAAGTTGAAATATGGTAATTCCTGTATTATCATTAAATTTTTTAGAATAGTTTTTATTAAAAATAAAAGATCATTAGTATTTACTATTATACTAGTAATATTATCTTCACTTTTATTAAATACCACTTGTGTTAGATAATTGAGTTTCTTGTATTGTGTTTGGTTAGACAGAGTAACGATCTTGAAGAAAACTACTATAAGTGAACAAATCCATAGATTTATACTTGAAAACAAGAGTTTCGTCCAATCATTTTGCAGACTGCATCCAAACATTTCCTCCCCATCACAGAAGGTACATTCTCATCTATTACACATGTTATCTCCACCAGTATGGTTATATAAGTGTTTGATTGTCATTTTCATATCAATATATTATCTCGTTGTAGTGTTCAGTGAAATATCAAAGTTGGCTTAAGTATTGTAGTGATTTTGTCAGTAAGAGGAAACATTATGAAAATGTTGTGTAAACATTTGTATGAGATATGAATGATATATAGATAGGTGCGATAGATAATTTCATTGCTATTATATCATTTGGATCTATAAATTTATTAGTTGCACTCTTGTTGTACCTTACAAGTGACCATAGACAATAATGATGAAGATGTGTACGATGAGGAGTTGGAAGAGTACAATTTGCTTAGTATTGATATGAAGAAAGAATGGGAGAGAATGTGTTAAATATGTGTTACTCATATGGCATGCTATACTGCTTGATATATGTAGCTTTTACAATTAGGAGCATGTAGTGTACACGGAAAAATTGATGATGGCACTAGCTCAAAAGATCAAATGCGGCAACAACTGTTACACAACTTATTAGAGCCTAATAAATGTCATAATCTATTTCACATAAGCCTCCATGCTTTTCATCAATTATATCAAAAGTTAAGAGCAACAAGTAGAATGAAAGATTCCACATACATAATAGTGGAGGAACAAGTTGCTCAATTTTTACATATGATAGCACATAATGTTAAAAATAAAATAATGTCTTTTTTCTTCCATCAATCTAGGGAGACAATTAGTCGTCACTTCTACAATGTTTTACGAACTGTTGTAGTACTTAGGGACGAGTATCTTGTACAACCTTTAGGTTCAGAGATTCCTTCCCAGATATTCAACAATAGTAAGTTTTATCCTTATTTTAAGGTAATGAAGTTAGTTATATATGTTTAGTCCGATGTATAATTCTCAATTAGGTTTGACAATAAATAGTCTTTGTATAACCAAATTTTCAATAATTAACAAATACAGGATTGTATTGGAGCTTTAGATGGCACTCATATACAGGTCAAAGTACCAACAGAAGATGCCCCTTACTTTCGAGGAAGAAAGGAATATCCTACACAAAATGTGTTAACAGTTTATTCATTTGATTTGAAATTCACATATGTTTTATCTGAGTGGGAAGGAACTGCGTTAGACTCTAGGGTTCTTAAACATGTATTAAATAAGAAAGGAGATAGACTGATAATTCCCAGAGGTAGTAACATTTACTAATATGGCATTGGATTAAAATATGACATAGCAATCACTTATACATAATTTTTCTTATAATGACATCGACGTTGTGACGGTTATTTGCACAATTGTTGTATTTCTTAGGTAAATTCTTCTTAGGAGATGCAGGTTATCCTTTGAAAGCAGGACTTCTTACACCGTACAAAGGTGTTTGTTATCACTTAAAGGAGTACACTTCACGTGGTCCTCAAAATGTGAAAAAGATATTTAATCATCGACATGCTTCGTTGCAGAATATGATTGAAAGAACATTTAGAGTCCTGAAGAAGATATTTCCTATCATAGCTAGTGGGACAAAACCTTATTATTCTTTTGCAATAATGACTGACATTACCATTGTATGTTATGTACTGTATAATTTTTTGATGGATGTTGATCCCGATCCACGGTTGATGGATGAGGTGGATCGTGAGCTAATGCACAGTGAGGTAGAAGATACTAGGGACCATGGAACACGGAATACTGAAGAAGATTACAGGGAATAACACATGCTTAGGGAATGCATAGCCACCCATATGTGGAATGACTATGAACATGACTTGTCTTAGATAGTATTTTCCATCTTGTAGAGCTTTGTATTAATTGTAATGTGATGGTTGTGACTATTATGACTGAAATAGGACTTTATCCTTGTAATGCATGTTTAAAATGAAAGAGTTGTGACCCTTTGGGAACATGGCAATTAAGTGATCCTATGTATGACATAAACCTAATATAATGGTTAAAGTGGCTTCATGCTTACATGTGAAGGTTCCTAATTATGATTTGAAATTTGCTCATACTAATGTGTTATACATTTATCTTGAATAAAGCTTTTCATTTTGGTTAATTTGGGTACATTGTAAGGTGATGGATTTGCATAATTGTGACATAAGTGTAGTTCTAAATTTGTCATGTAATTATTGTTTTACTATGTGAATTCACTTCTTATTGTGGTATACATTTGTATTATCCTTTTTAATAATTCATATTACTTGATTGATTGGATTGTTGCAGTTAGACAATGCTGAGGAGCAGGAGATCCGATAGCCGGGGAGAAGGATCCTCAAAGGACATATTGATATGGACAACGGAGATGGATACAGCACTACTGGATTTGTTATTAGAGGAGGCACACAAAGGAAACAGACCAGATGGCACTTTCACTTCTATGGCATATGCCACCGTCTTAGCGGAGCTGAAGCAATCAATAAGTCCATCACTCCAGAGGCATCATATAAAAAATAAGATGCAAACATTAAAGGAGCACTTTAATGAGTGCTACGACTTATTTCATAGATGGAGTGGGATAGCATGGAATCCAACAACTAAAATGTTTGAAGCTGATCAGGAAGTCTGGAACAAAATTTATGCGGTAATAAATCTAATATAGATTTGTTATTGGTTTTTATGACATACGTATATTAAGATGTACTTCTAAAGGTTATGGTGTTACTTGTGAAGTTGCTTAAAAAGTCACGTAACATAATATAGCATTCAGACGTATTAAAGGACGTATCCCAGTTGCATGTTAATTGTCATAATTCTATAATTGTCCAAGCCATATGGTTAAAGGATTTGTTTAATTTAATATTAAATGTAGATAGGTATTGTATCTTATAATTTATTTTCAATGTTTATCTAATAGAAGTTATATTTGCAGGAGAAGCCCGAAGCTCAGAAATGGACACACACTCCCATAAATAATTATGATAACTTGTTAGAGCTTTTTTCCAAGGATAGGGCTACAGGTTCTGCTGCTGAAACTTCGATCGACAAAGTTCGACGATGGGAGAGAGAAGGCTTCAACCTCAATAATAGTTCTGGATTCAACTCTGACTTTGATGTGACTTAGGGAACTAAGGCTCCGAACTTCACAATGCCTAATAATGTATACAATTCTCAGGGTGATCCTTCCTACCAATCTCAGGAGTATGCTCCTTCAAACCCTTCAACTCAATTATAAGGGACCTTATCATCAAAGAGTTCTAAAAGAAAGGCGCCCCATGGTTGATGTGATTTAAGAAGGGTATGAAAGGATGGACTTAGGGATAACCAAATTGACGGATGTAATGAGAGAGATGGGAGAAAAATAGGCTGATATAGCAGAGAGAAATCTGTCATTCCTTCAAAGTAGTAGACCTTACTATTACAACGAGGTTGAAGTTTGGCAGGAGTTGGAAAACATAAAAGTTCCCCAAGATTTTCAATTGAAGTGTTATGAGTTCTTGTTTGGAAATGAAAAGGTCAGGAGGCAATTTTTTAAGGTTCCACCAAACATACAGTTGCTGTACTTGTACAATTGCAGTGCTTGTATCAACTAATGGGGAATGCAGGAATTGGCTAAGACAATGGTGTCACAACCAAATGTCCCCTTCTTGGATGAAAATTGGTTAGTAACATGAGTACTTATTGTTCTTTTATGAGCTTATTTGTGGTTAAACACTTTATGTGGATTGTCTCTTGATGCTTGTTTTGATGGTGCAAAAAATAATATTCGTTTATTATTATTACAATGATTGATTAATTTTGCAATTTTAGCAAAATGATGGGTTGTTCAAGTATTTTCTGACTGTTGTAGGCACTTTTGCTCCACAGCCTTTTGTAAATGTGACTGATCATTATGGCTTATCAGTAGGATTGGATTATTGTGCTTAGGACTATCCTTTCACGTTTGTGTCATTATAGTCTGTACCTAGACAATCTATTCAAAGCCATGTATTATGTTTATGTATAATTAGTAAAATTTCAAAATCCATATAGAACGAAACTTTACATATGATAGTTGGTTATGTTTAAGATGACATGGGATTCTTTGAATATCTCATGTTCTCTTATGCTTTGCCAGTATTACTAAGAATTATCTAGTACTCTATTTGGGTTATACCTTGTTATGTTCACACTATGCTATTATTAGATCCTGAAACTTAATTAAGGAATTAACATATTATATTTTGAGTAGGTGGAAAAATAATTATGGATGTTGCCACAATTCTAATACCAGGTTGTAATGAGGAATAAATAGGAGGGTTTATAATGGTGTGATTTACCCCATTGATTGGCACACTCATTTTTATTAGGACTTCAATATTATTTAACGTCCAAATGTAGATAGTGCTAGCAAAAAATTATGAATAAAAACATCCTAATGTAGAATTAAAAATATTCCACTTTTCAAAAAAATATTTTGAATTTATCATGCATAGTTTTTAAGAGTTATTAAATATATTAAATTTAAATTTTTAAATACAAATACAAAAATAATAAATGTTAAAATTGACATAAGTGAAATTACTTTTATATCATAAAAAATAAATCTAAAACAACAATCCTTTTTTTTCCTTTTAAAAAATAAATAAAACAAATTATTCTTTATTTATAAAATTAACAATAATAAAAAAATAAAAAATAATATGGAATAAATGTGGATGGGTTGAAAATATAAATAATCAAATATTTTCTAACAAGAATACAATTATGAAACATGTTTTATATCTAAATAAAATTATAAAGCATAAAATAAAAATTTATTTATAATATGACAAATAAAAAATAATGAATTTTCAAACTTTGCAAGTTAAAATATAATAAATAAACGTGCATCGTTAAAGTGTCAATATTGAAAAATAATCTAATAATATGTAATATTAATATTAGAGGTAGAAAGGAAAATAAAAAATACTAATATTATTTAATTTATTTTGAAAAAACTACCTCTTATTAAATTTGTAGCATTCTATTGCAATATTATAAATATTTCAATTGAGTTTGTTGAATTAATACTATTATAAAAATCAATAATACATTATAAAGGTAAAATAGTAATTTAAATAAATCCCATTTCCACCCCTTCTATTTTCACCCCTTCTAAACAAAACAAACTAATTTCCTCTTTATTTCCACCTCCTCTCATTTTCACCCATTCCAAACAACTTAGGTAAATTTACACCCCCCCTCCATTTCCTCCCCCTCTATTTCCATCCCCTCCCACTTTCACTTGCAGCCAAACAAAGCATTAAGCAGAATGTTGATGAAGGAGAATGGCTTGAGGGAGAACGTCAGCTTGAAGAAGAAATAACGTCGGTGAAAGGAGGGAGTGACCAGTAGTGCAGCCAACGGTAGAGAAGAAGAAAGAACAAGGGTTTTCTAAGGGCAATGAAAGCGAAAGCAAAAATGGAAGCAGATTTCACCCGATTTTACCCCTAGATCTAAGGTGAAATTTACACTATAGACTCCACCTATTTTTTTCACTTCATTTTTTGCCCTCCTCCCTTTTCATGCGGTAGCCAAACAAGGTAAAATGTCAATTTCACCTCTGATTTCATCCGGCTAACTCCACTCCTCCTTTGTTTCACCTGTTCCAAATGGAGTGAGTCTACATTTATGAGAGAGCATCAATTTTAAAAAAAGAACACAATAAATAAGAAAGGGGACAAAATAATTAAGAGAGGACAAAATCATGTGAAAGTGAAAGGAAGAGAAACTGTGAGCAGTAAAATGCAGAGAAGCTGTGAGCATGCACGAAAAGAAGAAAAGTTTGAAAGAGAAACAAGATTTAATAAGATTTTAAAAAAATGACTTGTTAAGACTCCTATATGTACTTTGTAGAGCAGAGTAGTTGTCTAGCCGAACGAAAGTCAAAATTCGTGATGATCGAGGACAATCACAGCCCCTTGGATTGTGGAAAAATATTGGGTGGATGAAACCAGCAATCCTATTGGGATTTGGATTGTATATTACGGTTCATGGAGCTAAAAAAATATTAAATATTCATTGAATGTTGAGAAGGTTTTCAACTTTGCTTCTTATATTTATATTTATATTTATATTAATTAATTAGTTGTTTAAAGTATTCAACGATAATTTTTCCATAGTATCACTTCACAATTAGAAATTTTTTATTTTTAAATTGGTTTAAATACATTAAATTATATAAAATAATGTTAATTAAAATTTTTAAAATTTTAAAATTATTGGATTTTTTAATATTAAAATATGAGAAAATTTAAAAAATTTACAACTGTGATAACCACAATTCGCATTATAACATCCGCCATATCTGCAATCGTGAAAAACGCAACGTGATTGCATGCGTGACGCAACTATAATTTAAATCCATGCTAATTACATTTAATTTGGTCCTTCGAACCCATTTACGATTACTAATCCTAACGGAACGCTGGCATGGCTTGATGGAACGGCCAACACTACTGCCGATGGGGACAAGAATAATTCCAACCTATTTATACATACCAAATGACGACGTGTTGCAACCAAATTTGAGCTGAATTAGGCAGCTTTAACACCGAGCAACATTTTCTCATCCCCTCTGTTGTAGAGCCCATTGCCATTGAGGAAGCACGACGCCATTGGCACGAAGCATTAAGCCATTCTTGAAGCAATATTCTGGAGACGCAAAGTAAAGGTGAGTTAACCTTCTTGACCCTATTTCAATTTTTGGTTCTGTTGCTAATAATTTTGCGCAATGAAGCAGATCGATATTATCTGGTTTCATATATTGTTGCTGCTGCTGCACATAGTAGTTCATAAAAGTAGAATGTCGAAATTGCTTATGATTAAGTTTGGTTTTAAGTTATGCTAAGTAAAACTTGCATATGAATTTTGTTACTCTTCTCGAATTCGTTTTGGCAAATATCCAAATCACTATATGGTGCAGTTCTATAGAAAGATGCTAATAGAAATCAATTTTTCTTAATGATGAAGGCTTGTAATAGCAAGGGCCATGAACGTGAGTTGCAACAATATAAAGAGGACACCAGTAAATAGTTTATGGATATGGCACCACTGGGGTTTTCCGAATATAAAATGGTCTACTAGGAATCAGTTTTTCTTAACGATGAAGGCTTGTATGGTTTCGTCACTGCCTATATTGCTCTGTTGCAGAAAGACGCTGAAAGTATGCCGTCGAAGCTGCTACCAGAGGAAATGATAATATTGGGGTGCCACTAAGCAGGTTTATCTTCGCATTTATACTCTCAACTATAAATGACTACGTTTCATTTTATTTTTTATTTTTTATTTTTTATTTTTTTGGGGTCTGCTTGCATGGCTTAATGTCGCATCAGCGCCATCCATGTCAGCAACAGGTTGTCACGTCAGACTTCATTAAGTCATGTCAACATTCTGTTAAAAGCATACTAATAGAAGTTGGGCCTAAGAACGAACTAAATGTAATTAGATTTGCGAGGACCAAATTGAAAAAGTGATTTAAATAAGAATCAAATCAATATAACTTTATTCAAAAAAAAAAAATGATGCAACTCTCCATTTTTTAGGTACCAAAATGTTTAAAATTTTCTTTCCAAACCAGTTTGATATATTAGAAGGTTATAAGATGGGCACTCTCAATCTCATTCGGTGAAGAAGCAAGCAATGGTCTTTGGGTACGAAATTTAGTGTAAATCGTATATTACATGAAATTATTTTAAGATATTTTTTAAATATTAAAATATTTATAAATTTTAATTTAATATAACAATTATAATTTGTTACATTTGATAGTTTAAATTAATGGGTTCATATATACCAAAAATTCTTTATTCAATATTTGATTAATGTGAAATCCATGAAAATGTAAAGTTCTATTCATTTGGATGATAAGATACAATAATTATAATTATTAGATAAAAATTTATAAATAATTTTAACAATTATTTAAAATGGCTTAATGCATATCATACATGATGTGTGCATAGGAATTTCTCCTTATGTTTTGTGTCATTCAAATAACTAATAAACTATTCGATAGTAGACAAATTAGTTAATAGTTAATAAATTATTAAAATATATATTATTAAATTATATAAAAATATTTTATAAAATTATTTATTAAACTAATTAAAAATATAAAATGATATAAAAGGATATGTTAATATAAATTGATACATAATTAAATTAATTAATACTTACTTAAAAATTAAATTATATTAACATAATTATCATGATAAAAATAATTACCTAAAATTTAATTAATTAGATTTCATGACTTTATATAATTATTATTTATAATAAAAATATAATTACTTAAAATATAATTAATTATATTTTATGACATTATATATTTATTTAAATACATAATTTATATCTTTATAATTTAAAATAAGGATATAATTAACTAAAATTGTATTAATTATATTCTATGATATTATATATTTATCTAATTATTTATAATTAAATTTTATATTATATATTTATATTTATTTATTTATTATTTAGAATGAGAACATAATTATTTATTAAAAACATGAATTGTAAATTAATAAAAAAAGATAAATATATAAAATTTTTAAGAAGCTATCAATTTATAAATTATAAGTTACTTAAAATTATTTATTAAATCAGAATTTTTTTAATAAGATAATGTATGAAATTCTTCTAGAATTTAGAATATATCTTATTGACTAATTTATAATTTATTAATTAAATTAATAAATTATAAATTAATTTATTTGATATTCGAAATTCATCTTGGACGACTGTGCCTGGCAATTCTCCACTTCTAATCCAATCACTTAATTACGTCATCAATCAGGATTGTTAGAATTGATACATAGTATTGACGATTGATGATTAGGAAGACGGCACCTGTGTTGTCAATTAGGTTAATTAACTGCCATGATAAAATTTGGTGATTATCTCTGTGACGAAAATCGAAATTAAGACATGCATTCATCAGGTAATCGTCATATGAAGAATTCACCCTGCCCCATCTTTTGCATCATGCTCTAGAGGAATAATTTCTAATTTCAAGTATTAGTATTTTCAAGTATGAGTAATGATGTTTTAATATATGCACTCTTCTTTAAGATATTTTAAAGCTGTTATGATAATTTTTAAAACTTATAATAATTATTTTTATACACATTTATAATTAAATTTAAATTTAATCTACTATCAATATAAATTAATTTTATATTATCATCCACTTTGGACCACTTATATTACTGCCATTATTATTAGTTTTTTAATAAGTACATATCATTTCTTAAGCACATTTGTTAGTATGGCCCATCGATTGATTAGTCGAATGGAACTTTTATTTTTCTCAAAAAAATCAAATAGCTCAATAAAATATTGTGCAAGCTATATATCAATAAGGAATTCGTATCTTGTTTTGCTCTACTTGAAATCTCAATAAATAATTCTTCGTACAAATATTTAAGATAAATTTGTGTACAAATTAAGAAAAAATTATTCATCCCAATAAGGAAAAAACTTCTTAGGTTTTGATAAACCTTAAAAACAGAAAGATCCCAAACACAAGTCTCCATTGCTTTAAAAACTGCGAAGCTCGCAAAATTTTAATATTAAACACAAAAAAAAAAAAATGACATATATAGATAACCACTATGAATCAATAGGAAGATCAGTTAATAGAAACAAAAATGGCCAAATACTTCAAATATCCCTTAACTCTTATATGTAAGAAAGCAAAAGCACACATAGCTTAGGTAATCTAATCAATCAACCAAAAGAGGATTGAGCACAGCTCCGATGAAAAGCATCATTCCAGTAACGTCTTCGCTTGTGACAAGTAAAGGGATGATCAGCAATGAAACTTGGACGTGTCGGCGGCCGCAGCAGCGGACCTGAAGCCATATAAAATCCAGCGGCCAAAGTGAAAGCTGCAGCCTCTGTCCCTTTCTCATCCACTTCAATCACAGACTGATGAGCTATTTTACCAAGACCCAACTTGACGCTGTACGAAAAGTCAACAATCTCCTTGTATTCTCCAAGCGGTTCGAATCGCAATTTCAGCCCCAATACTTTCATCACATTGGATGCTTCAAACTTGCGGGATATTTTCAACTTTGGGATGCACATCCTTTCAAGCTCCAAAAGCTCAAGCTTATCAAAATAAGCAAGAACATACTCCTGGGTTGGAACTGACTTTCTCAACAAGATCTATTATTCCATGACTCTTATGTGGGAGGAGAAAAGACATGGAAGAAAAAATCTTGTCATCTACACTAGACCAGTATGGAAGTTTCACAATAATAATAATGTTATGTGCATAAAAAAAAATATTTGTAATAATCTTATTAGAATATTGTTAAATATATTAGTGAAGAGCAATAATGGAGCTAAAATCAAGTTAGATTTGGTTGAAATATTTATTTAGAGAGAATTAGCACCTGAAAGAAAGGATCAACATATATATTTTTTGCCAACTTATCACATTCTATCTAGAAAGAAGAAAATAAGTTTTTGCGAGTATCTACATAGTGTTAAGATATCACAAGGATATTCTTTAAATATCAAGAACACTCTCTCAATAAAAGACTTGAAGCTAGTTAATTTAAAGTCTTATGATTATCATGCTTTAATGCAACAATTGTAAGACACATTATCATTAGACTTTATTTCTTTTTTGATGCAATATATACCAAGGTCATTAACCTTAAGAAGTTTAAACAAGTAAAGATAAGTTGTGTTTACTTTATGTTAGTCCAAGATATACTTTCCACCTTCATTCTTTGATATCATGGTGCATCTCATTGTTCATTTAGTGAGAGAAATAAAATTAGTGGATGTACCCATTTGAGTGATATATAAAAATCCTAAAAAGTTGCGTGAAGAATATTAAACATTAGCTTGAAGGATGCATTATCAAAGGTTATATTATTAAGGAGGTGGTTGAGTTTTGAAGTGATCACTTATTAAATGCAAATGCTATTAAACTTTCAAAGTTTCATCATAAAGGCAAAACTATAGGTAAAGGCGCATTAGGTGCCTTGGTGGTAAGCATAAGTTATGAAATATGTAAGCATGCCCACTTTTACATCATGCATGATAGTGATGAAGTTTAGCCTTATGTTAATAAACATATGACCCTTACAACAGGACAACATCATGGAAAGGATGGTTAATGGATCTAAGTTAAACACAATCAATTATTCTTCTATTGGTTTCAAAGTTATGTTTATTATTAGATGACGCAAGAACTTGATACTATTTCTAAGATTATCAAATGACTAGTTCAAGGACCATGCATGGAGATTATCTCTTATCATAGACATGACATTAATTTCTTTCTACACAAAAGGCCAAGATCACAAAAGTACTATGCAGAATAGTAAGATTACTTTAGTGGTTCAAGCTATGTATATGAGTAGTTTTAAAAATAGGAATTCTATTTATGCTAATATGTCATATTATGGAATTATTGAGAACATTTGAGACCCTAATTACATTATGTTCAGGGCATTTATGTGTTCATATAAATAGGTTAAGAATAAGAGCGGTATCTAGATTGATCAGTTAAGATTCACATTGGTGGATCTTAATTAAAGGTCATAAGAGGGAGCCATTCATAATAGCATCCTAGGCAAAATAAGTATTCTATATCACAAACATATCCAATCATAAATGGTGTGTAGCTCTTCAAAAATTTTTGCGTTAGGGATGAAGAAGACTTATAGGATAATATTGAGGAGACTCTTCCTTTCTTTATAGGAATACCTTTAGTCAACGAAAAAATTGATATGGAGAAGTTCTATGTACAAGATGATCATATTAAAAGAATATGGGTTAAAAATCTAAAAATCTTCCTAGATATACTAGGAAAGATTAAAGGTAAGTGTTCATAATTTTCACGTCTATATTATATGTATAATAGGTAGCTTTTCTAAATTATTAATTACTTTCTATATATGTATTTAAATATATCCTAATATCTTAATGTATGATGCAGGTTTTTTTTGTAAGCTTAATTGTCTCAGTATCTGATGGTGAGAGTGGTGTTCCTCGACTTAACAAATAATACATGATGCTACCAAAGTTTAATGACATGAGTTTGGTGATAAATTTCTCTTTAAAGAAACCATATAGAAGTAATGTTGCACCTACAACTTCAATTTAGTAGTAATGTTGCACCTATAATTTCAATTTTAATGTGCTTGTGCCCTTATTTTACCATAATGGGTTTTAATAAGATTTTTATTAATGATCATATCATTGTAATACAACATAGCTTCCTTCTTTCACATTTCAAGATATTAACTCAATTTTTATAACATGTACATATTATATATCATTAAGTATTTTAAGCCAATTTAATGTATGAAATTGTTGCTTTAGGTGTTTATTGTATTTGAAATATTATTTTTTACTATAAAGACATTAAGATAAAGCTTAAATACTATTGTCTATAATAATATTACTTGTATAATAATATGGTTGTTAGATTTTGTAATTATGTTCGGATATTGCTCTTATTATAGTGGAGTATAGACAAATACTATTGGATTAAAAAAATCAATAAATAACATTGGTTATTATAATAACCTATCATGCTTTCTAGACATATTATATTGATTATTTAACATAAAATAATATTATATATAAAATTTATATTATAAAAAAGTGTCAATTTTTAACAATAATTTTCAAACAAATGCTATAGTTTGTCTTCAACATTGGTTTATTATAACACTGGTTATAAGCTAATGTCTTATGTCAATGGTTAATTAATATTCAAGAACTAAACAAATCAATTTTCATATAAAAAACAATGTCATTACATATATTTCACATTAATTTCAAAATTGGTGTCGAATATGTTAGACATGTAACAATGCATGTATATATATATTAAGTAATAACTAATGTTAAATGTGTCAAACAATTAACTTTAAAAGACAATTCTGTAGTTGTGGGTATATAAAAAGTACTTAAACAATCATATGAAATAATAAAAAATTGTAATGTTACAATTTTTCTATAATATAAAAATTAAGTTTAATATAATGTGGTACTAACATGACATTGGCATTGCTCCAATAAAAAACATGTTATTCTTGGGAAGACTTACCTATAATGGGAATAGGTTCAAATCACAAAGATAACCCTTATTGAGATAAGATAAAATTGTTAATGCTCTAATTCTTAAAATAGTTATCCCACTTGATATTTTGAAAATATATATATAGCATGATGCATTTATTGTCTTTACAGTATGAAATATCAACAAAATTGTATACTTATCCTATAATATCATGTATTCACTAGGTATTTGTTCCCCTCTTTTTTTAGTTTTAATTCATATTATGATGCACTTACATTTAAGTGCAATCCACATATGGCCTAAAGAAGATCTTGGATTAGCTTTTCTCCTTATCACTACCAAAATAATAAAGGTATAACCTTCTTTTCAAGAGAATCAAATGGAAAAAAAATATTTATTGCCAAATATGGAAATACTAATATTAGTGAGATTATTTCCAATAGTAAGAAAGGAGTAAAGGATGCAAAAGTGAATTAATTAAAAAGGAAACTAAATACATTTGTATTATTGAATGAACTTATTTGATTTGTATGATTCGCTAATATTTACAAAGTACATGACCATTTGTCGAGGACATCCATTGGTACATTCTTGGGGTTGAAATCCAGTTGATGGTAGAATTTAGGTTGTATTAAGAGGGCAACTCATAAGTGTTGGCTAACATTAAAGCTATTATTAATTATTTTACTATTTTCCAAACATTTTCCATTTGTTAGTGACTTTGTATAGAAGTCATAAAAGTTTATTATATTTAGTACATATTGAATTCATCTTTATAGCAATTTCTTTCCCTATTCTATATTCTTATACTTGTATTACTATAGAATTGTAATTTTATATTAGTTGATAAATGTCGGTCATAGGTTAAACTAATGTTTATATAAATATGGTGACATTTTTTAAACTATTAGGACAAAGAAGACAAGGGTTGTAAAACAAATTGACATCTATAGTTACACAGTGACATTTTTTAAATTTAAATAAAAATTTAATATGATGGTTCATTTAGGAAACTACCATTCAAAAGGTATTTAAAAGATCATGCAAGATGAAGAAAATATTTACATATTTGTTTTGTAATTAGTCGACATGTAAAAGAATCCGAAAAGTCTTCTTAAGCAATGCAACTATCACTTATTGATAATGTAGCAATCTTAAGATGTTAGTTTTAAGTTAATAATGAACATATATAGTTTAATTTATTGACTATATATTTCACGTTCACTTTTCCATTTGAAAATATATCGATGATGCCATAACTTCCATTTTCTAACTTTGGCATGTGTTTGAAAAGAAGGAAACAACTCCCCTTCATCTCATCTAACACTTTTAGAGATGTTATGGAATTTGGTTATTGCTACTTTATTGATTGTTATCTTTAAATTTGTCAGATGAAATAGAGAAGGAGCTATTTTCCTCCTCTTCAAACACTAGTTGGAATTGGTAAAGGAGATAAATGTATTACTTAAATCCATGATTTACTAATATCAAAATTTAATGCATGCTACAAGTGTTTGAATTATAGTTATAAGAACTAGCATTGAGTTTAGTAATAAGAGTGAAAAGTCAAAGTCATCTTATTTTTCCTTGTTGAGTATCATTTTAAATTTACATTTATTGATATAATAATATATAAAATAAATAAAATTATAAAATATATTATCATATATCTATATTTATATTTATATCTTCTTTCTTATATTGGTATATTCAAGTAATGTATTGATGTTTCTATCGTTGTAAGAAAAATATGTAAAAAGAACATATAACTTATCATGAATTTATAATATTTAATAAAATTAAAAAATATTCTTTATTAATTTTGATATTAACATTCTTTTTTCTTCAAACTTATACAAATTAATATTTTTCAAAATAGAGTAAACCTTTCATCTTCTTTATGCAACTTTTAGTATTTCTCACACTTAATCCATTTTCTAGATAATTTGTAAAATGATTAGTTTGTTTCCAATAGTTAAAGTAATTTTTCAAAACTTGATATAGTATTTAAGTTACATTAAAATATATGAGAAGAGCAACATCAATTTTTTACAAACAACTAATGTTATAAGTTAGTGTGGTGACATTATTATAAATATGAGTAACTTGTCATATTAGTTTTATACAATCATTGTGCAAAAGGCATTTGAATTGTTTTATTCTAAGATATTAATTGTTTATTTGTCAATTATTATTAAATAACCAACATTTATTATTGCTATCCATCCTATAAATTTTTACTTTCACTATATTTATGCAAGTTTTTTGCCAATAAAGTTTCTCGTTCATTGAACTTTTTATTTAATTTCTTTTTCACTTCACATTTTATATATATTTTCACTCTATACAATGGTGGCATAAAATGACATTACATTGATTGATGCTAGTCAATCATTAACTGCTAAGATATAAATTGTTACTCTTAAGCTATCATCTTTTCTTGGCCATAAATAGACAAAGACAATATTGTTTCTTTTTTTTATTTCTAAAAAGGTTCATTGAAGACAATCACCGTTACTTTGCTAAGGTAATTGTAGTAGGTGTTGCAAGATGAGTAGGAACAAATGCTATAAATAACCTTAGTAAAATGATTCAAATGAGATCTTTGTTTTGATTTGATATCAT
Source organism: Sindora glabra (assembly GCA_020226215.1). NCBI lineage: Eukaryota > Viridiplantae > Streptophyta > Magnoliopsida > Fabales > Fabaceae > Sindora > Sindora glabra. The sequence continues at coordinate 53,124,303 of CM035232.1, read as the reverse complement.
TATAACCTAATTTATTAATGGATAAAATGTACTTGATCTTCACTTTCCTTTGAAGTTATTATTAGAAAAATGTTAGGATAAAAAAGTTGTAAAAAATGTCTATAAGTTGTATAAAAAAATTCAATTATTTATTAAAGCAGGCATTATTTGTAAAAATTAGATTTATTTACTCTAGCAATTTTTATCATAACCAACACGTAAATCTAACCTAACAACTAACTAATATGTAATAAATATCTCCTAACACACCAATGGCGGCATTTACGAGGCATATTATATTAAGAGATGAAAATACAAATCATAAATACTAAGCTTTATGAAGTAATGAATATAAAAAAATTACCAAAAAATATGATATTTTAAGGTATACTAACAATTAAGCTTTATAAAGTAAAATATATGTAATACATCTATTTTGGTAAATGATTGATGTCAAACTTTTACATGATATTTATAAATTTCATTTCCATTATTTGTTTGAAATTTTCAGGCAATGTCTTATCAATGGTGTACAAAATGATAAGAAATTATATGAGGAGTAGTTTACTCATTCTTGCATCGGAAGGCTTAACCTTGAATTCATTACAAGAGTGCATACACTGCTTCTTCTCGATATAATTTATGTTTAGTTTGCAACCATTACACCCTTCAAGGCTAAATTCTATTGTTCATGCATGTTCCATCTCAAGAAACGCAATTAAAAAGAAGATGAAAATATAGGTTGCAAAGTGATGATAAATTGTTATTAGAAGAAATAATATTTTTATTCTTGCATTGGTAGACTTAAGTTCAATGCATGATTGGTAATATTATTGTTTCTCACTATAATTTATCATCATTTTATAACTATCTATATTGTCTAACTAAAAAACTCTCAAGTAATATAAAGAAATTACGAAAGCAATATTTTGTTACACCTTTTTATGTAATAATAAAAAGTTTTTGTTATAACTTTATGCCCTTTTATGCAATAATATTTTAACCAAAAATTTATAATTTATAATTTATAATTTCTCATTAATTAAATTATTTATTTGTTAGTTTCTTATTAACATTAATTAAAACTTTTTAATCATTATATATCATAATTTTTCATTTATTAGACTATTCAATTTATTATTGTTTGTATTTATTTAACTATATAAAAAATATCATTATGCAAAAAAAATCTAATGTTGCCAACTTGTAAAATTATAAACATTTCTTAAAAATAATAGAAAAAGAAAAGATCTTGATTTATAATATTATTTTTTATTTAACAACTGACATTTAAAATTTTATAATTGAGCAACGCTATTTAATTATACACATCAATTTTGTATTAATAAGCGACATATAAACTTTAAATAGTGCAAAAAAAAGTGTGTAAGATAAAAATAAAAAGAGTCAAGTTATGATACTATTTGCAAATGTCATCATGAAGCTAAAAGTGATTCTCTCTCTAATGATGTATGCTTTCTTTCCAACCATAAGATATTTCTCTTTAATTTTGTATTTGTGCTCACTAATTATTATAAAAGACTAAAGCTCGTTAGCTTGTGATTAAATATGTGAGATTTAATAATCATTAGAAAAGCACATAATATAAATATGAGGATTTGTTTTAGATTTTGTGCTTGTTCTTGCAATTTAATTTTTAGTTCAATAATCAACTATATTTTTTATCTTTCACTTTAATGCAATTTTCACTAGTTTTTATAGCTAAGAAACTTGATTTTATACATGAAATTTGAAGAAATATTGCTTACATTTGTTGATATTAGGTTCAAGAGTTATTTTGTAGCAAGTATTAATCTCATATATTGAGCAATAGATACCTATAATGAAATATTCATCTCTAAGTGAGGTAATTTTTCACCTTTCTTGAACTTTTTGTGCTTTAAATTCATTTAAATTGCAATGGAGATAACAAGTTAGTTAAGGTGTGAGAAATACAAGAAATAAAGATATCTAGGACAAAATAGGAAATAATTTTTCTTTTACCATAATAAATCTTTTGTTTGTAATTATTACAACACTTAACATTTTTCTCCTTACTATATTTCCTTACAATTTGAAAATGCTCTAAATGTATGTCATTTTGTAATGCAATTCATTTGGTATTCTCTAATCCCATATATAAAAAATGTACTATAATGTTGGAGTATTGTATTTGTTCTAGAAGTATTTTAAGTTAAAAGAATGTAGTAGAAAGTGATTTGAGATATTGTATAGAATGAAGAGGTGTAGGGATTTTTTTCTTTGTGGGGCAAAAGTAATACAATGTAGGTTATATGAATCACCAATTTGGTATATAACACATTCCACATTGGTTATTAAAATAAATTAATGTTATATTTCAATTTTCAATAACAATTACTTAACAAAAATTAATATATTTAAATATGACCTATTATCAAGTTATATGTCTTACAAAAAATGACAATGGTTTATTTCTTATAGGAACTAACTTAATTTGTTTTCATGATGGTTATGTTACCAACATCATGAAATATTTACAATAATACTCAATAAAAACAATGGTTTGAAATTGACATCAAATTTGTTAAATAGTTTATGTCAAGTAACTTTTTTGTAATAGTGTAGTATAATGATATGGTCAATAAATGGAGTGATTTAGAATGGAAAAAGAAAACTAAACTAGCAAAGAAGAACCGTGCATTAGAAAAGGGTGACTCATTACAAGATGACCTATTACTTGATATGGATTAGAATATTCAAGCTGAAAAAAAAAGTGATGTTTTTATAAGTCAAAGATCTTTTGCATTATATGTTCATTATAGATGTCATATTTTTTTATAAGCTTAATAATATTTTAAATTGCTTCACTATGATTATTTAATATTTTCCTTGCACATTTTTACATACCCAAAACACAAGCAGCTAAGGAGCTTCATGTAGGTCTTATAACTTTAAGGAAAAAGTATAGACAACTAGGTATTCAAAAGTAGCTATATAATGAAGGAAATGAATAGTGATAAAAATTATCCTTGTGGTTTCTTCGAAGCAATCCCTTGTTTTCATATCCATGGTAATAATTTTTATCCTTAACAAACCCTCGTAGAAATACTTGCTCTTTCTTGCTACTACTACTTTTAGATTTACTCTATTGAATTAACAATATAGAAAGGATTCAAGGTCATCTTTGTCTATTTTGAAATGGTAATTTAACACAAATTGTGATCAAGAAAGGATAACAACCTAATTGCAAGGACTTGCATCTTAATAGTTAACAATCGAATAGTATAGGTGTAACATCAATGCGTCACTTGATAGCTTTTATTGATTTATAGCTTATATATATATAGACCTTGGACATAAAAATTTTTAGGGTATATATTGAACTTTATTGATTTTATTATCTATTTTATATAACATAAAGAAAATATCTATATTTAATTTTGTTTTATGAATCAATCTTGTTTGATGAAATTCAATTGAATTATTTGATTATTGATAAGGTTTAGATTTTATGAAATTTGATTAAACATAGTGTTGAATTGTTACGAAAAAAAATAGTGTATTGACAAAGTGCATAATATTAGTGATGGAATTAGCAAGGACATTTTAAAGATGACATCACTAATTTTTTTAGGAATTTCTCAATTTAGCGATGGATTTATTGATATTCTAATATTAGCAATGAATTAGTCCACTAAATTAATATTTAGCGATGGACATAACAATAGGCTAAAAGTAGTAACAAAATTATCCATCGCTATTATGTGCTTTAAAGATGGAGATTCCATTAGTGTGTACAAATCTAGCGATGGACAATGTGTTTCTAATTTCATCCTGTTGTGAGTTTCTTTCATTATTGTCTTGCCAAATTATGATGAATAATATTTATCCACAGCGAATTCAATTATTAATGCACTATTTACTAACACATGCTTTTTTATCATTATTTAGCGGCAGAATGTTAATAATTAATGATGAAGTTTTCCATTATTAATTAGTGTTTTTTCAATGTAATGAAAGAGAAAAGACATAATTAAGATAGAAATGCAAAGTTCAAATTTACTTATAAAGTTAAGAAATACTAAAAAATGTGTTAAGCCAATAAGATACTCCAAAAGTGTGAAGTTAATAAGGTATAAATATATAATTATACCAAGATCATAAGAAAATTTTAAATGCAAAGAGAAAGTATGATTTGTACACAAGAATTTTTACAATAGCTGTCATTAACTATAAAAAATATTTATGTTTATATAATGGATACAATTTTCTAGTAATATGTAAAAAATTGATATGCATCTAATTGGTTTAAAATATCTCATTTCACGTATAATAATTGATAATGATATTATATGAAAATTTTTGAAGGATTTCAAATGGTCAAAGCATGTTTGAATTTTTGAGAAATGTATTCAATTCAATTACAAATATCATTGTATGGATTAAAATGATTAGGAAGAATGTGGTATAATTATCTTAATAAATATTTGTTGAAAAAAATATATAAAAAATTCCTTGTGTTTTTGTTAAAAAATCTAAATATAATTTCCCTATAATTGCTTCATATGTTGATGATTTAAATATTACTGAAACTTATGAAAAGTTTCCAAATGTAGCAAAGTATTTGAATAAAAAAATTTAAGATGAAAGATTTTGAAAAATTAATCTTTATCTTGGCATACGAAATAAGCATTTAAATGATATAGAATATTTATTCATTAATCAAAATTAAAAGATCCTAAAATATTTTTACATAGACCAATGACATCCATTAAGTGTTCCAATTCTTATTACTAATAAGGATCTACTTTAACTCTAAAAAATAAGCCAAATTTCTTGGTCTCAAAGTATCATATCTAAGTGCAATTAATGCTTTAAAATATTTTGTTAATTACATATGTCTTGATATAACTTTTTGAGAAACCTATTAGCAAGATATAGTTCTTTTCTAATTAGAAGACATTATAATATAAAAATTAAACATATATGTTGGTACATTTGAAGAATAATGTATATAAGTTTATTTAATTTTAATTTATAACTAAATAGTTAAGTAGATACAGGATATTTAGTCTATACAAAATTTGATTTTATATTATTATTTATTTACATATGATGGTGCATTTGTATCATGCCCCTAAGTAGGATAAATTTCCAACGCAATTTTCTATAGCATGTATGTATGAAACAGATAAAAAATTAGTTGAAAGACATCTTATGACTCACAAGGAAGAAGTCTCAACAAATTTGCATAAAGGTAACACCATGTGTAAAGTTCAATTAGAGAATAATATATCAAAGGAAATAAAATAAATTATATATCACTAAAGTTCTTTCCCATACTCATAAAAAGATTGTGGTGATATTTGATCATGACAGTAAATTTATTCAAATAATCCTTAATACAACTATATATAAGAGCATTTAACTAAAAGATCTTTAGTAATATTCCTAATAAAAGGAATTAAGTTCATATTATACTCTTTTTTCCTTAATTATAATTTTTTTTCATTAGGTTTTCCTACCAAGATTTTTAATAAGGTAGATTATTCATTGAAAGAATAATGTACTCTTTTTTCTTCACTAATTTTTTTCCATTGGATTTCTTTAGTAGAGATTTTAACAATGAATATTCCTTATAAAATAGACACCCAAAGGGGAGGTATAAATATTTATTCATATGAACGTAAATGAAATATATTTAATTTATATATTAGTTATTGAAATTCAAATTTATCTAATCTTTTATTGTAATTAATTAGTGATACTTATCCATTGCTGCCTTGAGGTTATATATAACAATATCATATAAATGATTTTATACATTTATAAATAAGAGACACTCACCTTATATTATTATATTCCCTTTGTCTATTTTTTTATTCTATTTTCATTATGTATTTCTCTATCATTTTAATTTTATTTTCATAGCAAAAATATTATTTTTAAATTTTTAGTATATAATTAGAATTTATGAATCTATTTCACATAAGCAATTAATAAATTAATTGATAGTTTGTAAGTTAGTTAATAGTAGATAAGTTAGTTAATAATAGATAAGCTAACTTATAGGTGATAACTAATAAGTTAAGTAATTGTGTAAAAAATAATTCATAAATTAGCTATTTAATTAGTTAAAATTATAAAATAATATAAAATAACATATTAATAGATATAGATATATAAATTAAAATAACTCGTATTTATATAAACATCAAATTATATTAATCTAATTAAGATATTGAAAATAAAAACATATAATCTAATATTTAATTAATTATATTTATGACATTATATATTTATTTTTGTGCATATTTTATATATTTATACTTTAAAATTAGTATTTAAAATCAAATTAATTATATTTTATAACATTGTATATTTATTTATTTGTTAAGGGTTTAGTATAAGAGTATAATTATCTAAAATTTAATTAACTATAACTTATGATATTACATATTTATTTGCTTACTTACTTATTTTCTTTAAATATTTAAATTTATATTATGAAGGGCATGAGTTCTAAACTCATAAAAAGAATAGAGAAAGATTTTAAAAAAATTAGAAAAATTAGTAGTTTATAAGTTATAAGTTATTTAAAGTAACTTATTAAATTAGAACTTATTTTTTTAATAAAATAGTGTACAAAAAATTTTTAGAAGTTAGTTTATAACTTGTTAACCAAATTAATAAATTATAAACTTATTTATTTATTATACAAAATGGAGCCCATGCATTTCCCTTTTTACATTATATGTACAATAAAATGTTATTTCTAATTTCTAATTTTTTATTTTAAACTTAAAATAATTTATAACTTCCTTTTTTATGTTTTTATTGTTTCTTCAAGATGTTAAATAAAATTTTATTATTAGTTTTGCTTTTTAAGAATTATAGTTACATTTTAGATATAAATAAATTAATAATATTGTTCTAGGGGAAAGTTTTTCATGAGAGATGTCATGTGTTTCAACATATATATATTGATTTTTTTACTCTCACCCGCCCAAGAGGAATATGTTTCAGATTATTGAAAAGAAAAATAAAGAAACAGAAAGAAAATAGATTGTGATATTATATTCTTAAAATAAGGATGAAGATAAAATATAATAAAGGTAAGGTTCATATGCGTAAAATTATAATATTTCTCTTTCTATGGTCCCAAGATAAGAGCTACTTTAAATAACCAAGGTTAATCGAGATGATTGTTTATAATTAAATTGAAATAAAATTATTGCTTATAATTAATTATTAAAAATTTTTGCACCATTATTGTATATAATTATATTAATAATATTAGAAAATATAATTAATTATTTTTTATAAATAATAATTAAATAAAAATTATGTAAGGTCATAAAAAATAATTAATTAAATTTTAAATAATTATATTTTTATTTAACATCTTTAAATAAGTATGAATAATATATATATTAATATTCTCTTTAATATCATTTTATATTTTATTTAATTAATTTAATAACTAATTTTACAAATGATTTTTATACAATTAATTAGTTTATCAATTATTAACTTTTATTAGTTATTAATTAATTTATTAATTATTGACTAAATTAATAGTTTCTTATGCGAAATCAAACCTTAAACTTTTGCAAATTAAAAATCATACTATTAAATTACATAAAACTTGAAACTAATATTCAACATCATTTTAATTAATCATTTTATTAAATTATATAACTTTTCATAAATTGTTAAACAAATATTATAATATTATATTATATCAATTTATCTCATTATTTTTCATACAAAATTTTACAATTCATTTTCAAATATTCAAAGTTCACACATAAAACCATAATATTTATGAAAAGATAAGATAAATCATCATATTATAGTATTATATTTTTTATTTAAAAATTTAAAATAAATTTTATTTAATAAAACAATAAATTAAGTAGATGACAAGTATCAAACTCAAATTTTATCTAATTTAAGAGTTTAATTTTCAAATATACAAAATTAATAGGATAAAATACAACAACCGTAAACAAGTATTTTGCAAATTTCCCTATATAATATAAGGCATAGTATATATGTTATGTAAGTTGTAATGCATAGTGTAACGAATAAAACCCGATTCCATTATAAGGACCAAACAAATGCACAATTATGGTATTTCTGTAACTTATATTATTATTACAGTGTAATGAAGAATAAATAGATAAAACCTGATATTCCATTAAATGAGTTTAGTTACAACACAATTAATTTTATGCTAATTTCTGAATATTAGTGTTAGACCTCATAGTATACTCAGATACAAGTCGAGCGAAAGATGAGTACTGGTTTTTGAGCAATCTCGCCGGGGAGTCGTATTCTTCGATACGTCCTGCATTAATGTCCAATAAAATCATATAACAAACTAACAATTATCCCATGAAATAACAGTGACTATGTAGGTTTTCTTGTGGCTTTCGTCCCAAAACTTCCCTTTCTTCCAAATTGAAATCATGTAAAGTATTAAAAAGGGGGGGGGGGACTCTTCTTTTCAGATATGATTTTTTTTTAATAATTAAAAAAAAAAGAACATAAGAGTATACAAATACATATGACAATCGTTAGGCATATGGTAAAAATAGGAAAATCGCTATGACTCTTACTTTACTGTTCAGTTATCAATTATCAATTATTATATTATATTATATTTAATTAAGAATTCGGTTTTTTTAGAGGCAATGCGGCCACTTTTTTGTTGCCATGTGTCAGCATATTGTGGCCCATTTTCTTGCTGCTTCTTATTTAGCCAGTTTTTGGACTTCTTTCTAGGTTTGTAATGTCTCGGCCCAACAATTTTAATGAGGATGTGCTACTCCTAGATTCCTTTTTTGCCAGCCCACTAATTAAATAAATTTCATTTTACTTATTTAATATTAATAATTTATACTTCACATTAATTATTTAATTCAATGTTTTATTTAATTTATCTGTTTATTTATTTATACCGTTAAGAATTGAGGATATTTTTGGTAGGTGGGTTTACTTTTTTTCATACACGTCAACCTACAACAAAAACTTTTCCCACCAATCCATTTTTTTTATACTTTTTTTTCTATTTACTCATATTATTTATGATTCAAATACCATTAAATAATATAAATATAATACAATGTAATTCTATTTTACTATAAATGAGTAAAATATTTTATTTAATGAAATTAATTTACTCTATTATTTTATATTCTATTTTTAACTCTTAACTCTTTACAACTCACCCTTTATTTTTTATCTTTTTATTTATCCTATTTTATGCTTCTTTATTTTTCATATCCACTTCATTTATTCATAATTGAAACATTAATATCAATAAATTATATAGATATATCATAATATATTTACTTTTAAACTTTTTACAATATTTTAATTGAGTTTTTTAATACAAAAATTATTAATTGCATGTTCAACTTTTGATAAAATATTTGAACATTTAAAGTAAACTTATTTGTTTATTTAAATTTTATTAATGTTATTTTAATATTAATTTTTGAGTACCATATGTCAAAATAAACACATTAAGATTTTGTTAAAATTTTACAATTCATGTGCAATTTCTCTTCTTCTATCTATTCCATTATAAATTTTTTTTATTTTTTATTCACTAAGTATTACAAATATGGCACATTATATTTTCTTTTAATTATAAAAATAATTTAAATATGTGAAATATTTTGTTTAATTGAATTAATCTATTATATATTTTCTTTTTTATTTTATTTTATATCTCACATATTAATTCTTTCGTTCTTAATTTTTTTTTTACATATCTCTTTTTTTTTTTCATGTGCGTCCTTATTGTTTGCAAATCAATACTAACTTTATCAAGTGATACAAATATATGTTGTATTTAATATTTAAATATTTTAAATATGTTAAAATATTATATAATTAAAAAATTAATTAATATTTTATTTATCAAAATTGATATTTAAAAATTTAAATTAAATTTATTAATGAAAATTTTCTTAATAGTTTTTAAAATCAATTTTCAAGTACTATAATTTAAATTAAAAAAATACATCAATTGAAATTTGTTTCAAGACTTCATGGTCCATATGCTAATTTTTTTTTTGTACTTTTAACTGTTATATTTTACAACTCATACAATATTTATCTTATTTTTTTATTTGCTATATTACAAAATTTTCTTTTTCCCTATGCACACTCGTATTGTTTATAACTCAAAAATTAATTCATTAAATGATATGGATATAATATAATATATATTTATTATTAAATATTTTACAACTCAAATACTACTAAATAATATAAATATAACATATAATATTTTAAATAAGATAAATATTTTATTTAATGAAACTAATTTACTTTACTATATATTCTATTTCTAATTCTTACCGTTTTACAACTCACATTTTTTCTTTTCATTTGTCATGTTTTATGCTTTTTTTTTTTTTTTCCCTCCATGTCCAAATCTTGCTCATAATTCATACATTAATATCACAAAGTAGTATAGATATTGTATAATATGTTTTCTTTTTAACTCTTTTAAAATATTTTAAATAATTTAAAATTTTAATATATAAATTATTAATTGAATTTTTTTTATGTTCTATTTTTTATAATACTATTTAAACATTAACATTAAATTTATTTGTTTATTTGAACTTTATCAATATTATCTTGATACAATTTTTAAGTATTAATTTAAATATATATTAAAATTTTATCAAGATTTTATAATTTATGTAAATTTTTTCTTTTATCTACTCTATTGTACACTTTTTTTTATTCACTCTTAGTATTTAAAGTTCTCCTCAATATTATTGAATATTACATATATGACACATTATATTTTTTATTATTAAAATCATTTAAATAAGTGAAAATTTTTATTTAATTGCATTAGTTTATGACATATTCTCTTTTTCTTATTATTTTACACATCACATATTTTTTTATTTTTATTTTATTCTTTGCATATTTTTCTCTTTTTTTTTCATATGCACTCCTATTGTTTACAATTCAAGCACCATTGAATAATATTGATATTTTATTTTTAATTTATTTAAATATTTTAAATAAGTAATATCATCAATATAGAAATTAAAGAAATTAATTAATCACATTTTACATATAGAAATTATTAATTAAATTAACTATTCACATATGCTATTTTTTATTAAAAATATTTAAGAATTTAATTTAATTTATTTACTTAAAATTTTTCAATATTATCTTGATATTAATTTTCAACTACTATATATTAAATTAAATGTACATCAATTAGAATTTTGTTTAAACTTTGTAACTAAGAGACTATTTTTCTTCCTTTAATCTTTATTATATGTTTTTCTTCTTCTTTTATTTCCTTTTCACCGTTGATATTTAAAGCTCAGGTTCTAGTTTATTAAGTAGTATAAATATAATATTATACATTCTTTTCTTATACTATATGAAAGTTATAATCAATTTTATTTATTTTTTAATATTTTTATATAATTTTGTGTTATATTTCAAATTAAATATATATTAATTAAGATTTGTATGATTTTACAACTTTCAAGCTATTTATTTTACCTTTATCTATTCCATTACATATTTTTTACATTTTTTCTATTCATTTCTATTATTTACAATTCATACACCAATGAATAGTATTGATATAAAACAATAATATATTTATTTATCATAAGAATATTTTAAATAAGTGAACAATTTTATTTAATTGAAGTTATAAAGTATATATTTTATATTTAACTCTCATTACTTTATAATTAAAATAATATTCTTCTTCTTTTTATTTACTATATTACAAGTTTTTCTTTATGCCCACTTATATTATTTATAACTTTAACATTAATATCATTAAATAGTGTAAATATAATATGATATATTTATTTTTACTATTAAAGATTTTAAACAATTAGAACTTTAATATAAAAAGTAGTAATTTAATTAATTAGCAACATATTCCATTTTGTAATAAAAGATATTTGAAATTAAAATCATATTTATTTATTTTATTTTTGTCAAATTTTCTTGATATCAATTTTCAAATGTTATATTTCATATTTAATGTACATTAATAGGGATTTTATATTTTCTTATCTACTTCATTGGATGTTTTTCCTTTTCTTTTCCACCAATCTATCCTATTATTTACAATTTAGATGTTGATATTAAGAAAAAGTATAGATATAACATAACACATTATTTTTATTATAAAATATTATAAATAAATTAAAGATTTCATTTAATTAAATTAATTAGCTACATATTCTTTTGCTAATAAAATTGTTTGAAAATAAAATAAAATTTATGTATTTAATTTCTGTCACTATTTTCTTTATGATTATGTGTTAGACAATTAATGTGTACCGTTTCGTTCTTTTATTAATATTAATATTATTACCATTAAGATTTTTTATTTTAAACAAATATGTATGATTAGTATCACTATATTTATGGTTGTAACTTCTCCCTTGAGTTTTTACTATGCAACACGTATAATACTCTTATATATATTTTTTTTCCTTTTTGGTGAGATACCAAGTGAAAAAATTACAAAAATTGGAACATTAACAGATTTTTTTCACTTTCAGTGCTATTTTCGAGATTTGAACCCATATCAATTGGAAGGTAAGATTCAATTGAGATTAGCATCATTTTTACGACAATAGTTTTATACTTGAATATAAATAATTCATACTTAGTTATATTATGCAGTGAGAACATTTGAAAATATCATTGAATTTGAACTTGATTTTTCAATTAGTTCCTTATAAGAACAAATATTCTTTTGCAAGAGTAAATATTTCTTCTATTAAATGTGATTTAAGTGATTTAAAACTATAGTAATATTTTATCATTTACATATTTTTTTCATAGAAGATTAATATATATATATATATATATATATATATATATATATATATATATATATATATATATATATATATATATATATATATATATATGTTATCTTTCTGCATTTACTGGGAGAAGCCTCTATAAATCAAATTTTTCTTTAAATATGATTCATAACTAATAGAAGAGGAGTAAAATAAGTTGCAAGATATATTATTTATTTAGTTTTCATTTTTGTTTAGTTAAGAATTCAAATTGTGAAAAATTTAGGATTGTTAATAAAAATCAATGTATTTTTTATACTTCATTTATACATCTTAAAAAATTATAATTCACAAATTTAAATGTATAATTATAAAATAAATATAATGAATTAGATTCTAATAATTTTATAAGAATTTTCTTATATAATATGAAACTCATTTAAAATTTATTTATATAAATAATTTTTAATTTATAACCCATGTTGCTTGGTTTCAAAAAATAGTTTTTTATATAGCCAAAAAAAAAAATAGAAGATTTTTTTTTTTTACACTAGGGGTGTCCCCACACCTTAAGGTAAACTCTTTCTAATAATGACACTTCTAAGAATCAAACTAAATTTTTTATATAGCAAAAATTTGTATTTATTATCCTATTCGTTTTGTATAAAAATTTTCATATAAATTACGCATCTTTATCTAAATTCTAACCTTAAGGAGCAGAACCATATCACTGTCAATAACAGAAGTTATCCGGTGTGCAATTGTAATGACCGTACATCCAGAGAAGTGCTGTCTAAGAGTTTGTTGGATTAAATTATCTGTTGCAGTATCAACCGAGGCAGTAGCTTCATCAAGCACCAACACCTTGCTCTTCTTGAGCAACACTCTAGCAAGACAGACCAATTGCCTTTGGCCCATGCTCCAATTCTCCCCATTTTCAACAACTACAATTTCCATTTTGGAAAAGAATTAAATAAAAGTTTAGTAATTTAGGTAGTGTATACTTATGGCCTCAAAATGAAAATTCCAAACCTGAAGAGTCTAGCTTCCCTTCTTTCCTCCTAACTTCATCTCCAAGTTGACATTTATCCAAAGCCTGAAGATAGTGAAACCAACGTAAAACAATCACAGGTCTAACTCTGGCATAGACATGCATTGTATGGGCCATATTATTTGAAACATATAGTCTGTGTGGAATCATGGTACAAGGACATTTAGCATTGAAAGTACGGGCCTAAACCTGTGGATTCACCCATATTCACACATTTCTTATAGGTTAGACATTAGAAACAGAGATTTGTTTAAACATAAGTCTTAACATACTAACACATTTTAACCCATTATCTATGGGACTAAGTAGACATGTAAAACGAGGTTTGTAACCGCTGGCAATGCAAGCAATCCATGATCATAAGCTAATATGGGCAACTTTACATTAAACCCGCATCAAATGCGGTTTATGCGAGTAAGCCCGCGTGGGCAAATACCTGCACGGTCAAACCTACGACCGTGCGGACTTGACCGCAAGTAAAAAATTATTATTATTTAATTATTTTTTTATATTTAACCCTAATATATATTAAAAAAATTAACTCAATTACTTCTTAACAAATTCAATTTAATTTCTATACTCTAATTTAATTTTTTATTTAAATAATATAATAAAAATTAAAATATTAAAATATAATTTATATATTATAAAATAAAATAATTAATAAAAATATTAAAAAAAATACAAGTTACCCGTGGGCAAACCCGCACCGTATGCAATGTGGTGCAGGCACCCTACGAGGAAGCCCGCATTTAATACAGGCTTATGTGAACAAGCCCGTCCCGCCCGTTTTACATGCCGAGGACTAGCTTATGGGCCAATCTTCTTGTACTTTTTTTAAAAATATTTTATTTTATTGAATATATATAGACAGACACACACACAAATAAATTCATTTTGATAGAAACTAAATGAATAAAAAGAAAGCTTTTACTATGGTAGGTTGAACTAACCCGTCTTCCCATTGCTGTACAACTCTAGGGTACACCTCTTCGCTAAAATTTAGGCCAAAGCAGAGTTACCAAAAACAGGGTGCATACAATCTAAGAACAAAATTTTCGAGTACTAGCTAGTTAGGACAAGTTTCTAATTTAAATTGCACGTTACAAATGTAATCGGCTGATAAAGGAAGCATCACATGTCTTACCTCCCAAATTTGTACATCTGTGTATTCTTCTAGTGGATCCAAATTACTTCTCACAGTCCCTTCAAACCTGGTTGGATCTTGAGGAATAATGCTTAGCCTAGACCTCAAATCATGAAGGCCAATTGAAGAAATGTCAATGCTATCAATTGTAATTTTCCCATGAGTTGGTTCAACAATTCGGAAAAGTGTTAGCAGGAGAGTAGTTTTTCCGCTTCCAGTTCTCCCAACAATACCAGTTTTTGTTCCTCCATGAAATGTGCATGTCAGACCATGCAACACTAGGGGCAAATGCGGAGCATAACGCACCTTCATAAACATAAACCTCATTTGAAAACTTAATATTGTAACAAACGACAAAGTTAATTTTCTGAAGTTTATGAAAATATTAGTTGCACATGCCCCGTGTCATAAAACACTTACAAGTGTCTAGTGATGTAAGAGCATGTGCAAGTAGCAGTAGTGGAAGCTAACCTTCCGTTAATCACTGATGAAAATACAATCTTTCAAAAGTTTGATGAAATAATTGACTTTTAAAGGAGAAAACATAATTTAGAGTATGGATAAGATAAGAGTAAATTACTTTGACTTCTCTTGAAATTTGCCTAAATTATACAAACCTCTCTTATACTTTCAAAATTTACACATTGCTACATCTTGACAAATATATTAGGCTTATTCCTTGAATATATCCTACTTTTAATTTCTTTTTCATTTTAGTATATTAAATTATAAAATAACAATTATATCCTTTGTTCCTTCAAATTACAGTCCAACTTCAAACCTTCATCATTTCTGCATTTCCTCTCCTCTTCCTGCTTTGCCATTTTTGGCAGAATTTTTGGTAGAGAGATTTATACTATTTCTATTGTGTGAGGTTAAGTCATTGGTGTTAGATTGGTCATCTAAGAATGGTGCGACACTCATCAAATATACTCCCTTAATCATCTCTCTGGAAATCAAATCATGACACCTCTTTTTTTTCTCCTTCAATTTTTGTGACCAAATCATATATATATATATATATGTTTTTTTTTTCCATATGCTCTTTTTGGATCAATTGCGACACAAAAAATGAACGCTTAAAATTTTGTAGAATATGGAAAGACTCATTTGAAGTCATATCCTCTACCAAACTGCCAACAAAATTGTACGTTCCTCTTTGAATCAAACCTTTTTTTACTACCATTTCATTCTATTGCAATTACACATATAGAAAATCTAGCAAAATGGATGCAAAACTGACAACTCTATGAGGAGACTTCTTCCATTTTTATTGAGATATTTTTATAAAAACTCAAATTTTCAAAGAAGATTTGCTAGGGAAGTAATTAGGGGAATAAAAAATTTTTGCAGTTTTGTTAGCTAATTTTGTGGGCTTTGAGCTGGTTAGGGTAGTTAAAAACGAAAAAACAGAAGTTTTCTGAACTTTCCCGAGAAAATTTGCTGAGATAGTAAATGGGTATTTTAGTATTAAATGATTAAATTTAGCACTTAATGACTGTTTAACAGAAAAAGTTAACATTGATTCAAAAAGGATTTATATGTAGTGTACTTTTAAAGTACAAGGGAGGTAAAGCAAACCTTAAGGGAGGTCAAAGTGATTTATTCTTAAGATAATGTTTAAAACCAGTAGAACCATAACTTAAACTACCTGCAAATCCTGAAAAGCAACTTCTCCACTTGATGGCCAAAAGGCATTGGGTCGATTTTCTTCTATTGCAAGAGCAGGCTCACTTGGAATAGAAGTGTATTGAAGTATTCTTTCTACTGATATCATTCTATTTTCCAAGCTGCAAAGGCTCCATATCATCATGGCTTGTACCATGTTCAAACTCAGTCCATATGTGACAGCTAAGCCAGCAATGCCTTCAAAAAATGGAAAAAGCTTTAGAAATGAAACAATTATGATCTTTTTCTTTATTCTCAAAATGAGACACCTTTTTACCTGGATCTATGACTCCTTTAGGAATAGATATCAAGAACATCAAGGAGAAGGCAAATGTGATAGAAGACAGCATATCCAATCGGAAGCACAACCACTCCATTGCACCCGAAATATGGAACCTCGGCCTTGAATACTTGTCAATCAGTTTCATATTTTCCTCTTGAAATCTTGGTCCTTGATCAAAGCTCCTAATGGTTGTTGTCCCAGCAATTGTCTCGGAGAAGTGTTGCATGATTGGAGCTTTACATACCCCGACTAATCGTTGTAGTTCCCGTGCTGATGGCAAATAATATTGCTGCAGAAGTACAAGTTTACGATGATTCAAGTATCAACATATATCATGATATAAGGGGTTAAAAGTTTTGCACTACAAATTTGGTGTATAATCGTTGGAGGCATGGCACCAGTACCATATATGCCAAAATGACGTGCCTTTTCATGTAAGAAATAAATATAAATTAAGTACCTGGTACCAAATGCTGATGATTATCACAGGTATGAAAATGATAAAAACTTGCCATGCAACGTGAGACATCACTGCTATAATCCCAAGAAGATGGATCATTGTGAAAGAAAATGCTTCAATACTATATGGAATACTCATATCCACCGCAGTTTGGTCTGTAGAAGCCTGCAAGCAAACAGAGAAGTAAGAAAGAAAACATTATTTTTAGTATGGAGATCGAAAAGAACTGACATGAAGAAAAAGATAGCTGAACAGAAATATATATTTATTATTTCTTGAGTACCAGAGGTTCTACATACTCTAGTAAGGATTCTTCCACTTGGAGTGGCATCAAAGAAAGACATGGGAGCACGGAAAATGCACCAATGCATTTTATTGAAAAGTAAAGTTGCTGTCTTTAAACCAACTGTCACAAGAAGCACTTCTTTGAAAAGGATGCAAACAGAACTCCCTGTGGCCAAAGCAACATATACAACCATAAGTGCATACACTCCAACGACTGGTTTTGCTCCTACTGAAGTGGGAGTTGCCCAAGCCAACCAATAGTTGCTTCCAATTTGAAGAAGCTGAAACAGAATTTGAGCCAGCGCAATAAATGGTGCAAAAGCTCCTCCATATGCTGTCGTGATGTATTTCCAATAGATTGAGAACCCAACTCTACCTTTCTCTCGTTCTTCTTCTTGAACAAGCTGGCCTTTTTGCTCAGCTACCCCATCCGTATGATCATTTTTGACATCTTTGGTTCTATCTTTTTCTTTAATATCATGGACTTCATCCTCACTTACGTTTTGTTTCAAGGCACTAAATTTATTAGATAATTCACTTTCATTCAATGAATCAAATTCAGATAATGCTTTTTTGTGTGCACTAACAAGTTCCATGAGATCAATTCCTGAGTTAAGCAAGTCAGTATACTTTCCTTGTTGAGAAATCACGCCATCTTTCATGACCTGACAAAGATACTCAATGAGAAGAAACTATGTAAAAAGAAAAATTAGTAACATCTTTCTTCTTAATTCTTGAAATTTCTCACCAGTATAAGGTCAGCAGCAGGTAAGAATTCCACTTGATGAGTGACATAAATCACAGTCTTTTCACTTAAAAATTGCAACAAACATTCCTGCCATATGATGAATTTGTGATCAAGTTTTAGAACTTCTTTAAAATGTTCAAACTTACACTGGGTTATTTGACGAATCAAATATTTAGGATTGAGTATAATCATGTAATGATGCATAAATTATATGACCCAAATTTACAATAAGTACAAAAAACAAGAGTACAAAATGAGTTACCTTAAAGATGTGGGATCCTGTATGAGCATCAACTGCACTGAAAGGATCATCGAATAGATATATATCAGCATCTTGGTAAAGAGCACGGGCAATTTGAATTCTTTGCTTCTGTCCTCCACTCAAATTAATTCCTCTCTCTCCTATGATTGTTTGATCACCAAATGGTAGAATCTCAAGGTCTTTCTTCAAAGAGCATGCTTCAAGAACTTCATCATACATTTCCCTATCCATTTTCTTGCCAAACAGTATATTCTCTTCTATTTTCCCACTTTGTATCCAAGGTGACTGGGCAACATAGGCCTGAGTGCCACACACCTTTATGATACCTGATCTCTTTGGCACTTCCCCCAAAAGACAAGAAAGTAAACTAGATTTGCCTGAGCCTACAGTGCCACAAACTGCAACCTTCATGCCATGTAAAACTGTAATATTGATATTTTTTAAGGTAATATTTGCGGAGGATAAATCCCAAGAGAAATTCCCATCTATCACTTCAATTGCTCTATCAGAACTATCTCTTGGAAGCTTCTCTACAACATTGGATTGTAAATCCTCAAGATGAAGAAATGACACAATCCTGTCTAGGGAAACCTTAATTTGTATTATATTTGAAATAATGTCGGGAACACTATAGATGGCCTCTTGAAGGATTTGGAAAGTTGCAAGTGCAGATAAGATCTTCCCTGTATCAAGTGGAACCCCTATTAGCATACAAGTACCAAAAGCAACCACAGATACAAATACAGAGGCAACCTCGAAGAAAAATGACGTCATGGCTACACTATATACAAATTTTTTCAACCAGCCTTCTTCAATCTTCCTAAGCTCAGTAACCTTAGACAGAAACTTCATCTCCCATGCTTGTAGCTTAAGAATTCTCATGTTTCTTAAAATCTCAGAAATGGCCTTCATCCTGCTATCTTTTGACTTCATCAACTTGTCTTGAAACTTCTCTTGCAACGACCCCAAGGGAATGTTTGCCAACATTACAATAACAGTTGCCACAAAAGCAGCAATGAAAGCAAGCCCAAGACTTTTATACAGAATTAACAGGCCCAAGGCAACTTTTAGAAGTGTCAACCAAATAGAAACCAGGTGCCAACTGAAATCACCCACTCTTTCAGCATCAACGGCCATGAAATTGATTATTTCTCCAGTAGTGTGACTCTGTCTTGACTGAAATGAAAGAGTCAAGCCTTTATTATAGATGATTGTCACCAGCAATGCACGGATCCTTATCCCAACTTGATAAAACTTAAAGAACCAGTGTCTTTGTGAAAGGCATTCAATAAGCTTTGCAACAGAAAATGCCAATACCAAAAGATAGCCCCTGTTCTCAAACTCAAACTCTCCATTGAGATATTGGACAAAAGTGTTGATAAGATATGGACCAACATAAGAAGCCAAAGAGTATGAAGATGCTAAAATAGCCACCAAAGCTATCTCTTTCCATGCCGAGTATATTAGTAACTTCACCAGTTTAAATGTGGTCAGTGTGTTAATTGTACCACATTCTGCCTCAAAAATATTCTGGAAAGTTGGAAAAGCCCTAAATACACTGTCATTTTTAGACAGTTGTGGGACATCTTCAAGGTCTAAAGTCTTCTTATTGCCAGTAGCAAATAATGGATTCATCCAAGAAAATGTAAGAATGCTGAAAATTCCAGCATTTGAGTAAGGGGTAACAGTTTCACTTCCCTTAATTGACACATCAATTATGTTTAGATTTTCCTCCAAAAGGTGTTCTTGAAGAACTTTATCTCGATCTTCATTCCTAACAAAAACCAGCCTTTAACAGAATAAGAAACCTAAAAAGAACAATATGCAATAAGAAGCAAAGTATTGAATTGACAATGAGACTTGCTTTTCGCACAGACTACTATCGTCTACTAGGAAGCATTAATAGGAGATAGAGCAAAAGAAACCACACCAAATTCTATAGTCACTGCTCTAAATTTATGAATAAGAGGGAAAACCCTCTCACCTTCTCTCAGTACCTCAATTTATGAATACTGTGCAAGGAAATAGAAACAGCACCCCAAGCCGCTGCTCTAATGGCTAAATCCAAAGGGATAACTAGCTTTTCTCTAGACCAACAGAAGTAGTTTAATACACATAGGATAAGATTAAGCCTAGAAATACCCATGGAAAAAAAAAAAGTCTTTATATCCATAAGGTTCTTGAATTTGTTTATTGGTTCATGTTTGGTCCTTGCATAGATTTTCTTGCACGCCCCCAAGACAAAAAATGAAATTAATAGCACCCGGTGAAGACGAGCAGAGAAGTCATGCAAGAAAATGAGCCGGAGAAAATCAGTCACAGAATACATTTGAGAGGAGAAAGAGAAGAGAAAAGAAACACCATACATTGGAGAATCAACAATTTCCCTTTTTCAATAATCTTTTGTATGTTGAGCTTGGATTCCTGGAGGTTCGCCGCTTCAACGTGGAAGTTTTCATCGGAGTTTGACAATGCCAAGTGAGACTATGCAAGTCATAGGTAGGTGTGAAAACTTTGCCAAGAGAAATGAGATGATATTGGTGCACATGAAAGACTTTTTCACCACAGGGGAAGCACGATGACATAGTGGAAGTAGACTTTTCTCGTAGTCGTTATCTCTCTCAAGCAGCCTGAGTCTTTTCTAAGAGTTAAATAATTCACATTTCTAAGCCGACGATGTTTGCCCAAAAGCTAGTTCCCCCTAATGCATTTAACATATAATTTTAATCCTCCTAAAGTTGAAATTGAATAAATTTAATTCATAGTTGATTTTAACTCCAATAATTTAAAAAATGTTCAATTTTGGTCTTGTCACCTATGTTCCGTTAATTCCTAACGGAGACCGTCTAAGTGGCATTATTTTTGACAAAAAGGCAATCAAGTCAAATGTCAATATACTAGTATTGATAAATTTATTGATAATTAATAAATTAATTAATAATTATTAGGTTAAAAGTTGATTGATAAATGATAAATTAAATTAATTTTATAAGAAGTATTTTATAAAATTGATTGTTAAATTAATTGAAATTATAAAATAATATAAAAAATATAAATGAAGATAAATATATAAATTAAAATAATTTATATTTTTTTAAAAATTAAATTATATTAAGATAATTAAAGTATTAAAAAAATATAATAAATAATATTTAATTTAATTAATTATATTTTATAATATTATATATTAATGTACATATATATTTTAATATATTTATAATTTAAAATTAAGGTATAATTATATTAAAATTTAATTAATTATATTTTATGATATTATACATGATATAATTTAATTAATTATATTATATTATATATAATTATATTATGAAAATATAAATTATAAATTAATGAAAAATAAGGATAGATTTAAAAAAATTTGAAAAGGTAATAATTTATAAGTTATAAATTATTCAAATAACTTATTAAAGCAAAAGCTTACTTTTTTAAAAAAAAATTAGTATATAAAATGTCTATAAAAACTATATCTTATAATTTATTAGTTAAATTAATAAATTATAAATTAATATATTTATTGCCTAAGAAAGCCAATATTTGAATATATTTTTATTTTTTATTTTTAAAAATTATTTTTAAATTCAAAAAAATAATAAATAAATAATTTTTTCTGCAAAAAATAAACAAAAATTTCATTTAATAATAAAACTAGCATCAAGAATTAAAAATAAGTTCAAAAAATGTTTAAAATTTATTTTTTAAAACAAAATTTTCAAGAACCATTTTTAAAAATAAATTGCTAAAATATTTTTATTTTAAAAAAATAAAAATTATTTTTAAAAACATTAAATAAAAAACCCATATCATCCTTTTCCATTCTTCTCCATTTTCCTGCCCTCCCCTTTCTGCAGATGGTTTACTCCTGATCTTCTCTGTCGCCGCTTCTTCCCCATCAGGCAAAACGTCCTTTCCACCCTTTCAGTTCAGCCACCTTCAAACACATTTATGGCACCGTTTCATACTTCCTTTGCTATCATCCTTGGACATCACCGCCGCTACCCACGATTTATTGCCAACATGTTCGATTTCAAGTTCCGTTTCGCAACAAAATCACAAGTATAATTTTTCCATTTTGTTAGTCACCTATAAAACCTTAAACCTCTATATTATGCTCAGAACCCGAATTGCAAAAAGTGATTTCTATTTCCTAACCAAATCGAAAGATTTTCCATTTTATTTATTTAAAATGCAAGAAAATAAGCCATTATAAGGAAAATCTATGGAAGATCGGTAGTGTTTTTGAAGATCAAAATTGAGCGGAATAGATTCATCCATTTCTGGAATAGTGTTTCTGCCCAATTTTTTTCCTTGACGAGACGGTGCCCATACTAAAGCTCGAAAAAGAGGAAGAACAGAGTTGCATCTGTTTCTAGGGCTCTTAGGCGTTCATCTTATTGTAATTTCTTTTGTGAAGAAACAAAGCATTCTGGGAATGGGTTGCGGGGCTTTTCCTTGGAATTGCTTAGGGAGTTTCAAATTGGGGAAAGGAAACCTGAAATTCTAAATTTGATAGGCTTAAGAATTGTTTTTCATCCATGCAAATTGGTTGTTGAAATGTACGCCATGTTGGCCTCCGATTTGGCTGCCATTTTGTCAAAAAATAATGCTACGGGGACAATCCTAGTTAGACAAATAACAGAAAACCGAAGTCAGATCAAAATCAAACAATTTGTGACTTTTACGGACCAAGTTTGATTTTGCTAAATTAAGGGAACCAAAACCATTGTATTTAAGCCTTTAATATATGTAATCTATTGGCAATGTCTAGTTTTCATTATTTCAATAAACAAAAAATAAAATACACATTGTTATAAAAGAAAAAAATTTGAAAAAATATGAATCTTTTATATATTTATTTGTGAAAAATAGAAAACAAAAAAAAATTCAAAAACAACAACAGACATCTTCAACCAATATATATATATATATGAGTGGGGATCAATTGATATCAATATAGGAGTCACATTCTTACACTAAATTTAAGCCATCCATTATAAATAATTCTATTTAATAGTGCAGTCAGAATTTAATGAAGAGAGAGTATTAATATATTAGCTCATTTAATTACCTTTCTCTCTCTGTTTATCTCTCTTAATTATTTTTAATTCTTTTTTCTTCTAATTTTTTTATATTTTTCTCTTCATCAATTTAAATAAATGTGCAAATTTTTTCTTATTTTTTTATTTGATCATATAATAATATTTCTTGAATAAAACACATGTAAATCAAAATTTTAAAAAAATATTTTCTAAACATATATAATATGATAAAATATTATAATTTACTAATTACTAATTCATATGTAACATACCAATAAAATAGAAAATTACTTAAGGGACTTTATTGTAAAACAAAAATAGAAAACTATTTAAATGATCATACATACAAGATACAAGGCTATAAAAGATATCATAAAATTTGATAAAAAAATTATGGGAGTGAACAATTATAAATTTTAAAATTATTGTGTAATTAATTGTCACCTATTAAATTATAAATCCTCAATTTTCTTATGTAATATTTCATTTTAGCTTCTATATCATATAAGCAATCCAATTTTATTCATAAAAACTAGAAAGTTACAATTCTGTCAGCTAGAGACAACTTCAATTTCTTTCGAGTTATTTATTTATTTTTTTATGAAAGTTACAGTTTTGGTTAACAAGTTACCAAAAAAAAAAAATACAATCTTTAGATGAAAATTTGCAAGAATACTCTAGGCGTGTATACGTTAACATGATTCTTAAAAAATATTAAAATTGAGGACCTCATCAAGGAATTCTATAATGACGTGTCATTGATTATTTTAAACAGATCGTAGATGAAGCCAATACTTACTCCACCAAGTAGTGATATATTCGAATTAATAATTAATAATATAGGAATGTAGAAAAATTTTAAGCACTTTTCATCTTACATCTTATTTATCAAATTTTATGATATCTTTTACAGCCTTACATCTTACATGTATGATTTTTTAAGTAGTTTTATATTTCATTGATATGTTATTTATAAATTAGTAATTAGTAAATTATAATATTTTATTATATTATAATATATTTAAAAATATTTTTTAATTTTGATCGGCATATGTTTTATTCAAGAAATATTATCATAAGACCAAATAAAAAAATAAGAAAAAACTTGCACATTTATTCAGATAGATAAAGAAAAAAACATGAAAAAATTTAGGAGAGAAAAAGAATTAAGGGTTATTAAGAAAGATAAAGACAGAAAAAAAAAGTGATTAAATAAGCCAATATGCTAATTATCTTTCATTATTAAATTCTGACTGCAGATTGTTTATAATTGAAATGAAAATGAATTGCTTACATTTAGTGTAAGAGTGATTGATCCCCACGTACACGTATATTTAACTAATCTTAATGTATATGAACAATAATGGCAGGCCCAGCATCACTTGGCTATCTGCTTCCCCCGCATCACATCCTTCTTCACCCTCCGGTCTGACTCTATAACTAAGCCCTGAAGGTACTACGTAATTGCAAATACACAAACAATTTTTAAATGTTCATACTAACAGTTCTGAGAGTTGATTAAGGAAAATTTTAAGACGCATGATGAATCAGTGTTTAAAAATTATTAAATTTTATTCAATTTACGTAATATTATACAATCCAAAAATTTAAAATTTTCAATTTACGCAATATTATGCAAACCAAAAATTTAAATTTTTAAAAGGGACTTGTGCGGTTGTGCACCGCACTATTTATGCACCGAAGTCTCTCCCGTTGATTAATTAAGAGCTTCCGAAAGTTTGATCCGGAGATCATATTCTTCTTACTTTGATCAGCTCTTTCTATTCTGCCCTTGCCAACCACACCTTTTGACGCGCCTCCATCTGACGCAACTTCGCCGTTGGCTCCGCCGTCTGTAGATAACGATACTCCATCTTCGGCTTCCGGAGGTCGCTCTGACCCGAAGCCGTCATCTGCTGCCTCATTTTTACGTTGTCTTCCCGTCTCCTTTGTTGATTCCATTGGGATTTGCTGATCTAAAATACTACTAAGTTGCTGGGTTTCAGGAGTCTCATGAATATGGCCTTGGACTGAGAGTGAGGTTCTTTTTCTCAGTAGTTATTTCTTTCAATTTTGCTTAGATTATTTCAAACCCGCATCGGGGGAGAATTTTATGAAATCTTTGGAATTTCTATTGTATTATGTACTGTATTTGTGGCACGCTCCAAGCAATTAGGGAAAGCATTTGGCGCCACACCCGCCGCGCAGTGGATAAGAGATGTTTACTTCCCTTGTTCTTGTCCGGACACATCTAATTTACTTGTGTTTTTAATTATAAATATTAACATAATAAAATTTATTTTATCTATAAAACTAAGATGTATGATAAAAATAATATTATTTATTTTGAAGAGGAAGATTTTTCTTTTAATCATAATATTATATATTATTTTTTAATTATAAAATATATAAGTAATATATTGAAAATTTTAAAATTAATTATAAATGTTTAATCTCTCCTCATCCAATCAAAAAGGAGAAGGTTAACATATCTTTTTCTTCTCTTGTTCTTTTCACTCTCCCTTATCAAAACTCAAAACATTAAGTCAGAGTGCAAAGGTTAAATTGCTTAATAAATAAATACACTTGATCTGGAGGGTTGATCAGTTAAAAAAATAAAATTAATAATTTCATTTTTCATTCATAAAATGATTTTTAAATTATATAAATTTATAAATTTATTTTTAAATAATAATTTCTATATATAATTTCATCTTTTAATTGTATTATTTAAGATCAAAATTAATTGAAAGCACAGCTTGAATTCAACCAACTTACGGTAATATTGAATTAAATTAGATTTGATTTGATTAGACGAAAAAGGAAAAAAAAAAAAGGGAAACCACCTTTAAATTAAGAAAACAACATTCTGCTTTTCCTTTTCCATTTTTATTTTTTAGACCAGCGTCAGCTTCCCGTGAACATTTTTCCCGCCAAAATGCTTTCTCCCCTCCCATCATCTCCCCCAACCCCCAAAAAAAAAAAAAAACCCTTTATTCTATTCGTATTTTTGTGACCTGATATTGACACTTCCTTCCAAATCATTTGTACTTTGAATTCTAAATTATCCTTAAGAATTTGATATCAAAGTGATGTAAATATAGGTTATTGGATAATATTACTAAATTATTATTAAAATTTTTATAATCTCATCTAATAATCTGTATTTTATCACACTACTCTGAGTGCTATACCCTTAAGGACATCTTAACAAGCACATCCTTATATAACTTTTTATCTTTTTGTTTATACTATTATTATGTTACATTATATAAATATTATTTTTATCTATTTTATTGCATTTTATTATATATTTACTATTATTAATTAATTATATTTCATACTTTAATTTTATTAAATAATATGGATATAATATAATATATTTTATTTTTATTACAAAAATATTTTAAATAAGATAAAATTTAATTTAATTAAATTACATTTTATATTTTTATTACTTCCAAATTGTTGCATATAGTTTTTTTCTTTTTGTTTATTCTATTACTACACTAAATTATATACATACTATATCTCTTTTTTATCTAATCTATTGTATTTTTTCATGTTCACTTATGTAATTATTGTTAATGTCACCTGATAATGTTGATACAATAGGATATACTTTATTTTAATTATAAAAATATTTTGAATAAATTAAAATTTCAATACAATTAAATTTCTTATCTATTTATTATATTTTAATATTTATATTACTTTAGAATTGACCCATTGTACCTATTTTTTTTATTTCTTCCATTGCATGTTTTGATTTTCTTTTTTAGTATTCGCTCAAATTATTTAGGGTTTAGATGCTAATTCACTAAGAAGTTATATTTTATTATTTGTTATAAAAATAATTTAAATAAATTAAATTTTTTAATTTAATTGAATTACTTAACTATATCCTATTTGTTTCATTTGCTCCATTACATTTTTTTTCCTTTTCCATATTCAATACTATTATTTATAATTTAGACACGATTTTCTCGAAAAATATCATAAATATAATATATTATATTTAATTTTTCTATAAATATATTTTCAATAAGTTAAAGTTTTAATATAGAAAACACTGATTGAAATAATTAATTTTAAATTATATTATTTAATAAAAATATATGTAAATTAAAACTAAATTTATTTCTTTATTCAAAGTTTATCAATTTTTTAATATTAATTTTTAAGCACTATGAATAAAATTAATTATTAATCAATTAGGATTTCAACAACATTTTATAATTTATGCATTATTTCACTTTCTATTTTATTGCATTTTTTTCATATTCTCTCTTAATATTTATAACTTATATGCTAATATTACTAAATAGTATAAATATAATATTATATATATTTTATTTTTTTATAAAAATATTTTGAAAAATTAAAATTTTAATTTAATAGTATAAATAAAATTTTAATATTTATAACGTATATGCTAATATTACTAAATAGTATAAATATAATATTATATATGTTTTATTTTTGTTATAAAAATATTTTGAAAAATTAAAATTTTAATTTAATTAAATTACTTAACAACGTATTTTATTTTTAGCTCTTACGTTATTTTACAATGCATTTGTTAATGCTCTTCTTCTTATTTACTCCATTATATTTTTTTGCTTTTTCATCTTCACTCTTGTTATTTATAATTTTAACCTTAATATTATTAAGAAATATATGTATAACATGGTACATCTTATTTTTTATGAGAACATTTTAAATATTTTAAATTACATAATTTAATTGTATTAATTAATTAAACATTATATTTTTAAGTTTTATATTACTTTACAATTCATCTATTATTTTTCTTCTTCTTATTTGCTCTATAAATTTTTTTTTATATCCACTCATATTGTTAACAACTTACATGCTAATATAATTATGATGTATATGTACCCCCATGATAAATTTTATTTTTATCTGTTATATTACTTTGCAACTCACACTTTGTTTCTATTCCTTTTATTTGTTCTATCTGTTTTTTGTTTCCTTTACTGTCTGCTGTTATTTTTTATAATTTAGACACTAATGTTACAAAATGTTATAGACATAGCACCTTAGACTTAATTTTATTATAAAAATAGTCTTTCTATGTTATAAATAGAAAATAGAAAATATTAATTAAAATGTTTAATTACATATTTTATTATTTAATAAAAATATTTTAAAATTTAAATTAAATTTTTATATAAATTTTATTAATATTTTTAATATTAATTTTTAAATGCTATATTTTAAATTAAATATCTATCGATTAAAATCTAAATAAGGCTTTACTACTTACATATTCTTTCACTTTCTTTTATTTACTTTATTACATATTTTTTATATTTATTTTTTATATTTACTCTTAATATTTATAACATATATGCTAATATCACTGAGTTCACAATATATTTTGCATTTATTATAAGAAGATTTTATATAAATTAAATATTTAATTTAATTAAATTACTTAAATATATAATCTATGTTTAACTCATATATTACTTAACAATAAAAGCACATTATCTTCTTTATTCCATAGTTTTTTTTAATGTTCACTTTTATTATTTGTGGTTCAAATATTAATATTACTATAAAACGTGTGTATACAATATGATATGTTCCATTATTATTTTTTTATTTAAAATATGCTTAAATTTTAATTTAATTGAATTACATAATATATTCTTTTCAACTTTTATATTACTTTTTAGCTTGCTGATCATTATTTTTCTTCTTTTTAATTCGTTCCTTTACATTTTTTTTCTTCCTTTTTTTTCTTTTTTTACATTCATCACTATTATATACAACTTAGATAATAATATTAGTAACACAAATATAACATAATATATTTAATTAGATTATAAAATACTTTGTATAAGTTAAAAAGTTAATAAGAAAGTATTAATTGAATTATA
This sequence comes from Sindora glabra, assembly GCA_020226215.1. Classification (NCBI taxonomy): domain Eukaryota; kingdom Viridiplantae; phylum Streptophyta; class Magnoliopsida; order Fabales; family Fabaceae; genus Sindora; species Sindora glabra. Next base: position 53,094,642 of record CM035232.1, on the reverse strand, counting down.
TAAATGCATATTATATTTTTAAAAGGATTTTTTTGAAAATTAACATCAAATTTATTCATTTATTTAAAATTTACCAATATTTTCTTGACATTAATTTCTAAATACTATATTTCAAATAAAATATACACCAATTAATATTTTGCCAAGCCTCTATAACTTAAACTCTGTTTCTATTCCAATGCATAGTTTTTCTTTTTATTTTTATTCACTCTTATTATTTACAATTTCAATACTAATATCACTGAATTTTATGAACATAACACAAAATATTTTCTTTTTAAATAAGTCAAAATTCTAATTTAATTCATTTATCCATTTAATATTTTATTGTAATTCTTATATTATATTTTAGAAATTCATTATTTATAAATTGAATTATAAATTAATTATAATAGATTAGATTATAACATTTCTACAAATTTTTATTATATATATTTTTTTTATGTTAATAATTGAAAAACAATAGAAAGTCGTGCACTATGCGGGTGGAAACTTGAGTAACTTGAGAAGTAACCATTGCCAATATTAACATCAATGTAGCTACGGAGGGAACTCCACCTTGTACAAAGTGTGTGTATGTATACACACTAGTTTTAATCACAAAAAATGTAGAATAACTTCTTGTTTGATTTTAGTTCCTCCAATTTTTGAAAATTGAAAATTAATTAAGTTATAAAATGCTTGAAATCAGTACATATCATTCACTTTTTTTTGTGGTTATCATCCACCCCTTTTTCTTTTTTCTTATGGCTAAAAAAAGAAACATGTTCTTATTACCAACCAGACATTCATACTACAAGTGCAACATCTTGAAAGATTAAAAATTCAATGCAAGAAGAATTTGAGATAACAGTCCTAACCTAATCCTAATATTTTTAACTACTTACTTAGCATGTTCATGAACCACAATATTTGCCTCCTCAAAGCACCACATTAGTCCCAACTCTAAATTAGCCACCAAGAACCTATTTGCAATTTTCATGAGGGGAAAAACCCTCCAAGAACACTCAATTAGGCCTAATAAGATATCCATAGCTATCTTAGAATCATTTTCCACATGACTTATTCTACTTAGGAAATTGAAAAAGACTATAACAGCTTTTTGGATAGCTAGTAAGTCAGTTGAGAGTGTTAAAGCATATTCAAAATTATCATACAAAATATCAAGATTGCCCTATAATTGTTTCTAACCAAAATAACAATTGTCCCAAACCTAAAGGCCCAACAAGCATCTTTATTAAGCTTGATAACATTTCCCACTAGTGGACTCCATTTAATTGGATTTAGCTTATTCCTAAAGCCTTAACCTAAAACCTTATTGCTTAGCAATCTCAATTCACCCAAGCTCTTCCTTGAAATTGTGTATGACTCCCTTGGACAGCTATTGAAAATTCTATCCAACCCTTATGGTGGACTAGGTAGCATGGAGCATCCCAACATGTCTTCATTCCTACCACAACAATCACCAATAACCTCTACTACAAACCTTTATCTTTCATTGTGCCCGACCTACAATTATTGAGCACAAGCCAATTTAAATGGTTATAAATAAAACAGGAATGCAAATGCTTGATTCAAATACCCTAAACATTGAACCATAATCACTTGAGCATTGGGCACCTTTCTAATAAGTGAAGCTCAATTTTGAGTGCTTCATCACGTACTAGGCATAATTTGTTGCTTGTACCAGACAAGTATCCTATTTTGCTTCTAGTTGATAATACTTCATTTGCATATTGCCATAATACTATTGATCTTGAATACTAGCCTTCCAAATTTGATTCCATATTTTGTTATCTGAATGTGTGGTCCATTATAGTGATATTGTCCTATATGTTGATTTGATAGTGAATTTGCTTATGGTTTTTAGACCCCAAATCATGGTGTCTACATTACATTCTCTTGAATGTAACCTTCAAATTTATAATACACCATCATTATGGAATAATTCTAGTAGTAACTTTTATTTTAGCCCTTAGGATTCCCATTTATTAGGTTTGACACTAATATCTCTTGATTGCATATTACTCCTCCTCTTAATCGATGAATAAAATTAAGATAACTAGGTACCCATGGGTAATTTAAAGCATTTAAAGAATTTCCTAAACCCATGATAAAGCTTTGTCTATATGTGATAATCTGTCTTCCTTGTTGAATACTCAATGTGCATTTGTGTCTTTTTCTAACTTCTAAGTTAATTTAGCTAGCAATGCTTCATTAAAAAATCTTAAATATAACCTGCCTAATGCCTTTGGTTAACATAGAAGACTCCATGGTTTTGGGCAAAAATAATGCAACTTATCATCCTTTGCATTCTACCAAAATTTCCTACATAATGAGTTTACCTTTTGATACATCGATATAGGAACTTTAAGTGAAAATATAGTGTATGTTAGGATTTGTTAAAGTATAGAATTGATCATCATATACCTACTAGCCCAAGATAATGAATTATACTTCTATCCTATCAATTTATACTAAACTTTATCAATTAGGAATTGAAAATCTTTTGTTGTATCATTTGACATGAATAATGGGATACTTAGGTATTTTTTCTTCCTCTTAATGATATTCATGTCCAAAAATTTTAGTAATTCTTATTGAAGACTCCTTGCAACATTTTTGAAGAAAAAGACACATAATTTTTTAAAATTGACCTTTTGAATAGACCACCTTTTATAAATATCTAAAATGTTTCATAATTAAGTAGCCTTATGAACATTAGTTTGAAGAAAGACAATGTATCATCTATAAATATTAAATGAGTAGTAGTTAGGCCATTCCTAGATAATTTGACACCATGCACCATTTATTCCACCTCACCTTTTAGAAATAAACATGATAATACTTCCAAGCACAAGATAAATAAATAAAGAGACAATGAATCTCCCTGCCTTAATCCTCTAATAAGAGTAAACCTTGCAGTTGGACTACCATTTAGTAATGATAAGAAAGATATAATGGATATGCATTGCTCTATAAAACCTAAAATTTTCCAAAATCATAACAAAAAACTTTCATTCCACTTCAAGGCATAGCCTAGTCTTAAACTAAAAATAATATTCTAGAACATTCTAGTTTAGAGAAAAAGAAATATATTTCTAAAGAATTCTTGCAATTGTGAAATATTTCATTAATAGGCAGAATTTTATGTAATTTTTAGGAAAAATTTGCCTTTACAAATAATTATAAATACCTCCTTATGTTGTAGTATGGCATCAATATTTGAATAAGAAATACATTCTCTAATTGAAGATTTTTCTGTCTTTTTCTTCTCTAATTTGGTTTTTGAGCCATTTTGACATCAAAGCTAGTTTCCAATTCCTTGTGCAAGTGTTTTGAGTTGAAGGTGGTTGGAATTCTCGCTAGTTTCATACATTAACAACTTCCCAGTATCGAAACTCCATTTTTTGGCCAATTTCTCGACAAAATAACATCGTAGACATGCTCGGTGAGTTGAAAAATGTTAGAATGCAAAATTTCACGACAATTGAACAACGCACGCACCTTCATGTGCTATTGGCAAAGAGCATGTGTTAGTCACTCGCTCCACGTCCCACACGCGACTGCTTAAGGTAGAAAATAACCACGTCACCCACTCTATGTGTGTCATGTGTTAATAGACACCACGTCATCACACCTAGTCAATTATATAGAGTTAGCTGTTGAGTTAGCACCCTAGGTGCATAGTTAGTGCTATGTTAACTAATATGATTTGCCACATGTCAAGTGAGCCATATAAACAACCTCTATTAGTAGAATTTTTTATAATTTCATAATTCTCCTTAAACTTTTTATATTTCCATTTTGACCTCAATATTCCTTGAAATTACAAGGTAGACCCAAACTTTCCATAAATTTTGTTTTGACCTTAGGATTTTTCTAAAATTTTCATTAAATCCATATTTTTCTAAATCTACTAAAACACCTCTAAACCTTGCCAAAATTCAATTTTGACCCTAAACTTTGCTTAACTATTACAAATAGCCCTAAAAATTTTCAAAAACTTTACTTTAACCGCATAACCCACCATAAAATACCAAAATGCTACCATGAAGACAAAACAAAAGAAATGCCTAAGAGATTGAGATGGAAGAAATGTGGAGATAGATTCAATAATTACAAAAATTTATCAATACCTAACAAGCCTTATTAAATCACGTAAGAAATTTAAAATATAACTTCGACAGTAGCTCTTCTTCATCAATAAGTAGCTATTGCCCTTAAAGACAACCAACCCAAGGGAATGACGTTAAAGTAGATATTTCAAATTTTGAGAAAAAGTTCTAGCCAAATGAATTTATAAACTAGCTTTAAATAGTTAAAAAGGGTGTTTGAGTTGAAAGACATACAAAATGAGCAAAAGGTTAAAATTATTGTTATTAAGTTAAAGAAACATGCCTCCATCTGATAGGAAAATTTTAAAAAGAAATAAGAACATAAAGGATGAAGTAAGATTAGGACATAGGAGAAAATGCAATGAAAACTTACACATAAGTTTTTACCTAATCATTATTATCAAAATAACTTTATTCAAATATAGAATCTTCATTAAAGATCCCTATTTGTAGAAGAATACACCAAAGAATTTGAGAAATTGATAATGAAGTGCAATATCCAAGAAAAGGAATAGAATACTATTACCCGCTACCTTAGAAGTCTAAACTTCGAGATTGTATAACTAATCCAGCTTCAACAATACTAAACCCTTGATAATGTCATCCAACTCGCCATTGGATTGAGAAACAATTACCCAAAAGGTCCATATTCTAATCTTCATCCTTTAGAAACCTTACTAACACCTATAAAACTCAAGCCTTATAACCTAGTACCTAAAAGAAAACCCTAACTAAGCCCACCAAAGAAGCTAACCCTAAACCACTCACTCAACCAAACCACCTAAATACTTTAAATGTGAAGGATTTGACCAAATGGCATCCAATTGTCCAAATCACAAAATTATCATTATCATTGAGAGAGAAATTTAAGAAGTATCGAAAGAAGAAGAGCTCAAGTAGACACAGAAAGAATCCATTGAACCACCAGTGTTTGATGAAGAACTCCTCCCTATTGATCATGGAGAATCATCGATGATTAGATGAAGCTTACACACTACAACTAAAAAGGAAGAACCCTAGCTAAGGAATAACATTTTCCACACTCAATGCACAACTTAAGATAAAGTTTATAATGTCATCATAGATAATGAAAATTGTGAGAATGTTATATTGAGATATATGATGGAAAAAATCAAATTAACTACCTAGAGGCATTCACACCCTTACAAATTACAGTGGCTTAACAAAGACAATGAGGTAAAGGTTACGAAATGCTGCCTTATTGCCTTTTCCATATGCAAAAATTATCAAGATAAAATATGATATGATGTCATCCTAATGGAAGCTTATCACCTCCTCTTGGGAATACCTTAGTAACATGACTATTGTGCTATATATTATGGTTATACAAACATTTGTTCTTTTGTAAAAGATGGAGTAGAAATCAAGTTAGCCTTATTACCACCCGAAGAATTTAATTGGGTTAAAAGTGAAGCTAAACCACTGATATCTTTAGTATCCAAAGCTCAATTTAAGGTGACACAAGCAGAAGCCCAAGCCACATGCCTCATCCTATTGCTTAAACAAAATAATAGAATCACCATTTAGAAGTTGAGCAACTACTTATTAAATTTATGGATGTTGCACCAGAAACGATTCCTCCTAGCTAGCCACTAATGCAAGATATTCAACAGGCTATTGAATTCATCCTTGGAATGGTCATTCCAACCAAACCAGTCTACAGGATGAGTCCCTAAGAACGTGCTAAGATCCAATGCTAGGTTAATGAGTTACTAAAAAAAGGATTGATTTGAGAAAGTGTTAGTCCCTGTGTTATGCCAATATTTTTTATGTCAAAGAAGGATGAAAGCTAGAGAATGTGTATTAACAGTTGAGTTGTAAATAAGATCACTATCGAGTAAATTCCTAATACCTAAACTTGATGACATGCTTAATCAACTACATGATGTTGTTATCTTTTCTAAAATTAACCTTTACAGCGAATATTACGAGATTAGAGTACGGCTTAGAGATGAATGGAAGATTGCATTCAAGACTAGAGATGACCTATATGAATGGATGATAATGCCATTTAGATTATCAAATGCTTCCAATACATTTGTGCATCTGATAAACTAAATACTTCAATCTTTTATTAGGAAATTTGTAGTCGTGTACTTCGATGATATCCTGATCTATAGTAGTAGCAAAGAAGGATGTTTAGAGCACATCCAACAAGTGCTAAACATCCTTAGAGAGCAAAAACTTTATGTCAATCTCAAGAAGTGTTCCTTCTTAACAAATGAACTCATTTTTCTTGGGTATATCATCATTATAGAAGGTATTTAGGTTAACCTAAGCAAGATAGAAGCCATCAATAACTAGCCAACTTCTAAGTCCTTCCACGATGTTAGGAATTTCCATGGGCTAGTTTTTTTTTACTAGAGATTCATAAAAAATTTTTAACTCCATTGCTACCCCATTCATAGACTACATTAAAGAAGACAAGTTCCAATGGACAAAATAAGCCTAGAAAAGTTTTGAAGAGCTAAAGAAACAATTAATTGAAGCTATAGTATTAGCCTTTCTAAATTTTGAGCAAGTCTTTGAAGTCAACTATGATGCATATAACATTGGAATTGGCACCATTCTAAGTTAGGAAGGACGTCCAATTGCCTTTTTCAGTGAAAAACTTAATAATGTTAGACTTAAATACTCTACTTATGACAAGGAGTTCTATGCCATCATTCATGCTTTACAACATTGGAACCATAATTTATTGTCTAAGGAGTTTGTCTTTTATTTTGATCATGAAACCCTTAAATGTTTAAATTGTCAGTAAAAGATTAGTCGTAGGTATGCTACTTGGGGTGAATTCTTACAGGGTTACCATATCTTACTAAGGCATAAAGTTAGAAGTCAAAACACTATAGCATATGCTTTCAGTAGAAGACACACTTTGCTTTCTACTTTCTAGACAAAGATTGTTAGATTTGAAATTATCAAAGAACTATACCAAGATGACCTAAATTTTAGTAGATTCTGGGATACCACTGAAACATAACCATTCCAGCAATACTATAGACATTAGGGATTCTTATTAAAAAATAAGGCTTTATGCATTCCCCAATATTTGCTACGAGAAGCCATTATTTGGGAAGCCCATGATAGAGGAATAGCCAATCACTTCAGGTAAGACAAAATTGTAGCCCTGGTCAAAGAAAATTTCTATTAGCCTAACCTTAAGAGAGACATTAACAGGTACATCTAGAGATGCAAAATTTGTCACATAGTTAAAACTAAGAGTTAAAATACATGGATATACATGCCTTTACTAGTTCCAAAAGTGTCATGGGAAGATATTAGTATGGATTTCATCCTTAAACTACCACGAAATCAGAAACAGAAAGATTCCATAATAATAATCATAGACAGATTCTTGAAGATGGCTTACTTCATCCTATGTCAAAAGATAAGTGATACTATCTAGATTATAGGCTTATACTTTAAAGAAATTATTCGACTTCATAGTATTTTGAAAACCATCACTTTTAGCTATGATGTGAAGTTCCTAAGCCATTTTTGAAGGACTTTATGGAAGAAAATGGGTATTAAGCTTTAAGTCAGCAATGCCAATCACCCTCGGACAAAAAGAAAATTAGAAGTAATTAATAAACTTTTAGGCAACCTCCTTCATACCTTTGTTTGAATGAATATAAAGTAATGGGACCTTATATTTGCCCAAATTGAATTTCCTTACAATAACTCCACTAACCAAGCCACTGAAAAATGCCAGTTCGAAATGGTGTATGGTACTCACCTTTTAGTTTACTTAACTTAGCCCTATCTTCTACCGGTCATCAATATAGCACAGATGCCTAACAAAGAGCAAAAGAGATCAAAAAGCTTCACAAAGAAGTTCATATAAGAATCCAAAAATAAAATTCAAAATATAAAGCCTAGCAAGATAAATATCAATAAAAGTATACTTTTAAAGAATAAGACTTAGTATGGATATACTAGCAAAAAAAGTGGTTCTCGAATCAACCTAAAACTAAGTTATCCCCAAAGGCAGATGAACTATTCCAAATTGTTCAGAAGATCAATGATAATGCCTATAAAATAGAGTTATAGGCTCCTATGCCATTTCTGCTATCTTCAATGTTACTAATCTTTCACCACACTACAAAGATGAAAACTAGACTCGAGGGCGAGTCTTGTTTAACTAGGGAGGATAAAATAGAAGACCTAAATAGGATGAAATTAAAAAATCTCAATGAAAAGCCCAGTTCAAGGCATAGCCCAGTCCAGAACTAAAAAGAATATTATAGAACAATCTAGTCTAGCAAAGAAGGAGTATGTTTCTAGAGAATTCATGAAGTTACAAAATATTTCATTAATAGGGAGAAATTTATATAATTTTTTAGGATAAATTTGCCCTTATAAATAACTATAAATACCTCCCTCAAGTTGTAGTATGGCATCAAGATTTGAATAAGAAATACATTCTCCAATTGATGAGTTTTTTTTCTTTTTCTTCTCCAATTTGGGATCTGAGCCAATTTAGCTTTTTTAACATGTTGATTATAAAATTTTTTAAATAGTTTGAACTATTTACTCCTCTATTATGTCCCAACATTTCTTATAGAATATAACCATTAGCTCATTTAGCCTTAGTACCTTTATACCTAGCATATTCTAAAGAGTGTCCTATATTTCCCGACTAGTTAGAATCTCACACATCAAATTATGCTCCACTTCTAATATGCAAGGATGAATGAGATTTTCAAAGTTATTAAGAAAATTACCATTTTAACTTGAAAACAATCCCATAAAGCCCTTAATAAAGTATCCAACTAACTTTTCCCTTTTGTGAATCCATTTTTTCATAGGTAGACAAATTGTAGTCACATTATTCCCTTTATGATGAATAATAGTAGATAGCTGATAAAATTTATTATTCTTATCCCTTTCTTTTACCCATATTTCCTTTGACTTATGAAGCTAGATTGCCTTTTGTTTACTCTATTATTCTTAAACGTTCTTCTAAATGGTCTTTTGTGACAACCTATTCTTAAGTAAAGATAACTTACTTATAAACTCTTATAATGATACATAAAGTTAAGTGAGTTCCAGATGGCAAAAACCAAAATGCTCCTTATTCCAAACTTTTAGTGCCTTTTATACATTCTTAATCTTTGATACTAATTGAATAGTAGTTAAGTCATAGAAAGATTACTACTAAGTCTAGGCTATAACTTTTTTGCAAGATTCATTCTTGAACCAAGCTGTCATAGATTGAAAAGGTCATGGCAAGTTATCCTTGTCCTAGAAAAGACATATTAGAATTGGAAAGTGATATGAAATAAAGCTTACTAAATGGGTTATTGTTGATCTAGAAAATAAAATTTGTCATTCTAAATTGTAGATTGCTATATCCAAACCTAACTATTGTCCTAAGTAAATGCATACCTATAGAGATCCATTTCTATTCCTTTGTGTGCTCCATAAAACTTGAAAAAGCAACATTATTTGAAATACCTCTAGCATTTCCAATTTTTTTTATCTTTCCTAAATATTAAAGCATTGAAATCCTTTAAAAGCAACTATAAGGTATTTATATGCTATTAAATGTTATGTGACTAATCCCACAATCATGTCATTATAGATTTGCTTTTAAACATCGTGATTAAAGTAAAAATTGATATATATAATGGTATAGTAATATTTTTGAAAATAAGTGTAACTTATCATATTAATTCAAATAAAAATATGACATTATAAAGCTTTATTTTCTAATGAGAGATGAAAAGTCTAACATAAGAAAACTTAAGATGATGGTTGTACAATAACCAATGTCTAAAAGTTATCTACAGCCAATTAATATTTGCACTTATAGTATTATTGGAAAATGCAAAAGAACATTTATGTTTTAGGTGTCATTTATACTTGAAAATTGATGCTTAAAGGTTATCTACATTTGTAATATTATTAGAAATTGTAAAAACTATTTATATTTCAATGGTATGCTCATTTAAAATGTAGAATGACATTCATGAAGTGAACATTTATAAGTTTGATTTTTCAATAAATAATCGATGTGGAATATCCTATATTGCCTATAACTATGTTCAAAATTTCTTTTCTTTTCCACTCTATTTTTCATTTAAATTTTCACTCTATTTTATTTAGATGGCATAAGAGGAAAATATATCATCAATGCTATTCAATCATTAACTACTAAGATGTAAGTCATTACTCTTAGATTGTTATCCTCTCTCGGTTATACTTTATGTCTTGAAATAGATAAAGACAACCCAATTTCTTTTTTGTATTGCTAACTCAAAGTAAAAGCTTAAAGATAAAATATTGTTTCCATGGATATGAAAGCAAGAGAATGCTTTAAGGATGCCATAAAGACAATCACTATCAGTTTTTTTTAAAGCCATGAGATAAAAAATCTTACCTCTATGAACCACATTTCTACCTTCTGTTATAAAGACAATCACTATTACTTTTTTTTTTTAAAATGGTTGTGATTATAAACATTATAAATTCCTAATTGCTAATGACAATTTTTTTTAAGTAAGAATATGCAGCATTGATAGGTGAAATTTCAAGATAAAAATTTATTATAGAATTTGTAAAAAATTTTTTGGCAGTAATTATATTATGAACTAATTAATTTTAACTTAGTGTTACATAATTATTATGTTTAAATTATATTGATAATTTAATATAATTTTTATATAAGTTATTATTAGAAAAATGTTAAGATGCAAAAGTTATATAAAAAAATAGCGAAACAATGATAATTATTTATAAAAACTAATGTGGATTAGCAAATTGGATCTAATATCATGATAATTTTTTTTTATCATAATTAACGTTTAAAGATCGTTAACTAACATGTAACAAATATCTACCAATATCTAATAAATACTAAGCATTTACCAAACATTATATTTAGGTCGTGGTTATAAACATTGTGTTTCTCTTGCTTATTTGTAGGTTGTTTTTATGTTACGATTCTAAAGTAGACATTTGAATTACATAGATTAACAAAAAGAAGACATATTGAAACAAATATAACTTTTTGTATTAAATTAGTTAAAAAATAACTCTTTTTTCATATTTGGTTATTTACACAATAGAAATTTATAATTATTGAAAGGTCTTTGCTGATGAAATGATAAATATAAAAACATTGATTTTGATATTAGCTAATATCTAATATGATGGCATTTTCTTAAAAAGTGAGGACATCTAAATGAATACCATATATGAAGAAGTTTAAATGAATAAAATTAAAGACATCTAAATGAATGATATTTATAAAGAAGTTTAAATGAATGAAACTAAAGATGACTACATGAACGACATTTATGAAGGAAATTACAACATTGATTTTTTGTGGTAACTATCATGTAAGTCCATTTTAATCATCATGATAATTCATCAAAAAGAACTTATAACATCAATTTTGCTAGTGACCATTATGTAAGTCCATTTCAATCGCTGTAATAATTCATCAATAGTTTATATATCATTTTAGTTCTTAATTGACATCTTAAGTCATTGTAACTGTACATATGACCAAACCTACAACATCAACTTTAAATTAATAATTAATGTCTAATTATTTTGTTCTTAACCCATAAATAGGACTCTCCCTACCAATAAATTAATAATCTTTTAAGATAGATTTCTTTCTATAAAAAAGAAGGCTTCTGAGTTAAAGGTATAGATCTTGGTATTCAACATTAACAAGGTAGAAGGTTTAGAAAACTTTTAGAGTTTTTTATAAGGACTTGTACCCATACTTGGAAGGAACCTTAAGAGATTCCCAATTTTCTTAATAGTACAAGTAATGTTAATACTATGTTTTATGTCCTTCATCTCATAAGCTTTCTCTGTAATTGAATTCCAACAATTGGTACTTTTAAAAGTTTATGGAATTAGTCAAATTTCATTCCAAGAACTTTGATTCACACTTCAACTATAAACATAAGAATTATACAAAGTATTTGGAAGGACTTTGGATAAGAATCTATACAAATTCTTTGTAAAATGCTTATGTTCATGGTTAAGTGCAAACGTAAGTCCTTGGAAAGAACTTTAGGAGATTCTAGTTCCTTCTCAATACTAAATACTATGATCTACACCCTTCATATCAATTTCAAAAGTTATTTCTTATAGTTATAAGCATCCTATCAAATAACTATTTTCTTTTACACTTAAATAAATAGTTGTGAGCATAAGATATCTATGATTTAATATGATTATCATAATCTTAAGATTTCAAGCATTTATAATTATGCAACATTGATAAACTGTGTAGTCCTTATATTCCACCCAGTACTTATGCTTGATTACTTCATTCATTATAAGCATCTAATGCTCCTTGTGTTTTAATGTGAGAATTGATGTATTGCTTACTCTATGTGCTATGTCAAACTTTTATACACATAGAGCAAGCAATATTTCCATTTTGGCATTGAAAAAGAGGGACATTTAGAGGCTTATAAAAAATAAAGCATGAAGCAATCAAGCAATTGAAGGTCAATAAATAACAAGATTGACAAAATTAAGCAACTCAGAAGCTATTAAGTAATATAAAGGAATTATAAGTAAAGAATAACCAATTTTTTCTTTTAATTAATGTAGAGATGTTATGCATGCTTATTGTAAATGAAAATTTTGTTGTTCATTGTAAGTAATAGTTTTTTTATTGTATATATTCATGTAGTGATATGAAAATAAATAAAATGAAAAAATATATTCTTGTAATATTTTGTCTCCTTTCTTATTTGTTTCATTTATATTCAATTTGTTATTGTGCTATTTAATTATACAATAAAAATACTATAATATAAAAGAAAATTTTAATGCTAATAATTTCATTTGGAGTAAGTTGTGTTTTAGATATTGGTTTGAGATATATATATGTGTGTGTGTGTGTGTGTGTGTGTGTAATGTATATGTAAATTGTAAATTTTAATGCATATGATGGGTAGTTAAAGAAATAAATTGGTAAAGTGAAATTCAACGTTAGTTTTATTATACAAACAATATAGAAAAGTAAAGTTCTTATTAGGCTTAAGACATCATTTTAGTTTATAAGTGACATGAAATACTTAAACAACACTATTTTTCTCCCTTTAAAACTTGTAAAAATAAAAGTAGGAGTTGAAATTGGAAACTTGTATTAGCTGCCAAATTGCAAATATATTATAGAGAATGCCTTATAGAGTGATCAACCATTTGACTTTTTTTTTTTTTAAGTAAGAAGTTCGTTGCAATATTTCTCTCCAATAGAAAAAATCACCTTTGTTCAAGTTCAATTATTTTTTGCTCTTGCTATCCTCTTTTTTCTCAATGTTAAAATCTATTTGAATACCTCATTCTCCTTTAAATCTAATTAAGAATGTCTTTTTGTTATGTATAGTGTTGATTTATTTGAATTCTTTGTTTCTAATTTCATTAATTAGATATTTGCTTGATATAAGTTTCTTGAAGAAAAGATGGCAGATTTCTTCCTTACACAAGTAAATAAATAGGTATTTTTATATAAAGGGTTGGGATGATATGAACAATTTGAACAACACATAATATCACCAAATTTAATAATGTAAATTAGGTAATAAATTTCTCTCCAATAGAAGCATATTATATTAATAGTTCACCTACAATATCTATTTTGTTGTCCTTGTACCTTTATTTTGCCATAGTAAAATTTATAAGTATTTTTGTCAATACTCATGTTATTCAAAGACAATATAAGTTCCTTTTTAGCATTTAAAGGTATTATTTTCAATTTTTGCAATATCTATGTATTATATATCTTCTACTATTTGGACTCAAATAAGTGTATCATTCTTCATCTTCTTTTAATTTATTGTATTTAAGGTATAATTTTGATCATAAAGACATTAAGATAGGTTTTGGATACTGCTATTATTACTTGTAATATGAGTCATTGGATTTTGTAATTAGGTTTGATCACTATTTTAGAGCTAGTGGGGTTCGAGAGAATTTTTAAGGATTTAAAAATATTAATAAATAACATAAGTTATTTTATAAACCTGTTGTCCTACTACACACTAAATATTGGTTATTTAAAAAAATTGACAATTTAAACAAAATTTAAGTTCTAAAAAATTGATCAACGATGTCAGTTATTGCATCAAAAAATCAACGTCATATTTCATTTATTGAATAATATACAATAGCTAATCACATTGATTTTATTGAAAAGAAACTGACATTATTATAAGTATTTAACATTGGCTTAAAAATCAACATTGAATGTACTAGATATACAATCATACTTGTATATACGTATGGTAGTAACTGATATTAAATATATTAAATAAGCAACATTAAATGACATTTTTATAGTAGTGTTGATATCTTTCAAATCCTTAAGTTTAGTCATATACTCCGAAACCATCTAGTATTCGTTCCATTTTCAACCAAAACATGTATCAATCTCTAGGATTTATGCAAAATTGTCAATTGAATATTTGCACTCCACAGCATAGCTAATCACCCTACAACCCTGAGCCTCCACCACATATACATTCCCCCCATATGAACATTAGCCGCCATCTTCTCCAACCATTCCCTGGTAGCTTTTGTTTCATTAAGAAATACACCTGCTTTTTGGGAATGTATTAGAGCCCAAAGGGCTCTTACTGTCGGTGTTCCATTGATGCCCCGACAGTTTCATGCTATGATACTCATAGCTCTTGAGAGGCATGATTAGGCTCACCTCCTTGGGCACATTTGATGATGTCCCTTCCTCAATCTTCCTCACCCTATTCTTCCATTTACTGATACTGTCCTTCTCGGCACTACCGCCACATTAGCTTTTCCCCCTGTTGCTTCCTGCTCTTCAACTTTATTTAAACAGAACTCTTTGGTGAACTCCACTTAGTAAAATTCCTGCAACACCCTTTGTTTACCGAGCACTCCACTTGTTTCAGAACTGATACTTCTCCTGTGAGTCTGCACCCTACAATTGTCCACCACGCCACTCTGTTTAATATCGACCAAACCACTGCCATTTTGCTGAACCTTTGCCCTACATTCTAAAGCTTTCATTTGCTGTTTTGGCTTCTCTGCAAGGTGCTCAATACTCCCCCATCCCAACAATAAAGGTGCGAGTTTCTTTTGGATTTGATTTCTTTCGCCTGCTACATGGTAAACAGAGAGATTAACGAATCGCACTTGAATAAACTAATTAGAAACTGTATTAACAGAAACTGCCGTCGAAGAAATAGCCTTAGAACTTTGATAAGCACCCATCATGTATCTGACGGTTCAGATTTATTTATGTTCATTACTGTGTATACCTCCTTTTATGATTTCTCAGCCTGTGTGCATGTTCATGGACCGTACATGTGATTCTTCTGAATATCTGAACTAGTTGATTGTGGGTTTTTGCAGCTTTGTCTAATCATGTCCCACAAATCCATACTCCCATAACATATATTTTGTAACTTTTCATATTTAAAATGCACCTATCTTTTCCTACTCTTCCCATTTGGAATCCACACCCCTAATGGCATTGGTTTTGAAAGACTTACCGTTGCTTTGATTCGAGAGAATGCACGCAGTAGTATACCATTTAGCATTGGTAATTCGATTTCCATAATATCTCTTGACCTCCGTCCAATCTTCCTTAAGTTTTAATGGAACATTATGAACTTGAACTCAGATGGGGAAAGAAACAAATTTAGTATCCTTTAAACTCACACGTTGATCCCGATGAACGACGTTTAGCAAATTCCCCATAATATTCCGCGGTGCCTTGTCAATTATATTCATCGCCTTTACTTGATCTGAAAAGGTACATATGAAAACATTATGTGCAACATCTGCTATAGGCAAATCAGGTTCATTGCCTCAACTCTTCCATATCATATTCTTAACAGATTCCACGTTGAGG
This sequence comes from Sindora glabra, assembly GCA_020226215.1. Taxonomy (NCBI): domain Eukaryota; kingdom Viridiplantae; phylum Streptophyta; class Magnoliopsida; order Fabales; family Fabaceae; genus Sindora; species Sindora glabra. The sequence goes on along the minus strand of CM035232.1, from coordinate 53,078,631 downwards.
ACTTTGTGATAGATTATTTTGCCAACTAAAATGATTGCAGGGACTAAATTGCTGTTACCTTGAGATAGAGCAATTATTTCTTCATCATTGTGGAACAAGCCCTGTTTCATCTCCGACTGCTCCATCCCTCCAAACCGGACAGACTGGAGAAGATTGCTAATCTGTGACCCGGGTAAGCAAAGGATACGGCAACCCCCACCAAGAATCAAGCTATTAGCCGCCAAGGAAGGATATGGAGCTACTTTGAGCAAACTGGAGCTCCTTGATTGAACCAAAGAAACAAACTCCCTTACTCAGCCAGTTTAATTGAGAAGGTTGAGACAGTTACAGAACGGTACAGGCACTCTCCTGGAGAGAGAAGTCTTTCCACCAAAATATTTAACTGTTACAATAATACTAAAGATGCCGCTGTAACTTCTCCTAATTTTACTTGCATACTTAATTAACAATTTTATTAAACTATATTATATTTTTATGAACTTTGTAAATAAGAATTACAATATTGTTGTATGTTGTTTTATCTCATCATTTTTTTCACATAAATTTGATATTAGATAATTAAATAGAAATTAAATTAAACATAAAGAATTTTAATCAAATGGTAAAAAATGAGTTATGAAATTATGTACCAAAAATATGTAGTAAGTTAATATACAATTATATTGTAATTTTTTTAAAAATTAATGAAAAATATGTAATTTAATAAAATGGCTAATTAAATAAATGAAGGATTTTAATTTCAAGTGTCATGTAGTTTAAAACTTAAATTTTTGAGTTTTTAAAATTGAGGAAACAAAATCCAGTGACCCAAAATTAAAGAAATATTTTACATTTTTCCCATTTAATTTTATGATGCATGTGTTATTCCTCATTCTTGCTACTTCAACATTGTGTTTATCACTCAGCAATTTTCTTCGGTGAGTTTCTTTGCCAAATGAGATGAAGGAAATATATTCCATATTATCATTTTATTGTGCACAACACTCCTTCTGGTTGTTATTTCATTAGTAGGCTTAGAACTTAAGAAATGAACTAATGATAAAATAAGTTTCGTGAGTCTAATGTGCTTACAACTTTTGTCTTTAGCATGAGTCTTCGCTTATTTAACTCAAATGCCACGTCAACAATAAACTAGCGTTTCTTTTCTCCTAGTCAAGTTAACCCATGAAAGCACTTGATAAACCGAAGGTACGAACACGAACCTCTATAGATCTTCCAACTAATAGTTATACAAACTGTATAATATAATTAATAATCTCTCTTGCTCATGAGATGCAAACAGTAAATTTTCAAGACTAATTTAGATACACTCCGTTTTGACATAAAGCATCTTTAATAGGGATTATCCCGTTGAATTATATTTATTTAATGATAATATGGCTCTAATTGTCTAATATTAAATGTAGAAAGTTTAGTTAAAAAAAAACATAATCTATTTTAGAGAAAGCTTTTTTTCCCCTGTTATCATAGTTTTATGCATAATTTTGTTAACCACAAGATACATAGTAGGCTTGAAACTCATTAATTTATTTACATTTCCAACAAATCAAACATCTTTAACTTCAGCAATTCCATAGGAACAGCCAACCATAGGCAGAAAGACCATTTACATTAAAAACCATCTAGAACTCTAAGGCTATTTTAAAAAATGAGCCTTACTTTGACAATGAGATTTTTCTACAACAACCATATATGCAAGTAAATGAAATTTCCTAACAGAATCTTTCTGACGAAATAAATGATCCTTGACTTCGGCAATTCCATGTAGACAACCAATCATCAGCAGAGAGACCATTTACATTGAAAACCACCTACAACTCTAAAGGCAGAGTCTATTTACAAAAATATGAACATCTGAAATTTGATTTCTCCTTAGTTATCTTGAAAGGTTCATGTATGGCTTCAGTCAGAGTCCAAAAATTCACAGAACTTGACATACATACAAAACAAATACTCAATAAGTTGGATTTCTAAATAACTAGAGACACTGAGTAAACCATAACTCTCTACTCTACTTCACTAGCCACTCAAGATTGAAGAAGTGTGAAGTCCTTCTGGGTTTTGCAACTTGCTAAACTCTGATCATCACTGAGATATTTCCCATCATATATAAGTCTCAATGAACGATGCCGGAGAGCATTCATTTTCATCTTCTGGCCATATTTCAATTTCACGGCTCCGATGGTATCACCTCCATTGACATCAAGAACAATTGCCTGTCCAGCCCGCTTCTTAACAATTACCTGAAATTCTTGACGCAGTATATCCAACATCAATCCTTCTTGAAACCATAGGAAGACAAGGTTTTGCAGTCCTCAAGCTGCTCTCCAAAAAGCCCTAAATGCTAGTTGATCTGGCTTGGGATGATACCAGGCATGCTTTGAATCATTGCTTTTCACATCCTGAATTGTGAACGCAACTCTAGTTTCTAGTTTGACAAGGTCCCTATTTAATTTTTTCACATATATTGGTAGTGCTTGTTTTGGAGTTGACACGAAATATAATATTGAGCAACTCTGCAATTTAAGAGAGGCCACAGTGCTGTCCTCTTTGAGTAGTTTTCCATCATTGAAGAGTGTGATTTCCTCTGACTCAATTTCCCTATGGTTCTGAATCTCACTCTTGATTTTCTCGACAGAATCACAAACTCTAGCTTTCACCACAATGGGTCTTTGATTTGAGAGTGATTTGATAAATATTTGCAGATTTTCAAAGCTCTGCATAAAGACATTGATAGTGGAGTCCCTCTTAATGCCACAATCAACAGGTGTCTGGGCGTCCACAAGCCTTTTGCCAGTGAAGAAGAGTTGCTGAATGTTTTCAGAATATCTATACTTTGTACGGACAATTGTTTTGAGATTTTTAACTGTCTCAGTCTCTCAGATCTCTTGACCATAAAAGGCACTATTTTCATGACGTTCAAGTATATATTTTTATATAAAAGGAGAAAACGCTATATAGATGCAAAATAGCCTAAACGAAAGATTATGAAATGAACATGTGAAAACAAATTCAATTTATATCCCAAACCAGGTTACACTTACTCAAATGCAGAGATTTATAGTTTGACATTGTTTCTCGTTATGAAGTGTCTAACTAGCTACGGAGGACATGTTAACTTCAAAATTAATCTTATATGGAGGCTTCCTTGGAATTCGAATAAGAATTTGCTTCCGCATATTATGCTAAAACTACCTTTCTCCGAAGCATTAAGGAGGAAATCAAAGTTCACACCTACTTAAGAGACTAATATAAAACCAATATATAAGTCCAGCCATTAACGACTACAAAGTATATACTATATACAACTTAGTAACTTCCTCGAATGCACAAATATATAATCTCTCCATTTATATGGAATGGAAAATTTTATCCACTGTAAATATTAAAACACACAAGAAAATATATTTTACTTCATTAGATACAACACTCTTATCTAGATTAATCGGATTCTACCAACATCCCTGATTGACTACACACCCATTCAGATTGGATTGATGGATAATGTCAAAGTAGTTTTGGGGTCACCATAACTAGAAAATCTCTCTTACTACATTACATACAATCATACAATAATGCTAAAAAATAGATTTTATAGTAGAGGCATTATTCTATAGGGTGATGTAGAATATAAAGTAAAAATGTAGTCATAGGTACAACTCAATATTTATAAGGAGAGAGAACATCAAATTTTTATTCTAACTATGCTTAACTCACATCAAATTTGGATGTGGCTTTTCCATATTCTCCAATGGAGGGTGTGGATCAAAATGAAGTCTAGTTTTTTTTTCTGTGAAACGATATGGGTGAAAGAGTAACAGTGGCACTAGATATTCAATATCGAGAATCCTCCTCAAGATCAGAAACTACAAAGAAAAAGGTTTCAAACCATATATAGAACGTAATATCCAAAATTCATGCATTTAGGTACACTCCATATTACACTGTGCAGAAACTGTGCAGAAATTGGAGCAAGTTTATGCCAAAAAAGAATTAAGTCTAAAAAACTAATCTTCTTTCCAAATTCATATGTTTATAATTTTATATGTTTAGCAAGAGGTGGTAGGCCTAATGATAGTATATTCAGTCTTTTTGGAAAAGAACTTAAGAATATCAATTTACACCAAATGGAGTCACACATACAGACCAAATATGATTTATTTACCCCATGAATCCTGTCTGTTTACTCAGAATACATATCTAGAATATAAATTTACACTTCGTATTATTTATTCTAAATCTCATTCTAGGAATTCTAGCTCTACCAAAGTTTTAAATTTCAAGAACTCTTCATATTCAAATCTGCAATTCGTATCATTTAAGTGACCTGCTAACCCTCAGCTAACAATTTCCCGAGGTCGAATCAAACAAATTGAATAGAAATCAGTACTTCGTAACCCATTACACACCCTAATAATCCAAAATTAATAAAAAAACAACATAGAAATATTTGGTAGAAAACAATAGGACTAGGCAAGATAATAACCTCTTCTTTTGTTGCATTTGCAGAATCCTGAGGTAGACTTGCATTTTGTCGAGCAAGAGATGAACTTGACTGTATATGTTCCATGCGAAAGCAACAGAAGTCGGCGAAGAGCGGCTTCGCCGACTTCAGAACTTATTCAAGCAAAAGCTTGTCCACGAAGCTAGCTGTGTACTACTGATTTGGGCAAGGGACTTGAGTACAGATACAGAGTCATGGACTCTCGATATTTCATGCTTTAAGGATTGATTTGATGTTTATATTTATTTAAATTAAATTAAATAAACGAGGTTGGGCTTAATTACATTCACCGAACTAGTTTGAAAGTGATTATGCGGGGAATATAGATGCCCTGGTTACGCGGAGAAAAGGACACAGGAATTTATTTGTGATTAAGCCATAAATCAGAGTGAAATTTGCTCCAATTTACATTCCTAAACCATGGGATATGTGCAAAAAAAAATCACCTCATTTCAAACTAAGAGCAATTTAAAACTTAAAATATGATTAATGCATAACTTCCTAACATTAAGGGTCTATCGGAGAGAAAATAAATTTTTGAAATTTTTTTTTTCTAACTTTTTTTATTTAAATATTTAAAAATATTGGTTAATAAAAAAATAAATTCTAATCAATCAAAAAGTTATATTATTTTTTAAAAAAGTAATTTTTTATTTTAAAAAATAAAATTTATTTTTCTTATTATTCAGTATATTCATCCTAAATTCAAGTTTTTTTCCTTTTTACCTTATTACACAATTACGATCATGAATAGAATTTATTTTTAATTATTAAATATTTTTATGATAGATGTTTTATTTTTATTTTTATAAAATTTATTTTTATTTTTTAAAATTTAGGTGCACATTTTTATGTAATATTTACTAAAATATTCTCTCATTCTTTTTTTATAATGAATGTTTTATTATATAATATTTTATAATAATTAATTAAACTAATTATATAAATTTATGTATAAGATTTTGGAGGTATTTGAAAAATAACTGTTTGAAGAGCTTTTGGCTTGTTTAACCAAAAGTTGGCTATTTGACTAATTTTCAATTAAAAAAACTGTTTGGTGAAACAGCTGTTTTGTTACAAAATGCTAAAATGGAAAATGCTGTACAGTGCAGCGTTTTCAATCAACTGTTAATATAAGTTTTCGTTAATGATTGAATTACCCTCTCACTTTTTCATAAATGGCCAACTCGTCCTTAATGTTTAAACGTCAACTTTTTTTGCCTTTCTTTGGCAGTAAGGCCACTGCCCGCAACTATTGATCCCAAGGCCAACCTACGGTAATTTTAAAATTTATTTATTATATTATTTTAAATTATAAAAATTATATTAATTTAATTTCAAAAAAATTCAATGTATAATAAATTGAAACAATATATAATAAATTAAAATAATATATTATTTATAAGAAAATTTAATTTACTAAATTGCATAATTTAAAATATTAAAATAAAAATATTTAAATAATTTATAAAATATATCCATTTCCTTATATGTCATTTTATATCCAAACAACTAATTAAACAGTTAATTTTATTAAATATTTTTATTCAAATAGTTAATGCAATCAGCTAGTCAAATCAACTAATATAATTAACTATTAGCTGACAATTAATTGAGTCAGTTAATCACTACAGCTGTTAACTAATTGTCAAACAAGATTTTTGTAATATTTTTAATATATATTTTATTATTAGAGATCAATTATTATTGGACTGTTAGTCACCAAAAATAATAAAAATTATATAAAAAATTCTTTTTTAAAAATATGTAAAATTATAATTTTGAAGTAAATAATTTTAATTTACTTCAAACAGAATTAATTTTTTTATATATCAAACGTTAGAAAATATTTTTTCTTTATGCACCAAATAATAGAAAATTAATTCATTTTTCAAAAATATATATTTTTTAGGAAAATATTTTTAAAAAATTTCATTTTCCCCTAAATCAAATGAACTCTAAGTTGTTATCCAAATTGATGAGAGAAGCATCCTAATCCTTTTTTCCTTATCTTTCACCCATGTTCTTTCAATTCTCCCTTTTCAATATATAATTGTTTTGAGGAAAAAAATCTCTTATTTTTTATTTCACTAATTTACAATCTTTTTTTTAATCATAAAATTCTAAAATCTATATTTTTTATTTATTTTTTCTTTCATTTTACCATAAAATTATGATATCTTTATTTTTAGTTCGTTTTTATTGCTTATTGTAAAAAACAGGGTCATTATGTAAGAAAATATATTAATATTATAATTTGTCACAATTTGTGGCCTACTCAAACATTAAACTTATTTGTTTTCTATTAAGAATTAAATATGTAATATAGTAATATTGTACTCATTGAATATTTTGGTTCAAGGTAGTGACATATAGTTTAAAATACAATTTCTTTGTGGACACTTTAGTATGTATCTTATCTAATTGAATTTTCTTATATGCAATGGATTATTTTAGATGCAATTATACCATATATTTTTTTAGTATTTTATATTAACTTTTATACTAATTATTTTGAAGAGATTTGAACACAACAAAATTTTCTTTCTAAACAATACCTATGACATAGGTAGTGAAAAATGTCTACTTGTTTGGACAATAGCTTATTCCTTGTACATTGATATAAATCCTTCTAATCCAATAAATTACTATATGAAAATATAACAAGATGACTATGATATACCACTAATGTAGTAGTAGACTTGTGTATTATTAGATCTAACTGTTAATATTTTTTCATGTACATTGTTATAAATCCTTCCAATCCATTAAATTACTACATGAAAATATAACAAGAGATAATTATGATATGTCACTAATGTAGCAGTAGACTGGTGTATCATTAGACCTAATTGTTAATATTTTTTCATATAGTATATTAGATTTGACTTTTAAAAAATGTAAACTTGATATGCAATTAGATTTAGTAGTATATCAATACACTATTACATTAGTAACATGTCATAGTCTTCCCTAACAATTGATCTGAAATGTAATTGGTTAATTATTCAAATTTCACTGTAAAACAAAAGAAAGAAGGCAAACTAAAAATGGAAATATTAGAATTTTATAGTTAAAAAAAAGATTGTGAACTAGAGAAAGAAAAAATAAGATTTTTTTTTTTACTTAAGACAATGATGTCTTAAAGAGAGAGGATAAAAAGAATATTGGTGAAAGAAAAAGAAGAGAGGATTAGGATGCTATTCTTCTTAATTTGGATCACAACTCAATATTAGGAGGTTAATTGTACATTAATTATAATTTGGATATTAAATTGCTTTTAGTTTGAAATTAGAAAATTTTTTACATATACCCATAGTTGAGGGGATAAATTACATTTTAGCCCAAAAAATATATCCTTTTAAGTATATTGATATAGCCATAAATTGGGGTGAAATTTGTAGATAAAAAATATATCATTTTAAGTATAAAATACATTTAAGAAAAATAAAGTAGTGTGGATAGACATCGATTGGTCTGCTTTTTGACTTGAACTCAGCTTTGAATATATATGATTTGGATTGAGATGTTAGATTTAATAACTAAGTTTAGGAAAAATTTCCTACATATTTAATATTAAGTTGGCTCAGATTTAGCCGTATTTTATCTTTATAGAAATATTTTATTATGTTATATATTTAACATATATTATGTGACATAAATTTCAATTATAAAAAATTAATGTGTATGATTTTTTAATAATATGTTTTGTTTTATATATTAATTAAATATAATATATATGTAAACATAAATATATTTTATATGTTTATAAGATTTAATTATATATATATTAAAATTTTAAAATTAGGTCTTAAATTAGATCAAGCCTGGGCATCCTTAATTCAAAAAGGATCGAATTTAAAAAGAAAAAGTATAAAAAAAATTGGATTGGACCCGATTTAGGTTAAATAAAAATATTTTAATATTTATGTACAGCGGACCTAAAGTCAGCTTAATTTGATTTTTGTCTACACCTAGAATAAAGTGAATATTATAATTATTTATAATAAAATTAAAAAATTAATAATTATAAATTTCAAAATTTATTTTGAATAATTTATTATGTATCAAAATTTGAATGTTTATTTTTTTATTAATAATAATTGTAATTATTCATTTTACTTTTCAAAGCATATTACACATGTACACTAGAAAGGAGAGTTGTCAGCTTACTAAAATCTCTTAAATTAAGATCGAACTAGTCTATTAAGCTTCCGTATCACTTACTTTAGAATTTGGATCACTAAATGAGGGAATTGGTCTAATTCATCTATGACTTATGAGCAATCTTAACAAATTCATATATGCTTTAATTATGTCATGTGTCTTTAATTATCATTAATAAATAATGAATAGTTATTAGTTTTGTGGTGTTCATGCACATTAAAAATTTAATTTTTCAATTTTAAAAATATTAAAAATTATAAAAACCGACAATCATCTTTTATTTATTTACTAATGATTAAAAAACTTGATATAATTATAGCATACAAAATTTTTTTGCATACAAAAGTTTTTCTTTTGGTCTCTAATTGGATCTACTAGTTCATTTATCTTTATGTGAAACAATCATAGGTCAGCTTATATATTAGTTGTTATTTTTTTCCTATGTAAAATTGAAAGAAATTAATAATGAAAAAATTAAGGATATTTGACAATTGTTAAAATTAATCAAAATTAAAATTACTAATTTGATAAAAACATATAGTGTAAGGTAAAAAATCAAGTCAAACTTTTTAGTGATCTATTTAAGACATTCTTTCACATTTAATTATTGATTATAATTGCAAAATTATCAAGGCCTTTTATACAATAAAAAAAGAAATAAATAAAAATAGAAATGAAATTTAATCCTACACACTAAAGTAATTAAACAAACAATACGAAGGTAAGATGCATAAATGTAAGCAAAATTGAATTACAGGTTTAAATTCAAATTAGATGGAATACAAGATGAGAAACAAAATGCAAAACTAATGCAAAAAATAGTACAAAAACATAATTAATTTAAGGAAATTAAGAACTATTTAGTAAATTAATCACATATTACAACATAATTGAAATTTTTAATTAATTTTCCAATCTAGAATCATTTAGAACCCCTACAATGATTCATGAATTTTATACTAGATGGTCATCTAGGATTTAATTACTTCATATTAGCATAATTCAGCAATTGCTATAATTCATGAAGGTAGATCAAAATCGATTTAAAGGTAAAATTCAACAGAATTGAAAGATTAAACTAAAAACATCTAATTTAATCATTCAGTCCTCTCTTCTCATATGAAGAATAATGATTAATCAACTAATTCAACATAAACTAGGTAGAAATCATCGATTACATAGAAATCATAGATCACATAAATGAACTTAGATTATGCTGAATTTGAATCCAATCCATGCAATCAGATAATCAATGAAAAGAATTAAAAAAACAGAAAAAATAATTAATAATAATTAATATTAAAAATTAAGATCTCATAATTCAAACTAAGTTGAGCCCTAAAATCCTTGAATCAATATGAAATTTAACCTTTCATGGATGATAGAAAGAGAAAAGCTTCAAGAAAATGTTAAAGAAAAGTTGAGAGAAAGTTACTCTGCATAATTAGATAGAAAAACATGATAAAACTCTCTCATGGATATTTAGTTATATTTTGACCCTAACTAATGAAATGTGGGCTTGCCTCTTAAGATTCTAACCCCAATATTTCAACTCAATTGAACAATTATTACTTAAGATATGGCTTAACCTAGTCCAAATTCATCTAATAGCCATTAATTAGCCTCTTTTGACCTCCAAAACTACAAATTTTTGTTTAAGTGACTTCATAGAGGTTTAACTCTAAGTCTTAGTGAATGTTTGGGCCTGATATTGCATAATTTGGCCACATGGAGCTTAAGTTATGCCTTAAACATCAAGATAGGGTCAGAACCAGATTGGACAATAATTTTGCTTCATCTTCACATTAGCTTTAGACCCCTAAGATGGAAGAACTACATTTTTCTATCAATATGGAAGTTGTAAAGCTCTCTCTCATCTTTCCAACGATCTAAATATTACCCAAATTTGACATCTAGAGCTTAAGTTATGATAAAAAACATGAAATAGTGTTAAAAATCTAACATTTAGCAAATAATTCAATTAATTCCAAAATGATGTGATTTTTCTCAAAATAAGATAAAATTAACTCAATTAAGAATTATCACATCCTAAAAGGTATAAATATGAGGCAAAATATGTATGAAATATTGTGCACATCAAATTCCCTCATATTTAGCTTTTGCATGAACTTGGGCAAAAATATTACACTATTCAAAATTAAAGAATAAAAGAACTCACTTTGCAAAAACTTTGAAGTCACAAAGTTCACAAGCAAGAAAAAATCAAAGCTATTAAGAGACATAATATGTCATAAACACAAATTTTAACAAACTTAAAGTTAATCAAAATAGCAACATCATTCAAAATGAATAAATTAAATTGATAAATTCTCACAAAATTCACTTTCCAACTCTCAAGTGTTTCATGTAAGTATTTAACTTAAGTTCATTCCATGAAATTACTTTACCATAAACCTGCTTATCATTTAATCCTTACTAATCAAATCTCATGCACAACACAAATTAAAAAGACTTATTCAAGGTTATAATTAGGTCAAGGAAAAAGGAAGGAAAAATAAAAATATGAAGGATAAAACCAAAGAAATTAATACAACACTTGAATTATAAACATATGGGCTAATTATAAATAATTGTAACTCAATATAAAAACCCAAATTTAAATTAAGACACACGTCAACTTCTTTCTTTCCTTTTGCAATTATTTTACCTTATTCTTTTTTTTCACTTTTTTATATATTTTCCTTTCTTTTCTTTTTCAATTGTCTTTCTTTTTTTTACCTTTTTTTTTCATTTCAATCAACTTTTGAATTTGAAGTTGATAAATTTTCAAAACATACAAACACATATACCTCCACACTTATTCAAGAACCCATCTAACAAAAATCCAAATGTTTACTATTTTCTAAAGTGAATTAAAAATACTTATTTTTTATTGCAAAAATGTGCACAGGCTAATCAATAAAGAAAAGCTAATTAGACTCAAGAGGATTCAACAAAGATAAAAATTCAATATTAGTTATTTGAATCTAGCTCAAACAAATAAAGGATATCTTTATCATTTTTTGTGCATGTGTATGCAATTGTGATCTCAAAAAGAATCAAAGCAGGTTCTAAAGAAACAAATTATGGAAAAATATCATAGACAAGAAAGAAAAGTAATAGCATAAATGCTTAACATAAGGCTTAAAGTCTTACTGGGAAAGCCATGGTACTAAATCTAATCCACTAATTCAAAATCTATTATTAGACCAATCAATTTCAAGAAGCAAAATTATACATTCAATCATGTTACAAGTCTTATCTAACTTTGATAAAATCCTACTCATGAAAATTGAAAATTTTCTATTAATGGAAAGTAATTAAAATGACTTATAAAAACCTTAAAACAATTGAAAAAACACATTTTTTTAGTTTTTTTTCAACTTCAAAAACATTAAAGGAAAACACAAAATACAAAATAAATACTAAAAGTCTTCCTTACATTTAAATTTTATATTGTCCTTAATATAAAACATATTAATCATTAATAAAGATAAATGATAAGTGAAATAAAAGAGAAAGGAAAGAGAATGTAAATCTTAAAAACTTAGGTTAACTCATAAAACACACCTTTGTTTAGTGTCTTTAGCTTAATATGGCTATAACTTCCTTAACTAGAATCTACATAAAGATCAACTACCTCCTTTGCCTAGAAATTTCCAACCTTCATATCATCTGGCAAAGAGATTCTTTGTAAATTGAGATCATCTATCACAATTTATCTAAGCGCTATCCTTAAATTATTCTTTTTTGAAAGTTCAAAATCATTCTATATAATGAACTCAAAAGATTAGTAAAATGACTTGAATCATCAATAAGAAAGTACTATTTTGTCTTTAAGAATTCAAGTTTTTAGAGATGAACAAAAGATACCAATTTAGTGGTGGAAACCATTTTTGCAAATTAAATTTTTTCATGATCATCATTTTTTGCATATTCTAAAACGAACAATATTCTGACAATTTATAAATGCAGAAATCTCAACACATTTGTCACACCTATTATTACAATCAAATCAAGTACACTCATGGCAATCAATACAATCCACAAACATAGAAATATCAAGAAAGTCAGCAAGCATATCAAATATATGTCACTAATAGATGCAAAATCGAGTAGAATGCTTAAACAATTATGCAAATCACAACTAATAAATGATGTTAAAGGATGAATTGAAATGGATCCCTACTAACGGAGTTAAAACTTTAATGGTTATTGAAACTAAAAAATAAATTATTGCTTTGATAAAAACTTGCAATATAAGGTAATAAATAAGGTTGAACCCCTAGCGATCCACTTAAGACATCATTTCATATTCAATTATTGACTTAGATTATAGAATTATCTAGGCCTTTTACACAAGAAAAACATAAGAAATAAATGGAAACAGAAATGAAAATTAATCCTATACATTAAAGGAATTAAACAAACAATATGTGGCAAGCGTAGAAATGTAAGTAAAACTAAATTGGGGGGTTTGAATTAAAATTGGATAAAATGAAATATTAGAAACAAAATACAAAATTAACATAAAGAATAGTACAAAAGCATAACTGATTCAAGAAAATTAAAAACTTTTTAATGAATTAATTATAAATCACAACATAATTGACAATTGTAATTGATTTTTTAGCATAGAATCATTTAGAACCCTTGAAATGATTCATAAATTATATACTAGATGATCATCTAGGATTTAATCAATTCATATTAGTTGAACTAACAACCTCTATAATTTATAAAGCTAGATCTAAATAAATTTAAAAGTAGAATTTAATTGAATTGAAGGATTAAACTAGAAACTTCTAATTTAGTCATTCAATCCTTTTTTCTCACATGAATAATAATGATTAACTAACTAAAATTCAACATAAATGAGATAAAAATCATAGATCACATAAATGAACTTATATTATACCAAATATGAATCCAATCCATACAAATCCAAAAAATTAGTAAGGATATTAGAGGAAAAAAATTAACATTAAAAATTAAGATCTTATAATCCAAACCAAGTTGAGCCTTAAAATTTTTGAATCAATATGAAATGTAGCCTTCTATGAATGAGAGGAAGAGAAAAGCTCCAAGAAAATGTTAAAGAAAAGTTAAGAGAAAGTTGCTCTTCATAACTAGAGAGCAAAATGTGATAAAACTCTCTCCTTGATATTTAATTACATTCTACCTCTTAGAATTCTAACCCTAAAATTTTAGCTTAATTAGATAATTATAATTAAAATATGACCCAAACACTAAAGATAACTTAACTTAGTATAGATTTAACTAGTAACCACTAATTATCCTTTTTTTTTTGCCCTTAAAACTATGTAGTTTTGCTTAAGTAACCTCATAGAGGCTTAGCTCTAGGTCTTAGTGAACTTTTGGGCTTAACTTTGCATGATTTGACCACATATAGCTTGAGTTATGCTTTAAACATCAAAACAAGCTCTAAACCAGACTGGATAGTAACTCTAGTTCATTTTCACATTAACTTTAAACCTCTAATATAGCAGAATTGGGTTCTTTTTTTACTAGCATAAAAGTTGTCAAGCTCCTTTTTTACTTTCTAACATTATAAATATCACCTAGATTTGACATCTAGAGCTCATGTTATGATAAAAAATAATATAGTATCAATAATCCAACATTTAGCAAATAATTCAATTAATTTCAAAATGATGTGATCTTTCTCAAAACAAGGTATATTGATTCAATTAATCATTATCACATCCTAAAAAGCCTAGATATCAAGGCAAATATGTTTAAGATATTATGCACATCAATATTCTAATCTATTGTACAATACATACAATAATACTAGGTGTTGCATCTTTTGGTGCTTGAACTTTTTACATTATTTTATAAATTCTACTTTATCAAGTTTGAGGCACTTCATGATTTAACTTAATTCCACTTGTCAACTAATGGTTAGTGGCAACGTATTCCTTGAACCATTAGAGATGGGACTCTTTTAAAGTACAAGATATATTTTATAAGATAAAGTGATACATCAAGTTCTTGTTGTGAATGTCAAATGAGTGAGTAGTTATAAATTTAAAAATTATTTTTTATTAATAGATATTTATTAAATTCCAAATCTTTATTTTTTGAATCAAAGATTATAATATCTTACTCTATTATCTAAAGTATAAGATACGCTTTAGATGAGTCTGATTCAACTATGAAATTAGTTTTAGGTAATTTTCCATATTTTAGCCTTGTTTTATGTAATATTTTACTCTATAGCAACTAAGCATCATATTAGTTTTAGCAATGGAATTAAACCATATGACCTATGTAAAATTTATTAGCTTAATTTCAATATTGATTTTTATAATACATAAATAGGTTATATTTAATTCTTCTTACTTATAATATTTTATTCTAATAATGTTTTAAACTCAATTGACTTCAAATAAAAATTAATGGAAAATATGATTGGTTAAAGAGGTCCAATGAACTTCCATGCTAGTAGAAGAAAAACTATTATCATTCATTTTATTATATTTGAAAACTGCAAATTATGTAGAAACTAAATTTTAGTATAAATATTAATTACCATTATTTAATCATCAATTTGAATCATCATTAAATTTTTTTGTGCTAATTGAAGTTTTCATTTTTACTTTTTCATAAGTTATTAAAGCACATTTAATGTAGGTACACAATTTAAGTTAGTTTTATTTTCATCTTATAAATTATAAATAATTAGAAAAAAGGTTATTTATCAAGACTCAAAATCCATCATGTGAGAAATAAGTGGGCCTAAAAAGATGTCTTTGATAATAAATTAAATTATGCCATGCATACATTATGACATTACTGAATCAATTAGACCAAGCCTGTATTAATGATGTCACTAAACTAATAAAAAAATTGCCATATATCATGGTGCATCATTCTAGCTAATAATTTTTTTTCTAATTATCTTTTTAATAATTAAAAGGTAATAAATTTTAAAAAAATCAGATGTTTATATCTAAGAATTCCTTAACAACTTTACTAATAAAGAGTTCATTTATGGCATATGACAATTAAGTCATTAGAAGAAGTTACATGAAGCTTTGAAGCTATCTCAAAGCTTGTTGAGAAAGGTCAAAACTTTTAAAGTCTCTAACTTCAATTTAGGGCATTCATTCCAAGGTGAAAACTATCAAGAATTACAAAAATTAGGAATTGTACTCTATATTTTCAAAAAATAAATAAAATTCATTTACTTTATAATATCTCATCTCATATATTATTAATTAAGAAATTTTGTATATATAAATTTCTAATATGCCTAATGAGACTATCTCTATTTTTCATCTCTTTTCTTTAAAATCATGTTCAACTAATGTCTTTGAATTTGATAATCTTCAATAATCCATTATTTAATCCCTTTAAAGGAAATCCTCTAGTCATTTAGTGATTTCTAGCTCTTGCAATCAAAATCCTTTAACTTGAAACAAAATAAGAGCTCATATAGATTTGTATGCTTGAAAGACCGCAATACCAAATCGTGCTTATGTTCTTACAAGTTCATCATTATAGAGATCACGTATGCTTATACATGTAGTGAGGTGTAAGGTCAAGTATAGCTAATATTTTGAATGATGTCTTAACTTAATCTTATCTATTTGAAAATTCTAACTCAGCAACAAAAAAGGTAATAATTAGATGAATGAGCAAGGCTAATAGTATTATTTCCAACGTCAAAGACTTCGACGTCCAAATTGAATGGACCTTCTTTAAAAGATTGCTCACTTGACACTTTTAAATTCTTAAGTTCAACTCCAATGCTTATCATGGTGACAAATACAACTTCTCAAAAGGAACAAGTTTTAACTATTACAAAGACACTTAAAGCATTAATGAAGTCCATCTAAGAAAGAAAATCTTTAAGAGATAAATAGATGTTTAACATTTTGCAAAGATTGACAGCTTTTCTAACCATACTGATAATTTGAGTGGTTCCTTTGAAAGTGACTTATGGTAAGAGAAACAAAATGACTCTAGGAATAAACAAAATGGATCTAAAAATGAGCAATTTTTTCTATATGATAATATTTTTACTAGTTAGTTAATAGAATTTATCAATGAAATTGTTAAAGATCAAATAGGAAGAAGTCCTTAATATTCTTTCTCTTATATAAAACTATTTACTTAAAGGATTAAACTCCCAAAGATGCCTTAAAATATCAACCACTCAAGTTTCAAAAATTAGATGAGATAGGAAATCTTAAACAACATATTGCTTAATTCATTGAGACTTATAATAATGATGAAATAGACTTGAAGCAATTCATATGCTTCTTTAAAGGAAATGCTTTTAACTAGTATAGTAATTTAATGCCTGGACTAATAGATAATTAAGGGCTATTGGAATATGAGTTTTATAATTATTCTAGAGCACTCAAAGAAATGTTAACATGTTTGAGCTTATGAAGACTTGTTAATCAAAAGATAAGCTAATAAGCCTTAATCACAAGGACTAACTTTTAGAATATCTAGCTATTAAAATATGCATGTAGGGAATGAATTAGGGTTTAGGCTACATACTTCAAGCTATCAAGCCTTAAACATTTAGAGAATTGGCTATGAAGTTGTATTACATGGAGGTTAACATTGCTGTTAATGCTAACCAAAAGTCATTAATCATAAACAAGGTAGATGAATGACATAAATTTCATAAGACTAATAAGCTATCATCTTTAGAATATGAAATAAAGTAGTTAGTGGTTATGTTTGTTTCACCAATCAAGCTAACATCTAATTAAATAAGAAGAATGATAAAGACTTAAGAAACTTTTTCTAAGGAAGGAAGGTTACATTGAAGGAAAAGTTAAACAAAGAATGCTCATTTCAACATTTCCTTAATGCTAGAATCTTTGCTTAAATTTAACATGATTTTATATCTAGAGATTATATGACTTAATGAGGCAAATAAAGTGGATGATCTAAATTTTTGCGAGCACCATTGACTAGTGGGCCACCTAATTGAAAAGTACTTCATATTAAAAGATAAAATCATAGAGTTAGCTAAAGAAGACAAAATTACATTCAATGATGATAATGTAGTTTATACTATGACCACGATAGTCTTACCTTTAGCAAGCATTGATCCTTTTCCTCAAATGATTCAACTTGGTGTGCTTAAGCTCGTGATACTTGGAACATAACTTAAGTTCCTAATTATTAGTATAACCTTTCATATTATTGGAGAAAAGTATGATGATGAGTTAAAACCTAACTTAAATAGTGAAAAAGGATGGAATTTTATCATGTATAAGAGAAGTAACAAATAGAGCTAGCGTACATCTTTAAAGAAAGTCCAAGAAAGCAAATTATGAAGATTAAGAATGAAGCTTTCAAAGATGAAAAGATTGCCACTGCTTACCATGTTACTTCAAAAAATTTAAATAATGAAGATCTTCTAGTTGAGGAAATGAAAGTTACTTTATCATCATTGGAGAATTGTCCAAACCATACAATTAAAGAATTCTATGCTAAAAGTAATTGTCATTTAAATTTCTTGAAAAATGTCCACATGTAAAGCTACAAAGGCCTTCTAATCACATGAAGCAAAAATGCACATTACTCCTTATTCCCATCGGTTAAAATTATGATGACAAAATAAATTAAAATTAATGATGTTTTGAAACACTCTAATTGGATAAGGTTAAATTGCATGTTACTCTTTGTTCACATAAGTTAAAATTGTCATGACAAAACAAATAAAAATTAACAAATTTATGAAATTCTCCTAATCATACTAGGCTATGCTATATGTTACTTCTAAGTCACATAAGTTAAAATAATGATAACAAATCAAATTAAATCAACAAAATTCATGCATTCTCCTAATTACACAAGGATAAATTATAAATGACCTCTAGTTCACATGAGTTAAAACTGTGATAACAAATCAAATGAACAAAGCTCTAAGATCCTTCTGATTACATGAAGTTAAACTGCATCTTACTCCTAGTTCACATAAGTTAAAATTGTGACAATAAATCAAATTAACAAAGCTATGAAATTCTCTTAAACATATAAGTTAAATTGCACGGTATTTCTAGTCTGCTAAAGTGTCAACTATGTTCAACTTTAAAAAAAAAAAAAACCTTCCATGAATGCTCCTAGCCTTTAAGATTATAAACTATGTATAACTTAAAAAAAAATATCTTAGGTAATACTCCAAACCAACACTAGTATAAATTGTGAATGGTCAGATCAAAATAAAACATATGTTCTAATCTTAGCTTTCAAGAATGTAAATTGTGTATGGCTAAAAATACACTCTTATCTATTTCATTTGGCTTGCACAAGTATAAACTATGAATGACTAAATTAAAATAAAAACATATGTGCTATTCCTGACCTGCATGAGTATAAATTATGAATGATGTGAAAAGGAAGAAGTAGGATGATAAAATGTTGCACGTTAAGACACAATCTTCACAAGTAATCTTCATCGATTTTGGACAAATAGATGATAGCATAGTTGTTTTATCTTGCTAGAGATGTCAAATTTACATGTTTCTTATTATAGACTTTGATAACAAGATATGACTCACTGCATATACATAAGTAATTAGGTGTGATAATGATTTTTCAAACATAACTCTAAATCATGACAATATAAATTGGCTTACTAGATATATGTGCCTCAAACAATGGGATGATCCAAAATCAAAACATTAGGATTTAATCAAAGCTATATATATATATATAATAAAAACTTAATCACTCATATAAAATGTTCAAGTTCATGAATAAGTTTTGAAGGGACATTTGTGGACAATTAAAATTAATCTATTTTATTTCCACCTTATAAATTATAGTTAATCAGGAAAAAGCTATTTATTAAGGCCATGAAAAATAAGTAGAATTGAAAAGGTGCCTTTGATAATAAATTAAATTGTGTCACATAAATATTATGACATTGGTGAACCTATCGGATTAAACTTATGTTTTAATAATGTCACTTGACTAATGAAAAATTGTCATGTATCATAGTGTGTCATTCCAATTAATATGAAACTTTTTTTATAATTGGTTTTTTAATAAATTAAAAAGTGATAAATATTTTAAAAAAATGAAATCCTTATTTTGAAGCATTTCTTGATAAATCTATAAATAGAGAACTCATTTATGTAATATAACAATAAGTCATTAAAAGAAGAGGTGTGAAGTTCTGAACCTTTTCCAAAAATCAAAGTATTGGAAGTCTCCAACTTCAATCAAGAAGATCTAATTTAAGGTGAAGACCAAAAAGATATTTAAGTTCATAGATCTTTTTAAATATGAAACTTCTATAAAGATTCAACATTTGATTCAAAATCAAACTTCATGAAACCTTCAATCAAAGTCAATTAGAAGAGAAGAATCATAAGAGTTCTTGTATTCTTCTTAGAAAATTATAAAAAGTTAGTGATTGTACTTCATATCTTCAAAAAACTAAATAAAATTTATTTATTCAGCAATTTTTTTATCTCATAAATTATTAATTGAGAAATTTGTTTGTATAATATGATTCAATTTATATATTAAATGATGGAAATAAAATATCATATTTGAAGAAAAAAATATAACCATTGTGTATAACAAAAACAAAATTATAGTTAAGTTAAATGTTTTTAACCTTCGTAAAACCCAAACAATATATCCCAACTGTCTTCAACCTATTTCATTGAAAAAATGTAGTGTAGAAACCTTCTTTGCGATGAAAGAAGCCAATTACCCAAATGATCCTAAAGTAAGAAAAAAAATGCTAATTTCTACCATAGGCGTGATCTCAAACTCAATTGGAACTCAAGTTAACATATATTTTAGTGAATTAAATAATAATAATTTTTTTAAAAGTTATAATATTTATTATTATTATTATATAAATATCATTAAATAATATCAATTTAAAATTATCAAGTTAATTAAAATTCTAATTATATATTATATTATATTGATAAATATATAAGAAAAATTAATCCAAACTAGAAGAGCCTGAAACACTGTACCCAAAATGATTAGATTAAGCAAGGTAAATGACCTCTTCTTGTGCTGTATTAGCAGAATGTTGGAGTAACTACATAGTTTCTGGCGAATGACGAAGTTGATTGCATTCCATTAGACCAATATTCCCTGGCAAGGCAACGAAAAAAACTCCCTCTGGCCGGTCACTAGGTGTGTTAAATTCTTAAACACCCTTTTTAGTAAAAAATAAAAATAAAAAATTCTTAACACCTAATCAAGCAATTTATATTTTCAAGTAACAATAACAACTCAATGGTATCTTTAAAAGGATTATTCTACCCAGCATGGCAGGTTTTAAGAATTATTTACATATTTTTTTTGTAATATTAACGTTAGATTTAACTGTAAGCTTGTATGAAAGTTACAAAATTTTACGGAAAAGAATATATTTCAAAATATTGAAAAGTTATGCAAATTAAGCTTTGTTGTTTTGTCATAGTGGTAGAGTGATATGTCACTTATTTATATTAATTGAAAAATTATAATATCGATATGTAGTAGTGAAAGAAAATGATTTTTTTTTAAATAGAAGATATGATTTTTTATTATAATTTTTGCATTTAATATAGGAAAAATAATTTATTGTTGATTATTTTATTATTTTATAATTATATTTATACAAAAAATAATTTTTATTAAAACACATGGATCCAGTGGAACAATGACACTCATATTGTATTGAAGCCTTTTTCTAGTGCCCTAAGTTCAAATCGAATCCAAAATTTTGTGAAAGAATATTGAAAAGTTACAAAATTCTATACGCAGATTGCAATACAATAATTAAGGTAATTATTACAGGGAATTCATGCTTTTATATGATAGGTTTTGAATCTATTCAATTTTTTTTTAAAACTCAAAATAAATGAGTCAAAACAAAAAATATAAATTCTAATGAAATAAAGATAATCCCGTGAAAAATACTTAACATCTTAAAAGTTTATTTTTTTTAGAATTATTCTAATAATAATGTTGCATTTAATAAAAATTGTAACTTTTATGAAAATCTTACAACATTTTACAGAAAGGTTGCAAGTGTTTTTCAAAATTTTAATATGCCAATTATTTTTATGATTAATACACCAAGTTAAAACCATGTATTAATAAAAAGTTACAAAAAATTATAAAAATTGATTAATATAGGTATTAGTCTTTATAATTTCACTGAACTTATAATCTAATACTTATAAATTTTATCTATTATAATTACATGCTAAAGTTAGAATCGCCCTCACTATCAAATGTTAAATTTACATGAAGTTTAAATGCCTATTAAAGTTTGGGAATAATTTTTATGGGAGTGAATCATGTACACCCCTCTAATAGATAGTAAAGTTCACAAAACTATGAACCTCGCAATTTGTAAGAAGGAAGTGAATTTAGGGAAGTAAAATTAATGTTACACTAAAGTTTGCATGATGACATTTACTTTTAATAACTCACCATGTCTATAAACTCTTAATAATCATATAATGAAATATATCATTATTTTTAAGTACATTCTTAAAATCATTCTTTTTAGTTTTATTGTTTTCATGTATATATATTCATCTTGCAAATGGTCTCAAATAATTTATTTTATCTTGAAATTGTTTCCTTTGCTTGTTCACAATTCAAGTACTTCACCTTTTCTCCATTATGTTAAATTTGCAATGCACAATCCTTTTAAAATATATTGTAACTAATTAGCATAAAAATACTACAACAAAGATGTCAAATCATGTTGGCCAATTAATGTAAAATAAAATGAAAATTGTTGGGAAAAGGCAGGGTTGTTGAATGGCAAAGGCTAACTCTTTTCCCTCATTGCATGATTTAAAATAGGCAAGAAAGTAAAGACTGACAAACTCTTAAGTTCCTCACTTTCTAGTGGCTCACTTATTTATGGAATAATTGATTTATGACAACCTATTAAAAGATTGCTATTTATAGGTCTCATGAAAAGCTTTTAGCAAATTCCATTAATTATAGCATACACTTGTTATCTTCCATATCACTTCCACATCACTTCATCTATCTACAATATTCCAAATGACTTCTAAGATTAATGTGGGATGGATTATTTCTAAAAAGCCCAAAATATAGGTGCTTTATTATAATTAAGAAGGGTGACCTAACAAATTTGCCTTCCCTGATTTGATTGGAGGGCACAACCACATTAATAGCTTTGTAATAGTCTTTAAATTTCTTAGTCAAAATCACCTTTGTCACGATATCTAACCAATTGTCATCAATATGGACTTTATTAAGCTGTAAGAGCTTTTCTTCTAGCACACTTTGAATCCAATGGTACCGAATGTCAATATGTTTTGATTAGGAATGGAAGGCTACATTCTTGGCTAAGTGAATTGCACTTTAATTGTCAAAATGTGACATATAATTTTCTTACTTTACACCTAGCTCGAGTAAAAAGTTTTTCATCTTTAGCGACTGTTTATAACTTTCAATGTTTGTAATATATTCATCTTTAGTATTACATAAGGAATCATATTTTTGTAACTTGGATTGCCAAGACATAATTCCCCTTGTAAAAGTAGTCATATACCTTGAAGCTGACTTCTTATAATTAGTATCTCCAAATAAATATGCATATATCTAATCCTCAAATACGAGCTTCTCTTTACCAAAGCATAAATGCTTCTTAGCTTAGTTATTCCTCGAAGATATTGAAGAATTCATTTAATATTGACCTAGTATTCCTTCCTTAGATTGAACAAGAATTGACTCATAACACCAATGATACACCAATGATATAGGAAATATTGGCCCAAATATTTAACATGGCATACATGAGGCTACTTATTATAGATGAATATGAGATATTTTTCATTTAATCCTTTTCATTCTCACTTATTACACTTTGATTTTACTTAACTCGAAATGTTTGACAAGTAGCATGCTTATTGGATTAGCTTTGTGCATGTTGAATATGTGAAGTAGCTTTTCAATATATTTTTTCTAGGATAACCACAAAAGGTTCTTTGATTTGTTTTAAGTAATTTTCATTCCATGTATTTGTCTTACTAGACCCAAATCCTTCATGGTGAAGGGCTTGCTTAAGGTTTCTTTTGAAGTGACTATTTTTTTTAGAATCATGTTCAACAATTAACATGTAATCTATATAAAGTAGAAGTATAATGAAATTATCATTATCATACCTTTTCACAAAGGAATAATGGTTAGTGAGAGTTATTTTGAAGTTATGCTCTATCATAAACAAATCAAACTTCTTATGTGATTATCTTGGTGCTTGCTTTAGACCATAGAAGCTTTTCTTTGGTTGATATGCCATGTTTTCTTTGCCACGAACTTGGATTTCTTCAAGTTATTCCATGTAGATCTCTTCCTCTAGGTCACCATGTAAAAATGTTGTCTTGATATCATGTTGTTCAACCTCTAAGTCTATGCTAGCAACTAGACCAAGTACAACTTAGGTGGATGACATATTTACAGTTAAAAAGAATATTTCCTCAAAATCAATGCCTTTCTTCTAACTAAACCCTTTCACAATTAGTTAGGACTTATACTTTAGTCTTGGACTATTCTTTTCAAATTTGAGCCTATGTACCCATTTTTTTTCAAGGTTTTTCTTCCTTTAAGTAGCTCTACAAGATTATAAGTGTGATTACCATGCAAGGATTGCATCTTTTTTTTACATGACTTTTACTTATTCTGCTTCATGACTATTAGCTATAACTTTTTTGAAAATTTAAGATTTTCCCCCATCAATGATGATCACATACTTATTAGGAGTATACTTAGTGAATGGTCATCTTTTCTTGGTTGGTTGTCTCAATCATAACTTTTCTGAAAGTTCTAGTTTGGTTAATTCATTCACTAACTTAATCAACTCTTCTATGTATCTCTTTTGATCATTCTACATTATGGAATGACAAGATCATCATTATTAACACCATCTATTAAGACCTCCCTTAAATCATCATATACTATAAGAGTTAGATAAGAATTGAAATGGATGACCTTAAATTTAGGCTTCTCTAATCATTTAATATTTTCAATGGTATGGTCTTTAAGTAGCATAATGTCTTAAATTTTGACAATTTTTTTATTAATTGGATCCTATAATCAATTGCTAAACTTATTTCTCAATGAACTAAAATAAATGCATACTTTAATCTTTGCATTAAGTTTAGCTCACTCAAGTTTAGGAATGTAGACAAAAGCTTGACATTCTAACACCCTCAAGTGATTATATGAAACCTTCTTTCTACATTAAACATCCTCCAATATATCTCTATCTAAAGGAACTGATGGTGAAAGATCGATAATGTTGATAATAATCATCACAGCCTCACCTTAAAGCAACTTGGGTATCTTGGTATGGGATAGCAAACACCATTTTTTCCTTAATAGTTCTATTCATTTTTTAGCAACTTAATTAAGTTACAATGTCCTAGGTGGAGTCTTTTGCAATTCGATACCATAAGTCTTGCAATATGCTTCAAAGGTACTTCTATACTCCCCTCTATTATTAGCTTATATGTATTTTAATTTTTGACTAGTCTCATGTTCCACTCTAGCATGGAAATCCTTAAGTGCCTTAAGTACCTGTTCTTTGATCTTAACAAAAATTCCTAAACTTTCCTCAACTAAGCATAAATGAATATAACAAAATATAATACACCAATAAATAATTTTTCAATTATAGAATAGAATTTAGTATATTTTAAATCAAGATTATGTTTTCTCCTAATAATTTGACCAAATTTATGAAATGTAACTCTGTGTTACTTGCTAGCTAAACAATTAATGCAATGCTCAAGTGTTTTACCTTTAATATCAAGAAAAAGTTATTTTCAAGTGAAGATATGCAATTCTTTCTTACCTATGTGCCCAAGTCTCTTATGCTATAATTCTAGGTTTTCATCATTATTAGCATCATTTACTGTTTGGTTTCAAATAAAAAAGTGTTTAAAGATTAACTTTGAAACTTACTAAGGATCTAAGCAAAAAAAAGTATAAACTAGTATTAGTGTTTTACCTTAATTTTATGAATGACACTTACTACAAAAAAAATCTCCTTCTGCTTCTTAACAAATAATTGGATCATCAAAATTTCAATGATTTGATTACAAATACATGAATAATTGATCATGACTATACAAAGAGGATTGTAACAAATCATATACATCATTCAAAAGGACAATGTCTCTATGGTATTAACATGAGTAGTCAAATATTTTAATCTAATTAGATGGAATTATTCTCTTTCTTAACACAGTGTTAACTGTGAGGACTTTTCTAGTTTTGGATTACTCTTATAAAAAAAAAAACTCATGGCACTCTTTTATCTCATAGATAATAACTATAGGTTTTTGTAATTCTAACTAGATATTTATCAAATCATATGATAAATATCTTAACCAAATATTTCCTTTCCGAAAAGATTAATATCTTGGCTAGATATTTCTTTTTAAAAGGATTTGAGCAATATTAGTGAGATATTATTGTCTAACTAATGTATTTTATCTCATTAATAAAATGTCTTTTTTATCTCTAGCCAAAACTACCTTAACAAATGAGATATTTACAATTTGATTATTAATGAGGTTTAAATACGACTCTAGTTAATAATTAACCCATATTTAATGTCCTATAAGTATAGTCCAATTATACTATGTTATTACTTAGTGAAGTCTAATTGTATTGAGCTTATCCCAATTAGGAACCTTAATTTAACTAAAAGTTTTTAATTACATTATGACCCTTATATTTGATATGCTTTTTGTGTGTGACTCTATAGTTCAAATTAGTAGTAATTTTAAAATCCTATTTTAGTATTACAATAATGAGTGATATTTAGTAATACATGATGCTATATCATGCTATGCAAGTAGCCATTTAACCTTTCTATAACTAATATTTCATGTTATTTAGTTTTTTTTTACCTGGATATCTATATTAAACTCAAGGCATGAAATGTCACCTTCTTTAAAATTCAATCTATATATTTCCTAATTCCTAAGTAGACTAATTAAAATAAATGAATTAATATCATATATCGATTTATTTGAGCATAACTATGCATTTCATAATATTTCTCAATTAAGGGCTTTATGGACACCACTTATTCCATGTAGGAAGGGTAAAATCCCATCTAAATCAATGATTTTCCTTCATATGATTCATGGTATACCTAATCATCATCTTTTAGGCTAACTCTATTACAACTAAAGTTACATAATATTGAAGTATATGACTCCTTATATAATGAACTGAAGTGATTTTAGGTTAAAAGACCATATATATAATTATCACTATGAGAACTGTTTATGACATTCACACCATGTTTTTATCATTTAACCATTTAACCTTATGACATTCACATCACATACACCACGCCATGCAAGTATCCATTTAACCTTTCTATAACTAATATTTCATGTTATTTAGTTCCTTGTGGCCTGAATATCTAGATTAAACTTAAGGCATAGAATGTCACCTTCTTTAAAATTCAATCTATGTATTTATTAATTCCAAAGTAGATTAATTAAAATAAATCAATATCATATATCAATTCATTTGAGAATGACCATGCATTTCATAGTATTACTCAATTAAGGGCCCTATAGACATCATTCCTCCCATATAGGAAGGGCAAAATCCCATCTAAATCATTGATACTCCATATAATTTGTGAAATATCTAATCATCATCTTTTAGGCTAACCTTATTACTGTTAAAGTTAGATAATATTGAAGTACATGACTCCTTATATAAAGAACTGAAGTAACTTCAGGTTAAAGGACCACATATATAATTATCACTATAAGAATTGCTTATGACATTCACAATTGATCTATGTAGCATTTTCATGGTGGCTTAATCTAGTACATTTATTTTTTAATATATACTTATGAATTAGCTTGATATCTTATAACCATGATAGTGGTCATCAACTAAACATATACTAGTCTGATGTATTATTGTTATCTTATTTTATAATAATACTTAACTAAAAATATTTTAAGAATAATATAAATTATTTTAGGGATAATTATTATATTTACTTACACCACACAAATATAACATTAAATAAAATAATTGAAATGCCTCTATAAATAAAATTTAATACAACGTATGGAAATACACCTATAATTTCCCACTTGTACTAGAGTTAATTATTCATATATTTGATAACAAGTGACCTAGTATAACCATCATACTTCTACTACATTGAAGGCTTTGTTAGTAGGTTGATGATACTATCATTTATTAGTATTTTGCATATCTTCATGTCTTTTTTTATTAATGATTTCATAAATGAGATGGAAGCACCGAAGTATATTCTCATATTGTTAGTAAAATCAGGGTTTTTTAGCCTATACAATGGCCCTATTGTTATTGCAATTGAGGTTCATTAAGTTTGAAATGCTAAAAACTATACCAAATTTAATAAAGAACTTTTAATCCAAATTACCTTTTTTAACAGATCAATGGTAGCAATATAATCATCCTTTATATTAGAACTAGCCATTATTTCTTGTTTCAAACTCTTTTAACTTGCAACATTGTTATTCAAGAAAAACACATAACTTAACGATGATCTAAAATCATCTTTATCAAATTGAAAACTAACACTAATATAACCTTTTACAATTAATTTCTCTTCACTTCCATATATCAAGAATGATTCCTTAATCCTTTTCAAGTGCTTAAGGATATTATTGATAGTAATCTAGTGATGCTTAATAGGATTTTACTGAGACTTGCTTGTCATACTCAAGGTATGTGAGACATTAGGATGAGTATATCGCATGGCATACATGATAGATCCAATTATTAAGACATATGAAATCTTATTCATGTGATCTATTTCATCTTATGTTGTAGGACACTAAGCGATAGACAAATTTATATCAAGTGACATGGGTAAGAGCCTTTTTTTAGATTCCTGTATGCTAAATTGTTTTAGTACTTTGCCAATATATGCACTTTAACTTAGGCTAAGCAATTTTTTTAATTTATCTTTATAGATCTTGATAATTAGCATGTAAGCAACTTTACCTAAGTCTTTCATTGAAAAACAATTCCCTAACCACGTCTTTACAACTTGTAGTGTAGGAATATCATTTTTGATAAATAGTATGTCATCACTATATAATACAAAGAAAATAATTGTAGTCTCATAAACCCTTTTATAAATATAAGATTAATCTTTATTTTTTTTATAAAAACAAACTCTTTGATTGCATTATCAAAACAAAGATTCTAAATCTGAGTAGCTTCCTTTAACCCATAAATGGATCTTTACAAATTATATACATTTCCAACATTTCCAGGAGTAATAAACCCTTAGGTTATATTATGTACACATCCTTAAAAAACTTCCCATTAAGGAAAGCTAATTTGACATCAATCTACCATATTTTATAATCATAAAAAGTTGTAATAGTAAGTAAGATTCAGATAGATTTAAGCACGATGATTTGGGAATAGTTCTCATCATAATTTCTATCATAAATTTTCCTAAAACCTTTAGCAACTAATTCTCTTTTAAAGGTTTGTACATTATCATCTATGTTAATTTTCTTCTTGAAACCCTGCTTGCACCTAATGGATTTTACCCGTTCAAATGGATCAATTGGAGTCCATACTTGGTTAGCATACATGGAATTTATTTCAAATTTCATGGTTTCAAGTCATTTCTTAAAGTCTAGCCTTTTAATAGTTTCTTAATATGTTATAGGCTTATCTTGATCCACAAATGACACATCACCATGTTGAGTTATAAGAAATTTATATCTTTTAGGCTTATAGTATGTCCTACTAGATCTATATTGGCCTTATATTACTTGAATAGGTTCCTTTTCCTTTTTTTTATACTATATCTTTGTCTAATTAAAGTAGAGTGATACCAATCTCCTTCAATTTCTTTAACCAATCAAGGTAAGAACATTTCTATTGCTAGGATTTTTCCTCTCCTTTTTTCATTTTAGTAAAATTTGGTGGATTTTGGTTCTGATAGGAATTTAGAACCCTAACTAAGGGAAATAATTAATTTTAATGTGATTAAGATTAAAGTGCATCAAATTTGACTTCTTAACATCCTTCTTTACATTAGGTGAGTCGATATTCTAATTTTAATTCCTCAATTCATGGTAAAATTGATATTTTTCCTTTTAGGTCTTGAGTTTAGTTTAATTCCATTTACATGATGATTTATAACAATTTGATTGAGTTTGATGTCAAAGAATGCTTGTATGAGGTAATAGGAATGTGTATTAATGATTAAATGATGATTTGATAAGTAATAAATGGATTGTATTATTGACAATGTTGAAAGAATACTAAAAATGTTTTGAAAAATGCATGGTATACATGTGTGAAGCCAAAGTTTCTGGAGCATGCAAAGTATTTTGCAAAGCTCTTTTCTCATGGTGCTTTTTGATTACTTCCTGGACTTATAACTCATTTTTTTAGATTTTAACAAATCATATATTATTTAAAAGGTAGTTGAGTCTACTTTCTAATAGACTTAGTTTCGTGTTAAAATATTATTTATACTTTGAGATATAACTAAAATAATGGACAAAGGTTAACATTTCAAGATTATGAAAAATATAACTTATTAAAGACATAACTCTATCAATTCTTAATCATTTTTGACAAATGACTAGTCCATGAAATCTAATTCAGTCCACTTTCATATGAAATAAGTTTTATAAATAGTAAATTCATAATTTTTAGATCACTTATAAAATATCACTCAAAGGTCAAATGAGGATGATTATATAATGGGCTATACCTATCCTATATTGTATTATCATAATATATAGTGATCCAATGTGAGTTGAATGGCCCTTAAATATTAAGATAAAATAGTTTAAGACATTTATGTGATTCAAACATGAAGTGGTGATCATAAGATAAGAATTGAAATGTTGTGATACATGACATACTATAGAGATGACTTGTATTGTTGTTTATGAAATTGAATTATGATTGTCCCATGAAGAGCTAGTGCTCTAGTGTGTAAGATTATAATATGAAATCTTGTTACATGATAAACTATAGAGATGACTTATATCGCTATTCATGAAATTGAATTGTGATTGTGAGATTATAATATGAAATGTTGTTACATAATATAATATATAGATGACTTGTACTATTACTTATGAAATTAAATTATAATTGTATTGTGAAAAGCTACTGCTCTAGTATATGGGATTATATTGTGAACTATGCCACAAATAACATTAAAATTAAGAAATGTGATAAGGGAATGATAGTATAAATATTGGACGAAAAATTCTCATGATATTTTTATGAATGGTATGAGGTAAACTTTGCAAAGGTAAGGATAAAAAGTTTATGAAGAGTATGAGGTAGAGTGAATGTATATATCTTTATTATTGATTGCTATGCCTTATGATATGAATTTATAATTTAATTGTTATTTTATATCTTTGTGTGATAAAATCTTGATGAAATAGTGATGATTAAGCCTTGTGAGGCTATTTGGTAATGAATGTGATAACATGGTTGTGAATGAGCATTTTTTAGCTACTTGATATGCAATTTGATATTTATGAATATTTGACAATGTTGGATTTTATAGAATAATGGTCCCATTGGCAAGGTTAATCAATTACTTTATTTATTTATGCTAGATTATCTACTTATTGTTCCCCAAATTCATTCTACCATATTTTATTTCATATATAATCAAGTCATGCCTCCACCATCGCCTTCTCAAAGTTAAATTTGAAGGTATTCTTTTCAATATGGCTTTAGTAGGACTAGATGCTTAATATGACATTAGATTTGAGCCTTGTTCTATATATAGACTATGGTTACAAGAAACCTTGAGCTAGATGCATTTTACTCTTTTTATTACATATTTTAATTAATTTGTTAAGAAGGATGATAATGTAATAGATTAGGATGGTCAAAATTAGGTAATAGTTTTCACGACAATCATAATTAGATCAACATCATAAAAAAGGTAATATTAAAGGCATGGTCTAAGTTCTTATTGGGATAAAACTCTTAGGTTATATTTGTATGCTATCTTAATAGGTGTTGATCGAAATTGTACCAATGGTATATGTGCACTCAAATCATACACCACCAGTACCATTTTGATAAACCTTACAACACCTATTGATGTTAATGATAGAGCTTGTTTATAATTGTTTATTTGATGATCGACCTAATTATTATTTGACTCCTTGAAAATTTCTAAACTTGAAAATGGTAAACTTTAAATGTCAAGTGTGAGTTTGTAAACTTAAGCATGAGAAGTCATTCATGGTTTCTTAACCTGAAGATAGTAAGTGTGTTATAAAGAGATTATAATGTTCTTTGGAATCTTATATATGGCATGTTGTTAGGGTTTTGTGGTAATTATATAACAATACATTTACAATTGTAAGGCTTTATTGTAGTAGTAATTAGGGGTGTAGTTCAAAGTGATTGTTGTGATATTATTATTACTATTACTATTATTATTATTATTATTATCTGAAAATAGATTATTAAGAATAAGTTAAGGACAATGGCATTGAATTTTCTTATTATAAGGAATATATGACTTATTTGATATAAAAGCTATAGATATCTTCACAATAGCATATATGATTGGAATACCATATATTCTTGTTCAAAGTTCTTATTGTTAAAAGGAGTCAATTTTAGATGTGTAAATGTTTTTATCTTGGGATCAGAGAATAGTATGTAAATAATAAGTCTTGATGAGATAAGTTAAGATGACATTAAAGTAGTAAGGGTAGAAATATGAGCTAAATATATTGAGTATTATTTGAAGAATAAAAAGAAAACCTAATAAGAATAAGATCGATATGGTTCTTATGGAAAATTTCAATTCAGGCAAATAGTATTCAAGCTCTATCTTAATATTTCTATAGTAAAAAAATAATATCTCGAATGGAATAAACACTTAAGATGAAAATTTTATACATTTAATTATGTCTAAATAATTTAAGACATATAATATATACATGTTGCAAAATATTAGGTTAATACCTATAAATGACAAAGAAGAAAGTTACATTACATTGAAATAACATGACCATTGATAGAGATATTAGTAAAACCCATTATGTCTAAAGAAAAAAAGGTGCAACCATGTCAAAATTGATATTATAGGTGCAACATTGCTACAATATGATTCTTTTGAAGAGAAATTTATTACTTTGATTATATCTTTAAACTTTAGTGGTATCATGTGTTGTTTGTTAAAGCGAGGAGCACAATTCTTACCATTAGATGCTGAGATAATTAAGGTTACATATAAAACCTATATCATATTAGAAAATTAGAATATATAAACACTTATTAGAAACTAATTAATAATTTAGAAATGCTATCCATGATACATATAATGTAGGCACTAGAAATATGGATACAATTACCTTCAATTTTCGTAACATATTTAGGAGGATTTTTAACTTATATCCCCTTAACATGATTATCTTGTATGCAAAACTCCTTCACATCACTTTTATCATCTACTACAGTTATTCTTATGGAAAAAGGATGAATGTTCTTAATATCATCCCTCAAGTTTTTTTTTACTCTTATCACTAACAATTTATCTCTTTCCTAGTAAAGCTATAGATCCTTTAAGATTGGATGGGTCAGTAACATTGTACGATTTTTTGCTAGGATGTTATTATAAAGAACTCATCCTTAGTACTTTCCTTATTAAGATCCTCTAATGTAAATTCTTACTTATTGACCCGAATGCCATCCTTATTTTTAGCTCACTTACATTGAAACATAGGAACTATGAACAATACATACTTAAGCTCCTAAATGTTCTCAATGACTTCGTAATATGACATATTAGTGTATACAGAATTTTTATCTTTAGAACTACTCACATATATAGCCTGAACCACTAGAGTAACCTTATTATTCCATATAGTGTTACTATCATCCTATACTTTTATATAGAAAGAATACTTATTAATTTCATATCCATGATAAGAGTTAAATTCCATGTGTGGTCTCTGTATTAGCCATTTGATGGTCTTAGTAATAACATCCAATTCTTATAGCACTTAATAACAAACTTGACTTTAGATCTAATTGATGAATAATATATTATGTTCAATTTTAATCCATTAATCATTCCTTCCATAATGTTATCCTTTTACAAAGGTTATATGCTCATCTACATAAGGCTAAATTTATCACTATTATGTAAGATGTAAAAGTGAGTTTGTATATATATTTCACAATTTACATTCACCACCTAGGTACTTAATGTGCCTTTACCTTAAGTTTTGCCTTCGTGATAAAACTTTAGAAGTTTGATATCATCTACATTTGATAGTTAGTTATTACAAAACTTGCCCACCTTTTTAGTAATATAACATTTAATAATGCATCTTTCTAATGGATATCTATTCCTTACATACCTTTCTAAGATTTTCATGTATTGCTTGAAGGGGTACATCTATCTCAAGTAAACTACCTTATAAAGTTTTATCTTTCTCACTAAATGGATAATGAGATGTACCATGATATCTAATAATAAAAGTAAGGATTCATTTCTAACTGATATAACATAATCACAATTAACCTTTGCAAGTTATCTAATTTGTCAAGATCAATGAACTTACTACATATTAGATTGGAAAAAAATAAAGTCTAGTGATAATGTGTCTAACATTCTCATTTGACTTTAGTAATCATAAGAATTCAAATTGATTAGCATTGAGTTTTTCATTAAGATAATTGTATTGATGTTTAAAGAATGTCCTAATGGAACCATAACACCAAATACATACTTACAGAAATTTGTCTTCTTTCTAGATAGTGCGGTAAGCTAGTAGAAAATATATACATTGATTATTTCTTTTTCAAGCTAGTTCTCCTTAAGATAGAGCATGACAAGCTAGAAAAAGATATGTTTATTGACCCCTTTTTTGTGCTAGTTCTCTTTAAATGGACATTTTAACTAAACAAAACCCAGCATTAACTCCATCCTTGCTCTTCCTTATTAAATTCAACAATGTTCTAATAAAACTATCATAACATTTTTCTCTACGTATATAATATTAATGTTATGTCTCACAAATAACATTTTTTTAGTATTGAAAATTAAAGAATATAGATCTCTTATTCCATAAATTATCCTTGTTTGCAGGCCTGTAGGGTTGCCAAAAATGATATTAACATTTTTAGTCCATTCATAAACCTAAAATGCAAAATAACACCTAATTAATAAATCAAAGACATTATTTAGTTGTTAATAATAAAATGGGTAATACTTTTAAAAATTCAATCACACTCATTTATAAACTTGATATTTGTTTAAAGGAGTTTAAGCTATTACTTCTTTTGGTGACCTATTAAAAGCCTTCCTTAGTTTACAATATCAATGGCAATAATGTAGAAATCTCTGGTGATCAAGATACACCATTTTTTTCCCATGATTTAATTGAGAAAAATAAGTATCATTTTCATAAATAGGGCATGCTCTATGCGCTTTGATGTTATAGCCAAACAAGTTATCGTATGCTGGGAAATTATTGATCAAGTAAAAAGGCATGACATGTAAAATGAAAGATGCTTGATGATGTGCATCAAAGATTGAGACACTTTTTTCTCATATCATTTTTAATTCTTTAATAAGCCATGCCAAGAAGACACCTATCATTTCCTAGTTACTCTGGCTTCAAAATTAACAAAGACAACATCAAGTACTTGTATTTCATGCATAACCAAGGAAATAAATTGTAGATCACTAATATAACTGAATATGTGTTGTGTTTACTACTTATATTAGCTTGAAAGTTCATTCCATTAGCGCAAAGTACAAATTTAAGCTTTCTTAGCTTATTACCAAAAGCAATGAACAACGTATAAACTATCCTCCATTGAGAAGAATTAGCCAAATGCTTAAGACTTGCCATCGAGCTATGTCTGATCCACATGTTAAATTCTTAACATCTTTTGTATCAATAAACATTATTGGAAGATACCACAAAATCAAAATCGGAGCCCTTTTACTGTTAATGTCATCATTCTCCCTTAGTTTGTAATATGGTACCTTATATTTTGAACACTCCTTTAAAGCTCTAGTCTTATTTCGATATAGTATGAAATCATTAAGGTAAGTATGTATCTTCTTATACTCCATAGCCATTTGGTACATGAATTTGTTAGCTTTATAAGTATAATCCAGTAGCTCATTACCTTTAAGAAGTATTTTTTTTAATAGTTATAGCAATATTATGAAGCTTTTATTACTCTAACTATTCCTCACCTTCAAGTTTAACAATCTTAACATAGCAAATAACTATGTGAATTTGGTATAACCTAGATATAAAGGCTTTCCACATTATTTAAGAAGCTATGAAACACATGTGGATGCTTAGTGAAATTATCTTTAACATCACAAACCATGTCCTCTAACTAATCATCCACTCTCATATTTATGTCATCATCTTTGTGGACTGTCTTTCTTTTTTAGGTATAAAACAAACTAAACAACTAACTTTTCCTATACCATATCCATTATGTATATCTTTGGCCAATGCCATTGAGTAAGCATCCTAACACAAATATATTTCTCATAAGGACACTTAAAAGCTCATTACCAATTCCTTTCTCTTTACCAATAACCAATCTAATATCCCTTTGGCATATTCAAGGCTTTGATGATGAGCAAACATTAATCTATAGTCCATAACTACCGATTTGAAGTAAAGCTGCAACAAATACATAAAAAATACCTACACAATAGAGAATATACAAACACATGAACAATATAAAAGTCTCAATGAAGTTACTAAATATATATTAACACCTAATCCATTTAAAACCCTATAAAAAAGAAATTAAACATATAAAATTTAAACAAAAATAAAAGTACACAATCATAACATTATATCAACCTTCCTTAGGTTTCTAAGAAAAATAAGTATTGTAAACATACCTTATTGCAGTAAAGAAGACTTTAGTGAGCTAGGGGATGAATGAAAAGTTGAATGCAAGCTTTATTGAACTTTGATGGGAATATCTTCCAAGGACATAATGAATCTTGCAAGGAAGATTAAAGAACTCTAGACTACACTCTTTGGCGCTAAGTTAGAGATTACTATTTATTTCAACTCTTACTTTAGTTTTCATTAAATATTTAAAAAATAAAATATCATCATTGGATATTCAATAGTGGTTATATACTAAATCTAACATGGAATGTCTGACATTTAATGTAAAAATATTAACACTCAAATATAACATATTAGTTCACAAACAACTATCATCTTAAATACTTTAAACATCAATTTACTAAAAACAACTAACATTATTTAATAGTTTTTTTATGCCTAAATACAAGAAATATAATTTAATATGTTGGTTATTATAATAAAATATAGATGCTAAGAAGGAAACCAATGTGGTTTATTCATTTTTTTACTATAGAACTTAAAAATATTTAAAACTATAGAACTTCAAAATATTTAAAGTTTCATATGAAAAATGATAATAACTAGAAAAGAGTTATTTTTAAATTAAATAGACATAGAGTTAATTTTTATCTCATTTTGTAAATGACATATATGTTGATTTTTTCTCATTTTGCAAATGATTTATATGCTAAACCAAAAAAATCAAACAAAAATAGTTGTTTTTAAAATGTTTTAAAAAGAAAAAGATTTATTTTTTAAGTCATTATACATTGAAATCATTATTTTTTGAAAATAGATAATTTTAGATGTCCAAAGCAAAAAGCTATCTAAACATAAAAAGTGATTGTAAATAAAGAAAGGAGACAATGAAGAATTATGAAATTGAAAATTTATATTTTTATTTGCTTCTATATACTTTTTTGCATCATTACATCGACAAAATGCAATAAATAACTAACAATAAAATCCATATATATCATTACATCATTAATAACCAATTCTTTATGCATAAAGTCTTCTAAGTTAGATAGCCTAAATGACTTAAACCATTTAATAATGTTGAGATAGGAGCCTCCCTACACACCTATAGGGAAACCAAGGTATAGAGAGGATTCTATCTTAGCAATAACAAATATGCTAATCTTTAATATCATGTCTCATCTTCACTCCGAATTCTTTTTTGTTGAATATTGAATTATTAGTATAGGTCATACATTTACATCTATTACTAATACTAGAGTTTGGAACTAATTTAAGAATAGTTTCTTTTCCGTTTTGCAAAGCATGTTTGGAAATGTTGCAAATCATATCAAAATATTTTCCTCTCTTATGTTGTATCAGATTTTGTATATTTAATAGACAAGGATCACATATTGTGAAACTTGATATATCAAAGGAGAGGCAAATATTTTAATAAGATTTATAACATTTATAAATATACTTCTTAAGATGGAAGAGAAGCCATCTTTGAATCAGAACCACACTTTGGAATTAGATAATAAAGGCTAAGGTATTACAGATATGTTTCAGATAAAGAGTAGAGCAAAATTAATAGGCAATACATGACATTTTATGTTGATTATTAATATATAATTGATATCTAAAAAATAAATTTTTTCATGTTAAGTATATTGATATAACTTTTAGATGTTAATTGTTTAAATAACTAATGTTCGAAGTTTCCATAGTCTTTTTTAATCTCATAAATGCTATAGTGCATTTTAAATGAGCTTTATAGTTTTCAATAATATCATAAATACAAATATTAGCTAACTATAACTTTTAGATGTTAGTTTTTACTTACAACTAGTATCTAAAATAAAAATATTCTTTACATTTTTTAATAACATCGTAAATAAGACTATTAATTGGCTATATAATTATCTTTATACATTGGTTTGTACGTACAGATAATGTTTAAAATACAAATATTCTTTTTAATTTCCAATAACATTATAAATATAAATATTAATTGGATGTAGATATTTACAAGCTACATTAGTTTATATTTATAGTTGACATTTAAAATATAAATATTTTTCATAATTTCCAATAACATCATGAATTAAAATTTTTTGCCTTTTAATATTCCTTTAGACGTTGATTTCATATACAACTGATGTCTAATATTACAAGTATAA
The DNA here is from genome assembly GCA_020226215.1 of Sindora glabra. Taxonomy (NCBI): domain Eukaryota; kingdom Viridiplantae; phylum Streptophyta; class Magnoliopsida; order Fabales; family Fabaceae; genus Sindora; species Sindora glabra. Next base: position 53,039,896 of record CM035232.1, on the reverse strand, counting down.
ACTCTATGCTATCATATTTAGTATTCCTTTACACAATGGGTATATAAGGACAAACATGGTAAAGAAGAAATAAGTTTATGCTCGATATGCACATTGGGTGTTATTAAATAACCAATATGGATTTCCATATTTTTTTTACCCTTTGCATTATAAATACAATTTAATATAATGAGATCCCTAAAACTTTAAATAATTCTATACAATGATATCATTCTATCATAAAGATCAAAGGTGATAATAAGAAAATATCAAATATATTTGAAAGTAAAGATCAGATGAAAACTTTAATTACAATAGATTGTTATATACAAAGAAATTACAAATGAAAACACTAAGCACTTCTACAACCATATGTATCCCATAAAATAACCTATACAAAGATTATACTTTTATTGCATAGTTATTATTTATCTTAATTTAGACCTAAAATAAATCCTTATTGCAAATTCTGACTTACTAAAGAAAGATGATTACTAGTTAGGAATTCTTTGAATTTGTGGAAACATCCTATTCAAGATTGTAATGCCTCCCACAATTTAAAAGTAAGGGGACATTAGAGTCTTGGATATGATATTTGTATAAGATTTGAGGTATTTCTAAAGAAGGGGTGAGTTGTGCTCAAATTCACATATACATAAAAGAAGTGTGAGTGAAAGGCACTTTGTAACTAATGAAAGGCTAGAGTCATATGTACCATACGTTTTAACATAATTGATAGTTCACATAACTTTAGATGCCAACTAAGTCTAAACCAACATGTAACTTAAAATATATGTTGATTGTAAATAATAATCATCATATTAAGTTTTCATGAATCCAACTCTTTATCTCCCAAAAGAAATAATGGCTTTATAACATCAAATTTTTATTGGAATTGACATAGTAAGTTGCTTTTATTCAAAAAAAACCCACCACTCTATTATCGACGTTAGTTTTTACCTTTAACTGATGTAGATATGCTAAAGTTAAAGGTTAATTTTGTAGTTATGATAATTGATACGAAAAAAAGTTATCACTAATTTTTTGCTTCAAAAATAATATCTTTTTTTTAATGATATTTTCATTTTTCATATATTTCACAGGGATTTCTTGAGTACTCCTAGGTACTCATTGCTAGGATGGAAAGGAGTATTTACACATGGATGAGATGATCGGAAGATCCAAGTCATTCTTTGATCAAATAAATAGTAGAAATTTTGTCTTTTCCATCTGAATAGAAAAAGTTGTATCTTTGCACTTGAAAATTATGCACTTTCGAAGAGGAAGTGTGGCCAGCCAACAGACGTCGAGACAGCTTAAGCATATAGTGGTGTGACTAGTGATGTGCATTAGCGTGGAAGCAATGGCTGCGAAAGGCAGTTGATGGCAATAACTTTGTGTATTTAAGCATATATTTCTCTGTGGGCTGTTGTGATTTGCAAGATAAACAAAATGATTTTCTACCTTTTCTTTTATTGCTATTTACAAGGTAAAGAAATGCAACTTTGTTTTTGAGTGCTTCTTTTCAAACAAACAGAATCCTGTGATGCATTGTTCTACATTTTATTTGTTAATAGACTTGTTAAGTGTAAATTGTTAAAGATAAATAAGAGAAACTATTTATTAATTAGCTTTTCTTTAGTTGATTCAGTTTGCTTGCTGATAGTTTACTAATTGTTGAAATTAGGTTTATCTTTTCTACTTTTAGCTTGTGTTATTAAACTAGTGAGAAATCACACATTTTAAGCAAATTTTAATTAAATCTCAACACGTGAGTGAGGAAGCATAGTGATACAATTTTCTTTATTAGATTTGGTAGTAATTTAGTTATGCATGTGTCTTCTGGTGCCTTCAGTTAGAGATCTAATTTGCTTACTCAAGTCCAGGTGTGCAAGGAACTAAAAGAAAATATTTAAATAGTTATACTGAGTAAATTAATCATTTTTAGATACACTCCAAAGTTAGTAATGTTAAATCTCTCATTTTGCAGTCCTAAATTTACGCAGCCAGTAGCTATTTTGTTCTTCAATAGTCTTATAAATGGTAGATTGTAAGCCTCGTTGCTGGTAAATTAGCTTTCTATACTTTACTGAAGATACTTGACATCAAATCATTTTGTGAGAAATACTAACTGAAAATGCATATCTAATTATTTCTTATTGAGAAAATTGATGGATAGTGACAAGAAAGTCAAAGTGAAGAGCATAGCTAGACAAGTTTTGAACAAGTATTATTATAGTTTTGTGTTGTTGTTTATTAACATTTCCGTGAAATTATGTAGTACTTTTTAAGACGTCAAATTTCTATTTAGTAAAAAGTAATTTGCTAATTTGATGTTAATAACCAGGATTGAAGCAACTCTTACGCAATTATGCCTGCCAATTCGTTCAATTTCTTTTAATTTCCTATATATATTTCATTATTTCATTGGAAGAAAAAGCTTCATTGTTCGTTATAGAAGGCACATCAACTTTACCTTGTTGAAGTTCTTTTCAAGTCATTTTCTATAGCAGCTTTTAATTTGCAAACTCAAGGAAGTTTAGTAGATTTGCTTTGAATTATTTTTCTATCATACAATACTATTGTATACATATTGTATCGATTTTATTTAGAGCCATTAATGAGCCTGCTAATGTTTTACCCTAGTTCAACTAGTGGTAACCATTGGTTTTAATTCATGTATGGCATGGATTGTTTCAGATATCCTTCCCTTTGACAAAAAAAGGTGTCGGACCAAAATGCTATAATGTGCACAAGTATTGTGATTCAAAGCCAAAGCTTCCTCCTTGTAGTCTTAATGGTATTGCCTGCTGATTTTAAGCTTCATTAGGCTTGCATTATTTTAGTAATTGGCTGATTGTTTTTTAAAGCCATAAAGTCGTGAACATGCACCTTAAATTTAGCCATAAGGAATATGACTTATTCATTTATCTTTGAAAATTGAGTGTGCAAATGGCAATCATAGATGTTGTGTAAATATATTAAATATGCAAATACTATGTAAGAACCAAGCATTTTGTAACCTAGGTTGTAAACACTACAATAGGTTTCCATTTTTTAGGATACTCTTAAGTGTTTACACAAATATTGTTTGACCATGAACTTCGATGGTTTTTTAGGATCATAGAACTATGTTGCTTCCCTTAAATTTTCTATCAATTTTATTTTGAGTAGTGCAATCACAACTTTTTCTACAACTAGAGAAGGTGTAGGAGCATCCTTCTCTCTTTGTATGAATAATTTTTCAGAAAAAGATATTTAATCATACTCCTAGTTGTACATGATGAAATGTTAGAACTCATCATTCCCACGATAGCATAATATTTGTCTACAAGAGAAAAAATATTTTGATAAGAATTTCTAAAAAAAGTTCAAAGAAATACTTCAGAGAATAAAATTATCACCTCAATAGGAAAAAGTTAGATTTAAAATTTGATATATTAGAAATATACGAACAAAAAATTCTAATCTATAATTATTTACCTTCTTCATTTTCTACAAATTATTAGTTCATAACTTATGTAAACAAGCCTTTTCACCGCAAAATGGAGAAGAAAATATAAAACCTCGAAATGAAATGATTTAGCCTATTTATATTATCATAATTGCTAACTTACAGATACGAGGCATATATATGTAAGATCACGATCTCACACGTCTTTCAGTTTACATGAAGCCATAAATCTATTAACTACATCGCTCATAATCTTAATCTTTGAAGCTAGCACTAGCAGTGAATACATCTAAAATCCATCCATGAAAACATGTTCATTCCAAAACAAATTTAATTAAAAAATCAGATCTTCAATTAGTCCCATTAACGAAAGCAATAATATTTGCAGTCTAATGAACTTTTTAAGCTATAGCTAGTGTCAGGCCATATCCAGCAGCTTCTATCATAAGCACCCATTTCTTTCAAATTAAAAGCAGCTCTTATCGCTTGCTTCTTCCCCTTTTCAGATAAACCACTATCCACGGAAGTCTTAGCCACTAGGTTAATATTAGTTACTTCCATGATTTCAAATTCAAACTCCCCTGCCGTCACCAAGAAATACCTTCCCACACCATCAATAAGAAAAAAACTTAAACAATCACATTACGAAACAATTAAGCTAACTAAATGAAAATAACTAAAACTTTATGAAATTACCAATTGGTAAGCCAAAGTAGAGACATTTGGAAGAGATGATCAGTATTGGCAACTAACTTACTTCAGTATATACAAAAATTATAGCTTTAGTTGGCAAATCCAAGATATCAGGTAGCAAGCCTTTTATCTATTAAGGCAAATATTTTTTTTTCTTTTGTATTATCTTTAATGCTTGGTGTTTTTCTGTTAGACAAGACAGATCATCCACAACAAGTTTACACAAAACACCTTGAGAAACTTTAAATAAATGGAAATAAAAAGCAAGCATAAGACCTTCCTATCCCGGTAATCTTTAGGCATGACAGTTGCTTCAATGCGAGATACAATGTAAATAAATAAATGAAGGAGAGCTCATTATGAAAGCAGAATGTTTTATTGAGTAATATTCTTCAACAAATGAAAATTTGCTATAAGAACTTAAAAATCAAGTGTCAGCATCTATTTGCTTTAAATAAATAGGCCACCTCTTCATCAATTCTCTTCCAGGTACTAAACATGCCAATCACAGACTTGAAGCATATGGGGCAACAGTACTTGAATCAAGGTTCCAAATCAAGTGTTGTTTTTTAATGTGAAAGGCAAATTTTTGTACCTAAAATGCTCAAATAGCTGAGATACTCACTTGTCGCACATTGTCATCTCATGATAACATTCATAATGCATTTTATGGCTATAGTTCATCACAGTGATGTCTTTCAATGAGTCAAAAAAGGTACTATACAAACATCATAAATTCATATCAGAACATTCTAATTAAGTTTTACTTCAAAGAAACAAAGAAATTTCTTTAATGGTTAAAAACTTGATCTAGAGTAAATAGCTACAAAGCACGAACCTTATAACAGATAAGACAATGACAACTCATAAAGTTCTCCACAAATGAATGGTAATTGGGCAAACCAACTAAATAGTAAGATCTTGTAGCAACCAAAACATTTATCATTATAAAAATACTTAAAAAAATATATCCAGGAATCCATTCTTCAAAAAATAAACATTAATTGAATGCAATAAAGGAAATAATTACTGTAGAGGAAAGAAGAGGAAAATATCCTTTCAAAATGTTGCCCAATGTATATGCTTTGACCTCATGTTTATGGTAATAAGTGATTTCCCAAGAGAAAAGGAAATTGAAAATTGCAGCACAAAGAAAACAAACTTTATACCAATTCATAAATTTTTTGACTTTAGAATATATTCTACAAAATGGACAAACCAAAGTCTTAACAGGTAATGGTCTAGGAAACCTAAAAAAGAAAAGGACTTACAACAAAACATTGTGTATAATTAGTAACTTAGTAGAAAACCAGTGTTATTTCGCGCACCATGGCGCATTGCGTAGTGCCAGGGAGAGCTGCACCACGCAATGGACATGGCATGGCAAGGATGAGTTGGCACCTCATTGGCGCGTGCCATCTGCACCATGTAGGCACCTGTGCCATGTGCACCATTTCAGTTTTGCCCACCCTTTAAATAGATTAGGGCACCTCGCATACGACACCCAAGCAGAACAAATGAGTGGACGTGGTGAAGACAAACTCTCGGCTTCTATTGTGCGCATGATTACTGGTGATTGGCTTTTTGGTAACTTTTCGATGGATTCCGGCGACTGGGCTTTGGTGATACTACTCTATTCTTCTTCTTTTTTTCTACATTCTATGGTGCCATTCCTCTAATTTTTTTTTGCCCTTTCTATTGTAATGAGTAGATATTCTTTACCTTGTTTTTATTCTTTCTTCTTTTCTCTGATTTTTTCTTGCTTTTGTTTTGATTTAGTAACTCTGTTTTTCCTTTTTTTTCTATTCCTTGTTGCTCTGTTTTTATGTTGATGGGTTGGGAAGGTGAAATGCTCTTTGCTGTTTGTTGTGTATTTGGTGTTTATTGTCTAGTTTATGCTATTTCCTTTATGGTGTTTTTGTTTGCTTTGTATTTGGTGTTTACTATTTGCTCTTTCATGCTTGCTAGTTGCTGTAGTTTTATTTTTCAGGCATATGTTATTTTATGATTAGATAAAGTTAGAAAAATATATTGAAAATGATTGCCTTTTAAGTTTTGATGGAAAAGTATTATTTAATAGAGAATAGGATAATTTTTTTTAGTTTCTCTGCATACTTACATTTGGCACAGTTATACCATTTTGGAGATATGGAGCATTAGCATGTCAAATTGTCAATCAATCATATCATTATTGATTACCTACTTTCTTAATATCTAGGTATATTCATCCCTTAATATTGAGCTCTGTTTTATCTTGTTTATCTTGTTGCTATTTGCTTACTGTTTGCTGTTTGCTGTTTCTCATTTCTTTGCTATTTGCTATTTGCTATTTGATGTTTGCTATTTCTCATTTCTTTGTTGTTTGTTGTTTGATGTTTCTTATTTCTTTGCTAGTTGCTGACATGCTATTACTTTCTTTACTGGTTTTTCTTTGATGTTTATTATTTGATGTTTCTTATTTCTTTGCTAGTTGCTGACATGCTATTACTTTCTTTATTGGTTTCTTATGTAGAATTTTTTCTTGTTAGGTTCTTTGACTTCTTAGTTCTTTCTAAATGGCTAGTAAGATAGGTAAGGATCCAGCTTGGGCATATTATTCATTAGTTGACCCTAAAAATAAAAGTTTTGTGACATGCAACTTTTGTGGTAAAGTGACAAATGGAGGGATTACACTAGCAAAACAACATTTGGTCAGAGGTTTTAGAAATACAACAGCATGCTAAAGCTGCCCAGAATATGTGAAGGAGGAGATTAGAAAGCTTATTGGTGAGAAAAAATCATTAAAAGATTGAAGAAACTTGGCTGGCCATTTCCCTAGTTATGAAGATATTGATCTAATGGAAGATGAGGGAGAGGAAGACCCTCAACCACATTCAATTGGAGGTGGCAGTAGTGGCATTAAAAGAAAAGTGTTTTCAAGTTCAAGTAGTGTATAAGCAACAACATGTTCTCAAAAAGGAAGTAGTAAAGCACTTATTCCAAGGTCAAGGGGCTAATAGATACTTACTTTACTCCAAATCTAGAAAAGGTTGTGCGACAAAGAAAAGAATCTAGTTCAAGACAAACAACCATGCTTGATGCATATAAAAAGGAGAAAAGGGAAGAAACTTGCTAACTATTTGCAAGGAGGATGTATGATGCAGGGATTCCTTTTAATGCTGTGAATTATGATAGCTTTGTAGCTTTCATTGAAAGTGTTAGACAATATGGTCCAAACATGAAGTCACCCACCTATCATGAGGTGAGAGTTCCTTTACTTAAGAAAGAGTTGGAGCATATAAACTTGCTGTTAAAAGAATATAAAGAGGAGTAGGCAAAAAAAGGATGCTCCATTATGGCAGATGGTTGGACAGATAGAAGGGGAAAAACATTGATTAATTTCTTGGTGAATAGTCCAAAATGTTCCATCTTCATTGAATCAGTTGATGCTTCATCTTATGTGAAGAGTGGAGCAAAGATGTTTGAATTACTTGATAATTGTGAAGAAGATTAGACCATCTAATGTTATTCAAGTTGTGACCAATAGTGTTTCAAACAATGTTTATGTTAGTAAAAATTTTGTTCTTGTTCTTGTTTTTGTCTTCTTGAATAACTTTTTCTTCCTTTAACAAACTATTAGGTTTTAACTTGCTTTCCTACTTTAACTTTAACAAGAAAATTGTTGGAAGTAACTTATCCAAATTTATATTGGACTCCATGTGCTGCCTATTGTTTGGATTTAATTTTAGAAGACATATGAAAGATCCCCCTTCTTGCTTCAACATTGAAAAAGGCTATAGTAGTTAGTGGTTATATTTATAACCATGCTGGAGTGTTGAATATGATGAGAAAATTCACTAAAGAAAGAGAATTGCTTAGGCTAGCAAAAACTAGATTTGCTACTGCTATGATCTCACTTTCTAGCATGCACAACCAACAAAGAAATTTAAGGAAGATGTTTAGTTCAAATGAATGGAATAATAGCAAATAGGTAAAGGATGAAGGAGGCAAAAAAGTAACTCTAATTGTGCAAAGTACTTCATTTTGGAACAATGTGAATTATTCTCTTAAAGTAGGTGTTCCAATAGTTGAAGTACTTAGGTTGGTTGATGGTAAAAGGAAACCTCAAATAGGATATATTTATGAAGCTATGGATAGAGCAAAAGAAGCCATTGCCAAAGCCTTTGGTAACAATGAAGATATATATAAGGAGATTTTCAAAATTATTGATAGAAGATGGGAATTGGAACTCCATCGGCCTTTGCATGCTGCTGGATACTTCTTGAATTCAGAGTTCTTTTATGATAATTCTAACATTGACAATGATGAAGAGGTGAATCTTAGTTTAATTCAATGCATTCAGAGGCTAGTTCTTGATATTGCAATTCAAGATAAAATTTCTGAGGAATTGTCAAGATATAGAGATGCTTTAGGCACTTTTAGGACTCATTTGGCCATTAGAAATAGAAAATTGAGGGCACTGGCTGATTGGTGGGCTACTAATGGTCATTCGGCTCCTAATTTAAGGCTATTTGCTATTAAAGTTCTTAGCCTTACTTGTAGTGCTTCTAGATGTGAAAGAAATTGGAGTGTGTTTCAAAATATCCATACAAAGAGGAGGAATAGAGTTGCTCAATCAAAATTAAATGACTTGGTTTATGTCAAGTACAACAGAGCCTTGATATGAAGATTCAATGAACGTGATTCCATTAATCCAATTTCATTGAAAGAAATTGATGATTATAATGAGTGAATGCTTGGTAAATTAGAAGAACTTGATGCAGCAAATGATCTTGTGTTTGAAGATGATGATCTAACTTAGGGTGATGTAGCTTTAGCTTCTGGAGCTGAAGAAGTTGCTTGTACTACTAGAGCATCCACTTTGTAACTCCCTTACTTAATAACGCCTTATTCCTCATTCAATAGATAATTAACGCATACTAAAATGCTATTTACTCCAATTTACTCGGAATATCTCAAACACATGATCAAAAGTCATATAATTACTCATAAGTTCAACTTTACAAAATGTACATCCATCATATACAATGTTATCAACTATACAATTATTTACAACTTCAAATACTATTGCCCTTTATCGTGAGAGCCCTTGGAAGCATCACCTGGAATGGTTAGTCACAATACAAAACATAAGAAACAAAGTTTTCCAGTAGCTAGCTATTGCCATAAAAACATTTCAAACCACTCCAGATCCTTAAGCAAATAAGACATACGTTTCGAAATCCAATAATCTTTCATCAACATATTCAATATAATACTATTATAGGAAATACGTATCACACACACACAGCAATTCACGACAATCATCAAGTCCATTTAAGGACTTATCACAATATCTAGATGGCCATCTCAACAATCGTTCCTAGGCCTCACACAGCATCACGCTGTCTTCCCGGGGTTCCCGTGCCAAAAGGCCTAACACAGTATCGCACTGTCTTCCCGAGGACCCTGGCCATAGGTACCACAACACTCACAATATCATTCCGGGGACCCGAGCCATAGGCCGAACATAGTATTCTACTGTCTTCTTGGAATGCGCACACAACAATTTCATATTCATTCCATACAATGGCATAAAACACATAAAATCATGTATTTAGAAAACAAAGCTTAAGGATAAAGCTAGCTACCTTTACAAGCTTCCAATGTGATGTTCCCTTTGCTCTCACTTAGAAACTTCTTCGTAACTTCCCCTTGCCTTTCCAAGATGGCACTCCTCAGTCTATACAAACACACATCATAGTTTCTTATTAGAACATCATCACTTTCCCTAATCCTCAGGTATTCTTTACTTTCTCCACTTAATTAAATGCATACTTAGATGCTCTATACCTTGTTTTCAAGCCTTGAAATGACACATATATGAACATTAGAAAAGGATCCAAAGGTAAAGCCATGCAAATCCTGAAGAAACCAAGCCAAAATGTTAACTCAGCAAAGAACACGGGGGTGAACATGGGCCGTGTTCTACCCTGTGTTCAGAACATGGGGTACAACATGGGCTGTGTTCTGCCCCATGTACATTACTGATCAGCCTTCGCAGAAGAACACGGGGTTCAACATGGGCCGTGTTCTACCCCGTGTTCAGAACATGGGGTAGAACATGGGCCGTGTTCTACCCCGTATACATTTCTGATCTTCCAAAAAACACAATTTACATGGCTAAACCTCCTTCTCCCCTTGGCTTCTCAATAGGGAAGTTTCATACACACTTTTATAACTCAAAATTCATCTTCCATAAGCTTCATAACTCATAAGAATCATCCTAATTTCATCATTTTAACCAAATTCCAAACAAATCATGCAAATACTACACATGCACCATTATGCCTCTAAAACCTAAGTATGTACATCATGGTTTCTTGCTATTTTTACACCAAACCAAAGCTATAAATCAATATAACAACATCTAAAATACCATTAGACATGTTCAAATCATCCTAAACTCCATGATCAACTACCTTTGACCACTCCAACATCAAAATCTCAAGAAACTAAAAAGAGTACTTTAAAGAGCTTTTAGAGGAGAATAATTTTACCTCTTGCAACAACTTGAAAATCCTCACTTAGAGCTCCCCAAACTTGATCAAACTTGAGCTTTTCTTTACTCTAAACACACCAATGGATAGAGCTTGATGAGAAGAGCAACTTTCTCTTCTACCACTAAGCTTAAATCTCACTATTTTTGGGTGAAAAACTCAAAAGAACTTTCTCTCTCTTTCTCTCTCTCTCCTGCACGAATTGGAGCTCTCATGGAAGTGTCTTGCAGCTTTTTGAGAAATGGAGAAGAAAGAAGACTTTTCAAGAAGCTTCTAGGGGCATTCTTGCCATTTTGACAATTCTCAAGGGTAAATTAGTCCTTTTTCACCAAAAGTAAGGCTATTCTTGTCATTTCTTCAAATAAGGACACTTATCCATAAGTCTATTGGCCACACTTGTCATGTGTCTATTGGCCACACTAAATAAAATCACATATTGCACCCCAAAATCTTGGTTATTCATATTAGATCCCAAATTCTTAGTTATTTCACTTTAACCACACCCGATTCTGCACTTTTGCAATTTAGTCCATAGGATCTTTGTTTGTTTCAAATTCCTTACACTGCCAGACTTAGACAACTTCCTTTTCTAGGGTTTTCTAACCTCCTCTAATCATTCATACTATTTAGAAAAATTAATTCTTTCCCTACTATCCTTTTTCCTTCAGAATTTCGATTACCTTTACACTTAATTCCTTTCAACTTAAGATTCACCCACCAAGCTAATTCAAATATGCTCTTCATTTCTACGACCTTAGAATTAGAGATTCAAATAATAGAATTGGAAATTCGGGATATTACACACTTCCACTCAAGTGACAAAAGGGAAAGAGAAAAGGAAAGGGAAAGAGAAAGTTGGGATGCATGCCATTCAAGAAGAAGAAGAGGAAGAGGTTGAATCAAGGGAAACAAGTAAAGAAGAGGAGGAAATTAAGAGATTGGAAGATGATGCTAGTGAAGATGAAGCACATCTTGAAGAGGAAGAGGAAGATGAAAAGGAATCTCCTAGTGCTAGTCCTTAGGTATACTTGTTTGATGCTTTCTTTATAAATTACTTAATGATTTATATTTAATATCACTTTATGATAATATGATTACATGTTTATTTCAAATATTGTGTTTTATGTTTCAATTTAATATTTTATTACTATGCGCCAAAAATGAAATTTCCATGCACAGCGCAGTGCACCGTAGTGCTAAGGGCCTTCATTGCCATTATGCGCCGTGCGCCATAAATAATTATGTAAAAGACTAACAATTAGTTCCATTGCATCACCAAGAATATAATAGAAAGCACAGATAGAACTATATGTAACTCTAAACATGCAAACAGTAGGTTCCAACCATTGAATCTCTTCTTTAAATGTCTACTGAAATTGAATTTGTTATTTGATGTAAATGAACTACTTGCAATACAAAATCCTTGAGGCAAATAATTCTATGCCAGCGTAACAATAATACCATAATGTTGGTATAGAGATGAATGCATACCATACTTGTTGCAGTGGAAAAAATTCTCATAACCATTAATTCTATTTCCATTGTCATAAATTACATCACCACGTTAGTTTTATTTTATGTCATGATTTAAAGTAGCTAGAATGAAAACATAATAGAAGAGATCTACCGAACCACAGCTAACTTAACTGCAGATCCCATACTCATCACAATGGAATTGTTGTTTATTGGTCTATGTAGTATAGGGGCACCAATCAACATCATAGAGAAAATGATAAGAATAAGTGAATACAAATCACAATTTATAATTGTACACATGATGTTTATTTTTAAAGTATGATTCATTCAAAGAAATGAGAACCAGATTCAAAGTATATCAATAAAAAGTTAAAACTAAATCAAATGCTGCAAATTTATTCAATAGCTCATCACACCATCATTGAAGAATTTGTAGATATAGCAAAAATATTCTCCTATTACACCACAGTTTGTCCAAATTTGAGCCCCCTTTGACCAAAAGGAATGAAAAGATAAGTTGAAAATAGTGCAGAAACCTTATAATGATGGCAACATGAAGTTTTAAATCAAACTGGGGAAAAAAATACATCATGGTTTGTGTCACAAATTGCACAAACAACCTGAAAAAGAAATCAAACGTAGAAAGTGAATGAAAAAGGGAAAAACAGGAGCTTACTTATGTCAAAAGGATAAGAAAGGCCGAAAGCCTATTACTAGGACTATCTTCTTTGAAAGCGGCATGGGACGTTTGAGGAATCCAAACTTACCAAAGCTGTAGTCTTTATTCAAACAGTTGACAGCGCTATCACAGATGAAACAGTGTTGAAGTCTTTTGCGATCTATGTCGAGTTTGAATAGTAAACCCCAGTCGTGAGCTCTTTGATTTCGATGCTTTCCTCACTAGTTTGATCTGAGTTTAATGAGAAGGGCATTCTAATCATCATGTTACTTCTCTCAAACTGATGGAACCTGTTTCAGGTCATTTGGTATCAAGGGTAGAGATGCAATTGAAACATTTCAACGGCTTAAATTGCGGTACTCAAATGAGTAAGCTGGAATGCCCTATATTTCACATCAATTTTTAGTATAAAATTAACGTGAAATATTTATATAATGATTTTCTTAAAGTTAATTTCTTACTTGAGTGCCAAAATATTTGTAATAAAAATTAAATAAACCTAACATCTCCTAAATATATATACTAAATTCTAAGTTAAAAGTTTTGAAAGCTCACAAATTTGAGCCCAACCATCCATTTGGAGTGAATTTTATGTCAATTTCATATAATTTTTTAAGATTTATCCATTTATAGATAGTCAAAGGCACCTTGATGTCCCAAAATTGTGAAAAAATATAATTTTCATGGATTTTTTTTACTTTTTCTCCATCTCTATCATTATTTCATTGACTTTTGTCTTCCCTATAACATTTTATCAAACATATAATAAGCATCTAAAACTCAAATATAATATAAAAATGTTATATAAATGAAACACAAACTAATGTCTAAACTTAAAGAAAAAACATCAATTTTTTAAGAACCATCATATAAAATCTTTCTTATATTTTTCAAAATTATTCCACCATTTTAATAACTTTATATATTAGTTATTTTAAAAATCAATATCAATTTTTTTTAAAAAAAAACTAATGTATAAAGTTTATCTCATACTTCAAACACTGTCACAACTCTCATGACTTTAGATATAGGTTAATTTAGGAACTAATGTTTAATGTCTTATAAGATGAAAATGCATTGATTAATAGCTCTCATGACTTTAAATGTAGGTTAATTTAGGAACTAATGTTTAATATCTTGTGAGATGAAAATGTGTTGATCATTTATTAAAAAAAAATTCAACGTCTTAGATGATTTCATTCTCCAACATTAGTGCTTGGCATTACTTTAGGCATTAATTTTATGAAAAAATTAATGTATTAATTATATTCTAATTTTTTAAATTGACTCTTTGTCCTTTTTTTTTTTTGCCAGTTCTTAAAAAATTGACAAAGATAGTTATTCTTGTCTTACGACATTGGTTCTTTATTGAAACTTATGTGTTAAGTTGCTGCTTATATTTTTAAGAAATGCCGTTGTATCACTATATATGTTGGTTTTTGTTGGGGTGTGCCTTTTAATTTTTGTGGACACCGATATTTTGGGCTTTTTACAAATAGCCCATTCTACATTAATCTTAGAATTCATCTAGAAGGTTGTAGATAGACGAAGTAATATGGAAGATAAGAACAAGTGATGTGTAAGATAAGAATTGGTGATCTACTACTCATGTGGAAGATAAGAGCAAATGAATGCGACATTTAATGGATTTTGCTAGAAGCTTTCCGTGAAACCAAAAAATAGGGGTATTGCAATGGATTATGATAAATCAATCATTACACAAGTGAGTGAGCCACTAGAAAGTGTGGAGCTTGAGAGTCTATCAATCTCTCAAGCTTAATTGAGTATTCCATCCTATTTGAGTGAGGTATTGTGAGTGCCTCTAGTTGTACTGGAGAAGATAAATTGTAATCCCATTTTTGTTACAATAGATGAATTTATTGGACTAAGATCCTATAGTTTTTCCTTTCAATTTGTAGGATTTTCCACATTAAAAGCTGTGTGTCTCCATCTATCTACTATCTATTTACTTTTTGGCCTGTTTTAAATCACATAGATAGAAAAGGGTTAGCTTCTACCATTCTTGAACTTTGCCTTTTTTCAATAGTGTTATCAACTTTGGTTAAATCAAAGCTTAAATTAAAAGGAGTCATCTTCTTGTGCAATTTGAGGTGGAGGATTCAAAACTAGCAAAGTCCTCATAGCTAGCACTATGTTGAGAGAGAAAGCAGTCTCATCTGGTTAGATTAAAATATTTGACTGCTTGTATAGATACCACAAAGATATTGTCTTTTTAGGTGATATTTGTGATTCATGATAATGTTGATTGTGCATTTATGATCAATTGTGCATGCATTCGAGATTGGATTACTCAGTTGTTGATGATAGGATTGTCATTAAGAAGCAGCATTAAATTTTTATGTAACGAGTTTCTTTCACGGAACTAAAATAAAACACTAATGCTAACCCATACTTCTTTCACTTAGATTGCTGATGAGTTTTAGAGTACATTTTTAAATTTTTCATTGTTTTCTTTAATGCAAAATTTAACAGTAGTATCAGAGCCACTTCAAAGTTATAAGTCAAATCACATGTTTTATTTGGTTTAATATATATATATGTGTGTATGTGATATGCAATTGAATCGATTCTTCTTTTTTAAAAAAATTGGAGTTTCCGTGAAATAACATAAACGAAATTAGTTATACGGAAATAATAACGTTTACGTATTACCTGATTTGTTGTTTCTTTGATGCGTGATTTCGTTTTGCAAGGTAGAGTTTTTACGTGATTTCGTTTTACAAGATGACCCGTCTTGTATTATGGAAAATCACATTATAATGTTAAATTATAATTATAATTGTTTTCGTCTTACGTGAGATAAGATTTCAAATCTGCATGACCGTTATGGAATCAATTTTGCGTTGATTGACTTCAATTTTGAAAACTTCTGTAAAGGAATTAATGATTACATGTTGTGTTCTTACATGAAATCACGTTAATCGCCCATGGATGTGATTTATGTTCAGATAATGATTTGTAAAAGAAATCATTTTACACGTTTTTCCAAATAATAATTTGTGTAGAGAAACGAATATTGCTTTGATTTCTTTTTAAAACGAAATGATTTACTGATTTCGTTTTCAAAAGCGGAAAAAGAGTACTTTAAGACAATTGATAGAGAGAAGGCCACTGATACCAAGCACTATGACATCGTGTTCTTCATCCATGGCTGAAACAGAGATCGAAAAAGAAAGAGATAAGAAACGGAGGGAACAAACACAAACAGCAGGAAGGATTTTATATTAAAAAAGAATAATTAGTCTCAGGATTGAAAATGAGAAAGAAACTCACAAAATGCGTAATCAATCAAGGTCATACCTTGTAAGTCGTCGATGTTGAAGTTGGAGCCAAGGAGCGTGTGGTGGAGGCATGCATACCGTACGTGGCTGAGAAGCCGATCTGCTGCGAAGGCTGAAGTGTTGATTTGCTATGTGTAGAAATTTAAATTGCGGTTGCAGTTGCAGTTGCGGTCGCAAATGCATCGCGATGTGGATGAATGCGAAAAAATACAGTCATAACAGCCTAAAATTATGAAAAATTGCAGACGCAATCTACCCCAAAAATGTAATATTGCGGTTGCAGACCATTTTTTAAATCCTAGGCTATGCGTCAAGGGTGAATTATCGGAGTCACATCGTCGACGTTCAAGCATAAGATATGAAAAGACCAGTCTAAGGCCAAAAGAATATCTTCCATGTTTCTTTAGTACTAGAAAAACATAGTTATTAGTTAATGGGTAAAAAAGTTAAAATTAAATCCTAATTCAAAAAATAAAAAATAAAATAGCTTATTTAATGAATTGTTTAAAATTAGAATTTAAATTATGTATTTAATAATATTATAAAATGTTAAATAGAATTATATGCTTTATAAAATTATAAAATGCAAAATAAAATTTTATTAGTTAAGTTTAAATTTATGAATTTATGAATTTATGAATTATAATAATTTGGTAACAGTTAAGCAAGCGTTGCTTATTCTAGGTTAGCCAATAGCTTTTTGATGTTGTCTGATAAGTGTTGCTTGAACTAAAGATAAAAGACAACATTTTAAAAGTTGTTGCCTAAATAAACTTTAAGCAATAATTTTTAACTATTGCTAAATTTGGCGTTGCTAAATGTAAAATTTGTTGTGGTGACAACTCCTTTTGTAATTAGTGTATAAAACTCATTGTTTTATTCCATGCCAAATGCATATGCCTTCCTGAAACATGCAAATGTATATATTATTTGTACATGCTACGAAATTTGAAGAATTACGTTGTTCCTTATTTGTATATAGATGTTCGCGTGCTTAAGAGGTTTCTCTGTGTTCTTATGTTGCATTTCTGTATTTGAAATGTTAATGGAGTGAGGGAATTATATATAGTAAGTTATTTTGACAAACTACTTTATGGGAAAACTTCAAATATTACGATCGAATTTTGTTTGCTATGCGAAATGCAATTTTAGCAGAATCATTTCCACAAGGATCATTGGTATGGTAAGGTGTTTTCGAATTTAAAATTTCAAAATAACAAAATAATTGCTTTTGACCATTCACATTATTTTGCAAAATTTGTTAGGATTTTAGAATTCATATTTCATGCGATTTTGTGACTGAAACTAAATGAGTAGTTGTAAAACATAATTTATGGAACGTAGGTTATTTGAAACTGAAAGGACATAAAGAAATCATCGGGCTTTTTCTGGTACCACTAGGTTGGAATTTCAAAATTTAGAAAGCAATTTTAATGCTTTTATCTTGTCAAACATGGATTTGTTAGCTTAGAAGCAACTTTTGCAGATGAACCAAATCATTTGCAGGTTGAAAATCCAAAAAATATCTTAGAACTATTTTTAAAATCAAGCATATTTAGTACCTAAATATTGATATGTGTAGGCATTCCATGTTGGTTTTAAATACAACATCGAATACATGTAATAATGTAGATTTTTTTTACATAAAAAACCAATGTATTTAGTTCTTAGATATTGATATCATATTAGTTGGTCAATTTTATACACCGAGATTAAAAAGCAATAATAACTAACATGGTTATTTATGTTAGATATTAATTCTTAAATTGTTATTAAAAATTAACGTCCTTTCATATCTTAAATTTCACATATTACATTGGTTTTTATTTAATAACTAACATTTAATGTCAACATAGGAAGATGGTGTTAGGCTTTATCTTAAATAGGTTAAATGTACTTTGTAAATTATTAGCCTGAACTTGACTTATTAGTCTATATAAGGCCAAAATTTGGGTTTAACTTGGCTTGTCCTATTAGCATGTTTAAAAGCTTACTTATATAAATAAAATTTCAAATAAACTAATAGGTAAAGGCCTTTAAGGAAAAAACTAATAATTAAATTTGATATGTATTTATAATTATCTATATTAAAATATACTAATATTAAATATGTATATTCTATAAATATATATATATATATATTATATGACATTATATATATAAACTTATTAATTATTAAATAAGTTGGCTAAATAAACATACAAGTTGAGTTTACAAAAAATAGGCCTACTTATTAGCTTTGACTTAACTTATAAACGAAAAGAAAAGGTTAGGTTAGACTAGGCCGAAAGAAGGCTACTTTGTAAGTCCTAATGGTAGCTTGACCTATTTTCCAACTCTATGTATAATAATCGATGTGATTTATTTATTTTTATCCAATGGAATTCACCTAAACCTTACTTCTAAATCTAATTATAGAATCCAGTAATCATATTATTATATAAGCAGTGTTATTATAAACAAAAATATTCAAGCCCTATCTTAATGTCTTTATGCTTAAAAATATTATTATGAATACAATAAACATCCAATAACAATAAACACCCAATGACAAGAATTTCATACATTTAATTGGATTCAAATATTTGAAGATATAATATATATATATCTATATATATATATTGCAAAAATTAAAAAATAATATCTCTAAATGCTAAAAAAGGAAGTTACATTATCTTTCAATGATATGTCTTTGTGAAACCCATTGTGGTAAAAGAAGGACACGAGTAAGTTAGAATTAATGTTGTAGGTGCAACATTAATATTATATACTTCTATCGAAAAGGAATTTATTACATTATTTATGCCATTAAACTTTTGTGATATCATGTATTATTTGGTGAGTTAAGAAGCATCATTCTCACCATCAAAATGTAAGATAATTGTAGTTACATATAAAATCTACATCATATTACAAAATTAGAATATATAAACAAGTATTAAAAACTAACAATCTAAAAATTTTGTCTATTTTAGATACAATATGGGCATGGAAATATGAACCCAATTATCTTTGATCTTTCCTAATATTTGTAGGAGGGATCTTCAACCTATATTCTTTCAATATAGCTATCTCACACATAGAACTCTTCATATCCCTATTGAAGTGAGCATCCTAACACAAACACAATTTATATGAGGACACCTAATAAGCTTTTTACCAATTTCATTTTCTTTGCCTTTAATAAATCTAATAAAATTGTCAAGGCCTTTAACATATTTAGGACTTCTAAGATAAGTAGACATCCATCCATGTTCCATGATTGCCTAATCTGAATAAAAATGCAACAAGTACATGAGAAATATCCATATATAAAAAAATACACTAATGTATGAACAATATAATGGTTTTAATGAAGTTGCTATACATATATAAACACCATTTCATTCAAAATCCTAGAAAAAGAAATTAGACATATAGAATTTAAATAAATACAAAGATACATAATCGCAACATCCAAACATTCTTCCTTATATTTAGAGAAAAAATAAGGTCTTTGAATGTATCTTAATGTAGATAAGAATATTTTTGCAAGTTAGGGGAAGAACAAGAGGTTGAATGCAAGATTTGCTAAACTTTGGTGGAATATCCCTTTAAGGCATAATGAATATTGCGAGGAAGATTGAAGAACTTTACACTCAGCACTTTGGCACCTAATCAAAGATCACCATCTATTTTAACTCTCACCCTTATTTTTATGAATTATTTGAAGAACAAAATGATATCGTTCAATTTCCCACCTCAACTGTATACTAAAACCAACATTTAATATCCAATATATTTTGTTCAAAATGTTAATAGTCAAGTATGATATATTGATTACCTAACAACTATCTTCTTAGTTACTTTCCTCATCAATTTCAATTAAAAAAATTGACGTGTTATATTATAATTCCAATGATAGTTTAATAAAAATAAACTATATAGTTTCATATTTTTTATTACAAAACAATCAGTGTCTAAATGTGAGAAATCTTGTTTAATATGCCATTTATTATCATAAGTAGATGTATAACATAAGGACATTAGTGTTAAGAAAGAAATTGATGTGGTTTCATTTTTTTTTTAATTTTTGAGCATCAAAATCTTTGAAATTATTGATAAATGATAATAACCAAGAAAGGATTATTAAAAGTTTTAAATAGACATAAAGTTAATTTTATCTAATTTTTCAAATGGCATATATGTTTTGTTCTTAGTAAAAGAGAGTTATCAATAAGCAAAAACTAAATGTAAATTTTATAGAAAATAAATTAAGAAATTTATAAGAAAAGAGACAATAAACAATTAAAAAAATAACTATTTTATTTATTTATATGATTACATCAACAAATAAAATAAAAAATTTGCTTTTCATTACATATTCTATAAGTCATTACATCAAGAAATACAATGTTCCATCCTCACTTCCAATTCTCCTCATTGACTAGTTTCTCATCTTTGTTATATTGCTTAAGGCTATTTCTAAGTTGAAGGGTGTGGGTGACTCTCATCTTAATCCTTGAAAAAAGAGTTAACATTTACAATACAAGTAAGCACAAGAAAGCCTAATTCTTTAATTTTTCTTCCCGTCATAATAGTTAGAAAGAATGAAGTGCTAACTTATATTTCATGCACTTAATTACACAATGGAAGCTAACTTTTTCCTTATAGATTGAGGCAAGAGTGTGGGGAAAGTCTAGATAATATATTTACCTTCATTAACAAATTAAGAGTATAGATCAAATGTAAGGATAACTCCCTTTTATCTCAAAAAGCACATTTAAAAATACTCTAATTCATATCAAAGGCTTTTCCTCCTTTAATATTTTAAGCTTCTTAAGGTGACTATTATGGTTTACTACCTTAAAAAACATGAGATATTATATGAGGCAAGTCAATTGACAAGATTCAAAACATTTTTAAATATGTTTCTTGAGATGGAACAATAGATATTTTTAAATTTAACCCAAATGTGAGAATTAGATAATAAAAGCAAAGGCATCATTGAAACTATTTAAAATAAGGATTGTAGTAGAATTTGTAGGAAAATTTGCATAACATTAGACATTGATTTTTAAAACATGACCAACATTTAAAAGTTTGACAGTTTAAATTATGGCAACTAAAATTCTTGTAGATGTTAATTATTAGAAAAACCAATGTTATAAGTGTTTACAATCTCCTGTAATCTTATGAATGTTGTAATGTAGTTTAAATAAGCTGATCATTGACATACTTTTACATATTAGTTATTCAAATAAACTGATGTGCTAATTCATTTATGAATTCCACTAACATTATAAATGCCAATATTAATAATTTGTGGGTAAGGGGAAAATAAAAGATTATATCCTTTTTTTTATTTCTTTTTTTACGATAATGCAAAACCAATGTTATAAGTGTTTACAATCTCCACTAACATTATTTCTTATTTTTTAATCCACAAGTAGCAAATCACTTCATTTATTTAAAAGGGCCAACTTTCTCGTTTTCCCTTCATTAAAAATTCCATTGATATTTGAGGCAACTTTTTCCACGGTTGACATCAAGGATTTTCCATCATAATTAAGATAGCGCTTTGTAAATGTCATCACATGTTTTCTATGTCTTCCACTTGGCTGTCTGATATGTAGGCTTGTCTAAATTTCTTTTGAAAGAGATTGATCATCCTCATGCATTTATTTTCATGCAAATAAATAATGCAAATTATTTTTATAAATTAAGGTTATCATTTATTTTTTTGAAGGATTAAAAATTAATTCATTATCGGTATAAAACTCTTTAACTATTAGTAAATAGAAAATAAAAGGAGTGGAAGAACATTCAAAGTTACGCAACATATAAGTTATGAAATATAGCCACACAAACGGACCCCTTTATAACTAATATCTTTATGTCTTCCAGCAACGGTCATTCAATAACAAACAAACTTGAAAAGGCTTTATCTGAAAGAGAGACGGTGGTGGAGTAAATGTTGGTTGTTAAAATGAAATTGTTGAAGCTAAATTACACTTGAAAATCATAAGTCCTTGTTTTTATCATTTGGGCAGCAGAGGTAGTTAGTTATAATATTATAAAGTAAATCATAAAAAAAATTCTCGTAATATAGTTCTATTTGTTTTGTCAGAAGATTCTTTCACAAAAAAGTCTCATTAATTTAATTTTATATAAATAAAAGAGTTTTATCTTACTTACATGTCATATTCAACAATTTGAATATTCATTTATTTTTACTAGCCTCTTCGCAAATGCTTTTGCACTTGTTTAGAGGTTTTTTTATTTAATGAAAATAAAAATTATAATTATTGTTATTAAAATATTGACTATAAATATAACTTATATCAATAATAACATCTTTGTAACAAATAGGAATGTATAAAATTAAATAAATTATAATGATTATTTGTTATTATTAAAAGGAGTAAATTAATTTTCTAAAAAATATTTAAATATGCATAAAAATGCATAATAAAATGATACAAACTAAATTTTATAGAAAAAAATACTTGTATTATTAATATAAATATAGTTAAATGAGACTTAATTTAATAAATTAAAATTAATAGTAATAGGAGATGAAGGTTTAAAGTAAATGCCTATCAAAAACTAATAATAAGTAATTAATATTGGAAAAAGAGTTCTTATTAATGATAAGAAATTAGACTTTCGTTACCTATTAATTAATAGATGGAATAAATATGCAATGAAAGTCTAATTAAAATAAATGTCTAACAAATAATAATAATAATAATAAGTAATAATATTTGTGATAAATACTAATCAAATATCACTACTAAAGAGCAGTGAATGGCAAAATAAATTCAATCAGTATCAACAGATACACCATAGTGGGTAATTATTAAAATGAAAGTGCGAACAAAACTTTCATGTAAATAATATAAAAGTACATCCTATTTCATTTACATTTAAATTGAATATGACTTATATTTTATTTTTTTTAAAAAAAGGAAAAATGGAACTTGAAATTTTCCATCCCCTTTTATAGTTATTCAAACTTGAGTTTAGTCATGTATGCATTCCATTTAGGTTGATTACACCTCTAATAAAGAGTAAATATTAGAATATAAAATATTAATCACTTATATATATACATATATATAACAAAGAAATAGCCATTAAAGAAAAATCATGGACCAAGATCTTAAATTCAATTATTTACGTTTGCAAATAAATTCATTTATCTTTGAGGGCTTTTTTACATTTGATACACTGATTGGATATTGAGTGTAGATTCACTTGTTATGCATTTTTTAATTTTTTTTCTACATTAATGATGAAAAGATTTGAATTTAAAATCTCTGATATATTAATTAAATCTCCTACAATTAAATGATCGGTGATTTGTACACTTATCCATTTATTCTAAGATACACCTATCCACCTACTATTTCTAGAAAAGGGAGCTTTATATAAAATTTACTCTATGCTCATATCATTCAAATTATTCTCACTAAATATTAACCTTACTGACTATCAAATGCTTTTGGCAACTTCAACTCCGATCATTGCTTATTTTTATTTTGCCGGTGGTAGAGCCGATAAAAAGAAAAGGTAGATAACAACTTTATCTTATTATTTTTTCTTATTTTTAATCCACCAAAAGAGTATCAAATCACTTCACTTATATTAACAAGTCATTTGATTCACAAAAAAAGTAATTTCTCATGAAAAATTAAACTTTTTAGGAAACAATTTTCAATGTGAACTTCCCAGAAAGTACTCAAATTTATTTGGTTGACACTTAAGAAATGATAATTTCTATAAAATAATTTCCTATATTTTGTTTAGTTTAGTTTTGAATATCTTAGAAAATATTAATAAAATGACTACTATATCCTCAATATTATCATAATACAAATTAATAAATTTAGCTATCATAATTAAATTTAATGAGAATAATTTTATTATTATATTCATAAATAGTGTAAGAAGTAGAACTTATATAGGGGGAGGTGTGTAAGCAATTTCTCATATTTTGTGGGAAGAAGAATTTCTTGAGAAATCACATTTCCCCTAATTCATTACATAATGGCCAATCAAATAGCTCATTTCTATTCTATTTCTTGAGAAATAAAATTTCTCATACTATTGAGGTAAACCAAACAACCTCTAACGATTGATGTTTGAGGAAACTTTTTCTATAATTGTCATCAATGATTTCCTATCATAATTAAGATAGCATTTTCTAAATGTTATTGTGTATTTTGTAAGTCTTCCACTTACTTGGCTAGTAAGTAAGCTCGTCCAAGTTTCTTTTGAAAGAGATCCATCATCCTCAAACAATTGTTTTGGATCATATACAAATAAATAATGCAAATTATTATTATAAATTAAGGTTTTCATTTATTTTTTAAAGGATTAAAATTTAATTTATTGTTGATATAAGATTTTTAGCAAAGTCTACCATGCAAGGGGCAAAAATCATGTATAGGTGCATGGGATGATGTGACATATTGAAGGCCAGATAGATCAAATGTAACCTAACAAGCACCATTGATTTGGAGTGATATGAAAGAAAGAAAGTGAAATTATGAATAAGTCCCAAAGAATTCAAAATTTATCAATGAAGTATTCATGAATAATCTAATCATTTTGATTATGTCCATGTAGGATAGAGAGAGAGTATTTGCTATAAAAGGTCCAAAGGTGAAGGTGCTATGGTAAATGGTGGTAGTTCAAGTGTAAAATAATTCTAGATATAATGATCACTAATGATAATAACAACAGCTAGAAAGTGACTCTATAATTGCTGTGGACATGGCAAAGATGATAGCTTGGGGTAGTATGTTTGTTGCATTGGCTTCTAAATGTCTTAAGGAGTAGTAATGGTTGACATTTAGGATGGTGATCAATCAAAAATTAAGGGTGATATTGGAGGTGGAGAGACATGTATGTTCTATTGATGCTAAAAGTGGAGCTAATAGGCATCCATATTGAAGACAAAAGAAATGGCCATCAGGTAGCTGTATTAACAATTTGCAATCCTTGGATTTGATTGTAATAGAAATTAATTGTTTAGTTTAAGTGTAGCAATTTGCAATCCATGGATTTGCTAATACTGCAAATTATGTGATTGATAAAATATGGAAGAGAGTATTACTATAGATTGGTTAGGTACATTAACCATGCCTTTTAGACATTTGAAGTAATGTTAAATAGAAAAGTTAAGTTTTAATTTTATTCCTATTGCCTTTAATATGTATGATACTTGAGAGCCATGTATACAAGCATTTCCTAATAGATCACCAATGAAATGGCTCTGTGGAAGGGAGATAGTGGAGAATGTATATGCATATATGAATATGTATTCATTATGAATTAGAGGAACATAATGTAGGAAACCTAAGTTCATGATCAAAGAGCTTTAATCTTGAAGTTTATTGCAATTAGTGTATGATATATGTGCTTGTAGTTAGGAAGCTTGAATGTAAATGCAATAAAAGAGTAGATATTAGTGATTGTCATGTTAGTGTGATATAGTTCTTGAAATAAAACTCTTGAATGTAAACTTAAGGGAACAACAAACATTGCCCACTCAATTCTTCATTTAGTATAGTTGTTGTAATGAAGACATGGACTAACACTACTGATGTTGAGGTAAAATCTACTATTTAAAAGATACTTTATATAATTGAATGCTTGGTATTTGACAAAATATGTAAAATAGAATGACATAAATTGCACTAAAATGTTGCATAAAATATGATTCACAAAGGTGTGACATTAGCAGAGAGAGTAGTGTACACATTAGATTGGAATAGGTATGAGTAATATGATGGTAATTAAAATATATGAATGAAATTGAAAGTTAATAGTGAACATAAGAGGTCCTACATTAAGTAATGTTTATTATGGTGTGTGATTGTTGTAATATGACCAAAATAAACATCTCATCACTATAAATTTTGAATGATGTTAACTAAACATTGTGGATTATGAAGTAAAGTGTGGATACTACAGTTAAAAGGCAATAACTTTGTTAATATGGAAAGTGACTACACACTCTATATACAAGAACAATGGGTTCTTATTAGATTTAAATCCTAAATACATTACAAGTTTTGATTTTCATTTATTTGAAATGGGTTTGCATTATAAAATATGAGTTAGACAAAAGGTTAAATTACCTAATCCATATTATACAATTAGCTTATGAGCTAGGTAGAAACCAACATGACTTAACTTATTGAAATTGAAGCAATTAATAAATATATATATTGTACGCATAAATAAAGGAACATGTAACTTTTATTTAGAAATAACACTTGTTGTCTAGTTTGTTACATTACATTATATTTATAATAAATCACAAGCTAAAAAATGAACACTATATACAAGAATATACACATACCATATATATGTATAGAAATTGGTTTGCACTACAAAATGTGAGCTAGATAGAATGTTAAATCATCTAACTCATATTATATTATTAGCTTATGAGCTAGCAATGACTAACACAACTTAGCTTATTGAAATAATTGATGTATATATATATATATATATAGAGAGAGAGAGAGAGAGAGAGAGAGAGAGAGAGAAACATGTAACTTTCATTTGGAAACAATACTTGCTATTTGATTTGTTACATTACATTACATTCGCAAGAAAGCAAAAGCCAAGAAATGGACATGGCTTCTTTGTGTACTCTAGAATCAATTTAATTAGAATATTAACTAAAACTACCTTTAATTTTAATATAAATAACAACATCAAAAAGTTAGCCAAAATTAATTATTAGAATAGCAGTATGGAGTTACATAAATAACATAATAGCATATGCCATATAATTATACCATGAAACTTAAAATTGAATAATAGTGGAAGGAAACATTTATTTGGCAAAAGAGTATCTAGGTTATGAAGCTCATCAAAGAAAGGACGAGTTAAGGCATGTAATTAGTACTAGAATAAAATATACAATAAGAATGACATATGACAATGCAATAACTATAGAACATGAAGGTGCTGAATGCATGCTTATAATAAACTTTCCATGACATTGTCAAGAATTTGCCTCTTTTAAAATGAATGATAGACTTTCATAGGAAAATTCATAACTATAACTAGCAAAGATTATTGCTCTATGGTAAAATAAATAAAAAAATAAAATTACCTAACCATGACTTATACATGCATACACCTTTCTATCTCTGTGGAAACATGTAAAATACAATATCTATTACCACTTAAAAATATCCTTATAACAACAACAATGTAGGTTATCACGCAAGAAGGTTCTTGGCAACAATATGTGTGAAGAGAGTTTAAAGATTTTCAAACTATAAGTTAGGAATCTAAACCTAATTGGTCTCATTTATCTTCTATTATCTTTGGTCATTCATAATTAACATCAGGAGTGAAGTAATGCTACACAAAATGTAGTTAGTTGCCAAAGGACTCATAATTACAAATATGTAAGTATGACAAAGAAATAAAAAAAATTCATTAAAAGTTGCCAAAATGAAACATATCACACACATACACAAAGTATGAAATGATAAAGACACCTACAGAGAAAAAGGTGCATAAAACCAACATTGCTACAAATGATATAAAATATGATACATTTGTTATGTGTAAAACACATAGAAAGAACTTACTTGAGCTATTTAGGTGTTATTAACAAATTTGTTAACAACTAGATCACATTTGTTCCCAAGAAAAAGTTTGCGCACATTGCCACTTGCATATTTATCAATTTCATTTAATCATTTCTTGACATTGTTAAAGCTTTCCATCTTAGTAAATCATAAACAACCTATTTCAATCATGATAAGCCCAAATATTAGTTTCTAAAGTTTATTGTTGGTAACAACAGGGAAAAGCCACTCACAATTATTTCATATGCCCCGATATAATAGTTGCTTATTATAGTGAATCACTCTTGCCTAATAATATCTCACTACATCAATAGTAAACAAAAGGTGTAATTGCTAACTAACTAGAATGAGTGATGCTAAGAGAAACTTGTAATTTAGGGTAATTGATTATAACTTTGATTAATTCATAAACTTTTGACTAACTTTTGCTTCAATCTCAATTGCTATAACTTTCATAAGTATTGTTTTCTATTAGGGCCCTCAAAAAGCAATATTACCTAATAAAATCAATTGAAAGAAGCCATCATTAGGAGTTATGCTCTCACATGATAGGGGATGTCACTTCAAATTAAATTATTACAAATTGTAGTAAATATTATTAGAGTAGCAAATTTTCAATTAAAATGTGACCTTCATATGAAGGGAATTTAAAATATAAGCTATTTATTGCTTATTGCACTATTTAACTATGCAAACACCTAAATAGAAAATGCAAGCATCACATCCTATTAAGGTAATCTTTTTAATTTCATCTTTTGTAATATGTATAATTTGATAAAGTGAAATGTGAAATCATAGTAGAAAAAAGTTTGTATGAAATCTAAGAATATGGTCATTAGAACAAAAGTAGCAACCAAATGCCAAAAAAAATTCAAAATTAAAAGGGGAATGAGCACAATGAACAAGCGAGTAGCATAAGAACTTTTTATCCATATAAGACAATAAACTCATAATTGGACCACCATTGCAACCATTGGCCTTAAGTAGTTGCAAACCTAATTTGTTAATTGCACGAATAAGGATACCTACATGGTTGTGATTAAATCAATAAAGGAAATTTCATGTGATTTATAAATGAGTCATTGATGTAATGAAAAAAGTGGTGCTACAAATTAGATATACATAGTATAAACTTAAAAAAATGGAATCCAAAAGTGATCTTGAAAATTAGATGGGGCTTGTATTAACATTGTACATAGTAACAATTGATCTTTTCTAAACATTTTTTTCAATACCCATGCCTGTAAAAAGAGACTTCAAAGTAAGGACAAATAATATAAGAGTTGTTTACAATAGAAAATTAGAAATTTTATTCTATTCACACTAGTTATTCTCACACACATGCCATAATTCATATTGCACCAATTACAATTGAACTAGATTTGCAATCTTATTACACTTGATTAGTCAAGTGTAATAGAGATATTGTGACATTAAGATCTTTGTAGAATTACTAAAAGAGAAAAAGTTAACACAAATAGCTAAAACAAATTTTTTTATTATGAGACACAAGATTTGGTTTAATTGGCTTCAAAGTATAAAGTTTGGTTTAATAACCAGTGATTTTCAAAGAAATTAATGGTATTATAACTTCATCCACTTGTGCCATAAAAAAATAAATTGATTTATTAATCAATGGAAACCAAAAGCATGTGCTTTGTTCTTTAAAATAATCTTTATACTAATGGAAGAGTTTCTTTGGGATATAAAGAAGCATGTAATTAAGCAATCTCTATTTTGAATCATCCTTTAAGTAAAAAAGTTCCATTGTATACTATAATTATAATCAAAATAATACTTATTACATAATCATCTTGTATAAGTTTTTAAATAATGTTAACTATATGATCCATAGATAGTAGCAAAATGATTGAATCAAAGCCATAGATAGAAAAGCTCCATTATATTTGAGGTAGTTGTATAGCAACCTTGTTAAGGGAAAAAAACAATTCATTTAAAATTATGCAACTCTATGAAATCTTCCTCTAGAATGAAAAGTAAATGATGTTGAGATATTACAACTTCCATAAACATTACATCACTAATGAGAAGTCCTAAACACCTTTCCTAATTATTATTCAAAACAAAAAGGATACAGTAATCTAACATTTCTTTTTCCAATATTTAGAGACATGGAATGACATATTAAATACTCTTAAGTGGCATGAGCCTCTAGTAACTAGGAAAAGTCATTTCTCCTATAAAAGGAGTAAATGGCAATACTACTTGCTCATGGATTGGCCTCGAAAGGTAGGTCATCTAGAAGTAGCTAGGCTAATCAATTTACATGTAATGTTGCTCTTTTAAGAGTTAAAGAACACTTAGTTATAATTTAGCATTGAAAAATTTTCAAACTTGAAGGGTTTAGTTTATAGAAAAATTTATTATCAAAAGTCATTTGAAGCCAAATTAGATCAACACATGCATTAGTTTTAAGAACTTTACATATTAAAGAAGTATTTTCTTGAAATGGTAATGTAATGTCTAACTCTTAAGTTAAATAGCCATTATCTATTACTAAACTTATTACTAATATAGATGTTTGAAATAGAAGTAATTTGCATAATTACTTGGGAAGTATCTGGCTTCAACAAAAAAAGACTCATTACGCATAGGCATAATGCAAATAATAATAGAGAATGGATTCCTAGTAATTCATGTGGTAGCAACAACACATGATGAAATCATCAAAGCAAAGATAATTATATTTTACTTGTTAACTTCCTTAAGGTCTAGGAAAATAGGAGAAAATAGCAATAGTAATAGAAGCAATTATGGCATGATGTTTATTTAATTCACTAGCATGTCTCAGAGGATATTTTGAAATCTCATTCTTTCTATCAATAAAGCTAGGTTTTAGCATTAACAACATGAAGTGGATATGGATATGTAAAGTATCCATCAAATTGAGTGTCGATATGACATACTACTGAATCACTTTCTTTTGCACAAGAAGTTAGAGCATTCTTTGATACATTTTTCTTATGATGAGATTTAACAAATACATAACAAAGGACAAAAGAAATCTACATTGAAATAAAAGTATGAGCTCCTTATCCATCGATAAGACAAGCTAACAAATTTATTCTCAATAAATACTCCCCAAAATGTAACCACTAACCAGACACCATAATGTCTCCCAAGCACTAGCATAATTATATCATTGTTATCTTGTCCATGGATGCACTATAGAGCAATCACACCATACTAGTGAAGTAGGAGCATTTCAAGATTATTTATAACACAAGCAACCATTTGCAGTAGCATTTATGATTTTCTATACAAGACAAGCTTTTGAAATTAAAATTGATATCATTTTTTTAATAAAAAAAATTAGAAGATTGCCATGAAAAATATATAAAGAGGCAATGTAAGAATGGAGTAATTGACAGAGTGCCAAGTGAATTATAAATGAGTGAATTAAAGCAGAATACTTTCTTTATGTTCATGATGATCAATTTGCTAAAGATGGAAGGAGAATTTTTTTATAATTTATCATAAATATTATATTATAAATTTATTATATAAAAAATCCACCTAGCCCCTACCTTTCGGAGAAAAAAACAAGGCTCATGAACACAATCTTGAAATATCATTCTAGAAACCTATGGTTTAACAAGGAAGGCATATTAATAAGATCTTGTCCTAAACTAGATAATTAATGCCTATTAAGAGTAAACATTACCTCTTCACGTCATCTCCTATTCACAAGTCGCTACTCAACTTCCAACCAAACCTTTCTCACAAAACAGTCGTTGGTGTTGCTCCTTGGTACTTGTCAACAGGAACACACATGAAGCCTTCTCATAGTTTGATTGGGGTTCCGCTCTATATTCACCCCAAAAATACAATCCTAGCCTTCTTGCAAATTACTAGCTAACTTTTGATGACCTAAGCTCCCCCATCGACAATGTCCTATGGTGGCCGTCCCACACAGTGAAGCTTCTATTAGGATCCCTTTAAGTCTTCAATAGATACCCAAATGATGGATGGAGCCAATTCCTAGTCAACAGTCCAAGCTAGCAATTAATTAATAATTTAAGGACATTTCATAATTTCTAAAATATCGAAGGGTCAAATTAGATAAATTAAGAGGCTCACAGATTACATATATGGACAAAATTCTTCCGCCAAGCGCATTATGTTTTGATGCATCATATTTGCCTAAGGGCACGGTAGATAGCACTTACCCAAAACCTTTTAGTATCAGTGAATAGAAACATGCCACTTCATTATAAAAAAGGAACAATTAAATTTTTTTTATTAATAGTAAAAAGATTTTAATCATTTTTAATAATGGAATAACACATGAATAGATGATAGGATAAAATTAAATTATTTTGATAATAAATTGAATTTAAATCCTTTTTAAAAAAAGATAAAGAGAAAATAATGCAATATATAAAAATAAAAAAAATCACAACAATTTGGTTTTAAAACTACAAGACTAGTTTACTTTGGTGTTATAAAGAGTAAAATAAATAAACTATCAGGAGTACATAACCTATTATTATTGATGCAATGCTAACATAAGAGATAAATTATATGCAACTAATAATCTAGAGATGTATAATATTAAATTTCATAGAACTTATAAATAAATTGCACAATGACCTATAGCTTTAGGAGTTTCTGTGTAGTTTAAACTAATAAATTGTTTTGCACATTTATTGTCCAACCCATAAACTTGCAAATTTTTATAGAAAGAAAGTATATTAATTTTTGAATATTACTATTATTTATATTATTACGAGCCTCTTCGCATGCATTCTTATGCATATTTAGAGGCTTCTCTTTTTATTGAAAATATTAAAAATATACATGTTTGGATAAATTTAAGTTGGTGAAAAGAAGAAGGTATAATGTTCCAATTAATGATCAATTTGTTTTAAATTTTAATATTTATCAACTAATATTCCAAGTATTGAAATAAAATTTGTGCTTACTTTGGAAATTTTCCATATGAAAAATGGTTGAATTTCTTTTTAACTGTAAATTAAAATGATTAAAATTATATATAATTAAATTTTTTAAACTTTTGATATATGAATTAAGGTTTTGTGAAAGAGAACAAAAGGTGATTATGAATGGTATACAAAGAAGTTGTTTTTGAAATTTGATAGCAAATATGGAGGGAGGTAGAAAGAAATATAAATATATATATATATATAATTGAGTTAGTGGGTTGTTTTAAAATGTTGTATCAATTTTTTTGCATTTAATGATTGAATTTAAAATTGTAGAATTATTTTTCATTTTCCTAAAATTTAAAATAAGTAAATATGAAATGAAATGAAAAAAAAAAAAATGGAACCCACTCTTTCTTGATTCTCTTTCTACTAGTAAGACAAGTATAGGTTATTATTATTATTAAAAGTTTTAATGCTTTGAAGAAATAAAGCCATTAATAGTAAATTCTAGTGCTAAACGTATATAGAAATAAAGGAGGAAATGAAACATAAACATTTCATTCCTTCAAAATAGAAACATTTAACGTCATAAACTAATTTGGACATAACTAGGGCCATTTACATTATAAGATTTCTTATAAATATAGACAACTAGATTGTAACACATGCGATGCACATGGTGTAATTTTTTTCCTCACTTGAATATTAATTATTACATATGAAACTTTTTGAAAAGGTTTTTCTTTTACTATGTGCATAGTTGCATTTATTCAAAAGTTTCAAAAAAACGTGTTTACTTCTTTTAAAATTATTTTTAAATTCTTACAATTAGGTACATACTTTTAAAACTATGCTAATAAAGTAGAATAAAATTAGTTAATTATAAAGTATTTTTGAAATGATATTTATCTTTAGAATGATTTATTCAAATAATTTTAATTTGAGTTATCAACAATTATTTTTCTCATATTCTTTTTTTATCGTAATATGCTTCCTCTTTTTAGATTAAATAAAATTAAAAGATAAACAGTTATTTATAGTGAAATTTTTTTAAATTCTTTTTGATGGTAAAGATCTCACATTATATAAGGTTTAATGAAATTAAGGTTCAAAAAGCAGGTAATTATAATAAATTATTAATTAATGCTTACGTATTAAGTAGTTATTCACTTATTTATTAGTTCCAATCCTTATTTTTCTTAAGAAACAATACTAAGAATAGAGGTATGAAAATTTACATTTTAATTAGTGATAAGGAAAAAAAATACTTTCTTTGCTTCTCCTTTTATATTTATGAAGTAAAAAAGAATTAATCTTACTCTTACGATTAAAATTGAATGTGAACTCCTATACATTATGCTAGATGATTTTTCTCAAAACTAGGACAATATTATGTGCTTGTTTTGATTAAATGTTTTATAATTATAAGAACACAAGTATTCAAATTACAAAAAATTAATAAACATAATCTTATGTATAGCATATTATTGGTTAGGCACATTACAAAAAGTAAGAATATAATATTAGAGAATAGTTAACTAACAAACTAATAACTAAAGAAAGACAAAAGTAAATGCTAATTAAAAAAATCAACACATAAACTAAAACAAAAGATAGCAATCTCGCATAACAAAGCTGCTACTTACAACCACTTGAAATTA
Organism: Sindora glabra; assembly: GCA_020226215.1. Taxonomy (NCBI): domain Eukaryota; kingdom Viridiplantae; phylum Streptophyta; class Magnoliopsida; order Fabales; family Fabaceae; genus Sindora; species Sindora glabra. The sequence continues at coordinate 53,005,597 of CM035232.1, read as the reverse complement.
AATGGGAAATAGATTTATGTTCAGAAAAAATTAGTAACTCTTTAAAATCCTGTACTTGAAAGAATTTTGCATGATACATAACATTCCCATATAAAAATGTAGAGACGATTTCATTCATAAAATAATGTAAAATCACGTATTGTAGGTGTATTCCAGTGATAAAATAAATGCATTAAAAGAATGATAGAAAAAAATAATGTAATAGAATTAAGAAGAAGACAAACAGTTGACCTTTATCCTAACAATCTAATAAGCGATTATTATCTAAGCTCATTTAAAATTATGATACAAAAAGTTATGAAAAGGTTGAATTTATTACATGTGCAAAAATGTTATGATGGATGCAAAATTTGTTTCATTATATAGTGAAAATGTTCATGGTATAGAAATTTTTGAGAATAGATGATGCTAAAGAATGTTTAAGCCATTAAAAAAGAGCAATAGACCATAACAAATTATAGAATCTTAACAAACATGATTACGTAAGTTCATAAAGCAAATAAATTATTATAACATAATTATCTAAAATTCACATTGTAGACAACATATAAAGAGTGTTCAGTAATATCTAGAAGGAATTTATGACAACCTAGCAAAATATAGTATAGACAATATATAACCCAGCAAAACAATATATAAACAATATATAGTATAAAGAGGATCCAGGAATACCCAGAAGGAATTTATGATGTCATCTTCTTGGGAAATTATTAGCATAAGAGATTATTTTTTAAAATGGAAATGAAATCTATGAAATTTCCATCAAAATATAGAAATTGTAGAGCATCATCTTTTTTATATTGGAGAGTGGCCAATTGCAATGTTGAAGGTGTGAGTGATTTGCAGGCCTTTTTTTTAGTTATTTTTTTTAAAAATTAATGAATATAAATCGCAATTTATGAATTTTAGAGAGTGAAATGCAACAAAAGGAAAAAAGAAAAAAAATTAGCTTTGAAAGGAAATGGACACATGGTGAGCAATATAGGAGTTACACTTGAACTAAAAAAGGGCACAGGACAAACAGCTAATGTATTATATAGAAGATCTCAAGTTATTTAAAGTTAATTAAAGAAACATTTATCTCATAAAGTTACCTATCCATCAGAGACTTTTTTATTTTTATTTTTCATCTTTCAAAATATGCATTTTATGAAAATATCTCCAACACCATCTCTTATGATTATTTCATCTATGTTGTATGCCAAGGCTGTATTTGATAGGCCATATAATATAGTATTGTATAAGATAAAGTAGTATATTATACAACTTTTGGTTTGTTACTGTATATAATGATTATTTGTATAAAATTATTCTATTTTTTGCTTCTTGTTATTTTATACAAGATTATATAGATGTAAAAATAATTAATTTAATTAAAATATTTTTATATAAAAAATAATAAAATTATTCCAAAAGAATTTGAAGCACATAATTGCATCAAAAGATCTTTCAAAAAAAATGTTTTAAAAAATTAAGATAATATATATAAATTAAAGACTTAAACTAGTCACCAACACATAACTAAATGTACACATATATGTGTGTACACATTGATATATATATATATGAGGATATATATAGTAAATTAGTAAAAAAGTACAATTTAAAATTTAATGAATACCTTGTATAAAATCTCAAAAAGTATTGATAAATAATATATAATATCCAAAAATGTCACAAACTTATCAAATAAAAATTAAAAAAATATTATATAAAAATATAAGTGCAAATGTAAAAGAATTTTTTAATTTAATTTTATAAAAAATATTTGATGGAGACGTAAGTGAGAAAAGATTTATAATGAATTTTCAGTTGTAATAATTTAGAATTTATATTAACATTATTCTATTAGTCTTTATCCTCTTTCATTGTGAGTGAACAGTCTTATATGGAATTAGAAGTATAAGGGAAAAATTTTAGATAAATTATATAATTTGTTTGAAATCTCAAAATATTGTATAAACCTAAATTGTATAATTTATCCTATATTATCAAGCCTTATATGGCATGGCCAACGAAGCCTAAATTTTTTATAATATATATTATGGCAATTGCAGTTTTATGTTTCTACGGAAAAAATTGGAACCGCACACTCGTCTGAATCTGCACTCTTTTACATTAATTTTTTATAACATAATTTTTTCTTTACTTTCTTAATTACTTGATATTGATTTAATCTAAAGACAAAATAATTCTACAACGTCAAAACTTCATTGATACTATAATTATTTGACTAATTTACGACGAATTTCTATTAACAAAATAATGTTACATAAACGTCACAAATTTATTCATAAACTTGCATGATATGGCAATTATTTGACTAAATTAAAATGATGGATATACAACATTTGTATTTCTTTTTGGATTTTTTAAATTGGAAAAAATGTAAAACTACGCAAAGGCGATGCTATTTTTGTCTAAAACCACACCAAAAATTGAGGAAATTAAAAAATTTACTCTACTTTCTCTTTAACTTTTTCAAAAATGTATTTATCTCCTAAAATTAACAAATTTTCATACATAGTCTTCATAAATTTTATTTAGCCCCCACTTCATATTCACTCTACCCTCACCCCTGATACAACTTTTATTCCCTTTTATTTTAAAAATTTGAAAATCACCCTCTTTAAGTATACAAAAATTTGAATTTCCATCCATAATCAATGTAACTATCCAATTTATTAAATTACATATTTTTTATTATGTATTTTTTTATAAACATTTGAAACAAGAATGACAATATTATAGTATACTAGTTTATGATATCATTTTTTCACATAATTTTGCAACTCATTTTGAAGTATTTAATTAAAATTCTACATATCTAATTTAATTTTCATTAATTATATTATATTTAGATTATTTGCAAAAAAAAAATAATAAGATAAATTAACATATTATAATATTGTGGTACTTATTAAAAAAGCTCATAAATAATGATGTGATTTGATAAAATGAAAATTTAAGTTGATGATAGATATTAATTCCAAAATTTTTATATAATTTAAAGAAGTAATATCTACATTTTCAAAATTATAGGAACGAAAATTTAGGTATTCAAAAAAAAATTTCGATAAAATAAAGAGGCAAAATCCCAAAAAAGAAAAGAAAACTGACAGGTAACAACGAGTCAAGTCATAGAGACTCCCAAGATATTAGTAAAGAAAATATGTGACATTTATGGAAGGAACATATTGAACTCATGAAGTCTAAGTTCCAAGTGAATGCTATGATTTGCTAGTCAATTAGTACAATTATTACCTTCTTGATGAGTATGTACTAGCTTCACTTCCTAATCTTGCTATAGTAATCTTTGAATCATTTGAATTAAGCCATCATTGTAGATATTCGATTTAAACGAACATTGGATGAGAGTTTTAGAATCACTTTGCAAATAAATTTTTTGAAATCCTAATTTCCAGAATAATTCAAGGCCACAAATAGCACCCTAACATTCTACTTAGAAAGGAGAGCAAACCCCTAATGATTTTACAAAACCATAAATCCAACTTCCTAAGTAATCTTGAAGTATTCCACCACACTTTACTAAACTAGATAAATGTTTAGCAACTCCATTTGTATTTATTTTGATCCACTCAACAAGTGGAGGCTAAAAACTAATAGGGATGAAGTTGACCCTTCTCAGAGATTTTTTATTTAGGTTTTTTCCAATTTTTTCTACCTTAGCCGCATAAGATAATATACACCAAATAAGATCTTTAGGTTCTATAAAGTTGGCATCATGTAGTGCTTTATTACGCTAGCTCCATATCTGCTAATAGCTAATAGTCTATGTTGCTCTCCATTTGTCTTCTTCGTCCACCATGATGCTTTCGTCTAAATTTCTAGAACACTTTTTCTCCCTGGTTAATAGCAAAGAAAAGTACTAGTCGGGAGGGAGGCACTAGAGATCTCCATATGCTCAATACAAACGGGCAGCTACGTTAAATGTGAACCACAAATTCCAAATCTGCTCCCACATTCCTTGCACAGCACTGAACCATGACCCTATTTTGTTGTGTATTCATTTGTGAGTAGGCAATTGTGACTAGCTTACCATAAAAATAGTTATGTTCTTCGTGGTACAGGTAGCTTCCAAATGTTCTTCCATATAGCATATTGATTAGCTCAATCTCTGCTAGCTACACACTCATAAGCATCTGATATAATGCATATTCCAAATTTATCGCCACCCCAAATCATTTTATCATTTCCAGCATCTACTTTCGATGGGTAAACTGCTTATATTTGTTGCATAATTTGGCTTGGGACAATTTGATTCAAGAGTTCCTAATCCCAATCTTTATTATTAATAACAAAAGCTTTAAGGCTCATTTAATTTAGATCATCATCTAAATCAATTGAGGCATATTATCCAATAGCCCTGCATCTTCAAGCTAATTATCTATCCAAAAAGAGATCGTTTCTCCATTACCCACATTCTATCCCATGTTTTTGGCCGTCTCCTTCCACATACTAATGACATCTCTCCAAAAAGTAGAATCTTTGCTAGTTGCTACTATTTTCAAAGGCCATCCTTCACGACTTCTATATTTTCCTTTCAAAACTCAAATCCACAACTTTTGGTCTTTAGAGTTCATTTGCACCTAACCTTTCATCAGGCAAACAACATTTTTCTCTTCTATTCTTTTTAAGCCCAATCCACCAGAGCTTTTCGGCTGGCATATACATTCCTAACTGATAGTATGAACTTTTCAATCAATAATTGTTTAACTCCAGATGAAGTTCCTTTAAAGTTTTCCAATAACTGAGCAGATACCCTTAGGAATCGTGCCTACTTGCATACGATAAAGGAAGATATTCAATAATACTGATTGTACTAGAGTTACTCTCTTTGCCATTAGTTCTAAATTACCATTTAGCAAACTCAGTTCTAATTTTATCTATTAAATAGTTATGCAATCTTTTACTTCTATTGGTAGAATCGGCTCAATGCACAGTACTTCCCCAATTTTTCAATAGGAGAAAACCCACTTATTAAAGATATGTTATCTACAAGTATTTTAGAGACATTCCTAGAAAATAGTATTTTTGACTTAGCAAGATTTACCTTCTGTCCCAATACACCACAAAATTTTTGTAGACAAATTTTAATATAATTCATCTAGTCCGTAATAGCCTTAGCAAATAAGAGAAGATCACTAATGAACATTAAGTGAGAAAAAGTAGGCTTAGATCTACCACATTTTATACCTTTCCATTTAATAGTTTGTACTTTTTCTTCTATAATATGTTTATTTCTCCATAAGCAAAATAAAAAGCTATGAAGAAATAGGATCACTTTGACACACTCCTCTGAAGGTTTAAATTCTTTAGTTTTTGACCCATTTCAAAGCACATTCATACTAAAGGAGTTAATACAAGTTGTGATAATTCTTCTCAATTAATTGAGAATACCAATCTCAAAATCCCAAGAAAGCTTGTCATAAGCCTTTTCAAGATCAATTTTGATTGTCATGAATCCACTTTTGTCAATCTTCTTCTTCGTTGTATGAATCATTTCACTGGCTATAATGATGTTGTCTTGGATATGTCTTCCTAGGGTAAAACTAGCTTGATAAGGACAAATGAGCTTAGGTAATAGCCATTTCAATCTATTGACAATCATTTTCATTACACATTTGTCACTAACATTGCATAATGAAATTGGTCTAAATTGGCTAATTAATTTAGGATGTTGTTGTTTAGGAACTAGAGCTATTAAAGTCTTGTTGACACTTTGGATATTTTTATTTCTTGCAAAGACTTCATGTATAAACTCATACAAATTATTTCCTACCACATTTTTATTTGCTTAAAAGAATATGGTTAGGAAACCATCCTCTGCTTATGCTTTTGTGGCTCCCATATCAAAAATTGTTTTTCTTGCCTCCATGAATATTACTTTTTCATTTAAAATTTCAAAATCTCTCTTTGAAATGTTAGGAAAAGTAATAGTATTATTAAGCTTACTTATACTACTATTATCCTTGACAAAAAGATTTTTGAAAAAATATGTTACCAATTTTAATAATTGATCTTTATCATCAAACCAATTGCAATCTCTATCTCACAACATTGTAGTTCTATTGGTTTATCTTTGAATCACAGTCTTGATATGATAAAATTTGGTATTCCTATCTCCATCTTGGATTCACTAAGCTCTAGACTTCTGATGTTGTAGGACTTCTTGTTTCAAAACCCTTTTTTATCTCTTATTGAATATTTTTTTAAGCAAGTCAAGGTGAGGAAACCATTTTCAGTTTGTAGCTCTTGGACCCTATCTAATTTAGCTAAAAGTTTAGCCTTCCTCTTTCTAATATGGTTAAATGCCTTGTTGTCCTAAATAACCAAAGATTCTCTTATATTAGAAAGATTAGCATTAATATAAACACTATCTTTCCAATTATTTGAAAGGCAAGCATTAAATTTATCATGTAGCATCCAAGTAACTTCACATCTGAAGGGTCTATTTTTTTCTATCATTTTTACCCCCATTTAAATCAATTAAGAGAGAGTGATGATTAGAGTACACTCAGAGGTACTTTAACAATTGCATCACCAAATCTAATATGACCTGCTTCATTACTAAGGGCTTTGTCCAATCTCTTAAATACTCTATCATACCCAACTCCTTTGGGACATCTCAATGTGAATTTGGATGCTTGACATCCCATATCAACTAGGCCACAATTTTTAATCCATTCAGCAAATTTTTTACATTTGTTATTAATGATCAAAGCTTCCCCTTTCTTTTCCTTTATCCTAATGATATCATTAAAGTCACTGGCCATTAACCAAGCTTGGTGTATATAAGAATAAATCTTGTGTTTGTGCTCTTCCTTTTTCTTTGAAAACAAAGTGAGGATTGGGGTAGACTATCATTAAAAGTCAGTCATAATTATCAACACTCATCACTCTAAAATGCATAAATTGAAAAGAATAATGCAGTAATTTTAAATCTAAGTAATCATCTTTCCAAGCCACCCAAATACCACTAATCAATCCCCTACTTCTTGTATTAAGAATTTTTTGAAATTGAGTTGATTGAAGATTTCCTAAGCTTTTCAGACAAGGACTTAGTTTCGATCAAAGCCTGAATGTCCGGCTTGTTATGCTGCACTATTTCCTTCACATTAATTAAGAACTCAGCTTTCCCAACTCCTCAGAGTTCCATACTATAATTTTATTCATTATTAAAACTTAGATGACAAGGATAAAATGACTCTAAGCAACATCAAGTTGCACTTCAGTTGACCATGAACTAGGGACAACCATATTCTCCATGCTCACTTTATTATCATTTCCAAGTGTTCTGATCTAGTTAGGATTTATATTGTCAATCTCCACAAAGTTTTCATCAGTGTTCATACTGTCCGATGGGTCTAGTAGTTTGAGTCCATCAATTGTAGGAATTTCTTTGTTTCTATCCTGCACTGTTAGCCCACTCGTCAGCTTTCAAGTAGCTAAGTTTTTCATTTCATTCATTCTATTCAGGTTAGTCACGTTCATATTCGCAATTGTTATCCTTACAATCAGTAATAAAAGGATTTCGCATGTTATCACGTGGATTTCTTCTATATTTGTCAACAACATTTCCAATATTAACACCCCCAACGTTACTGCCTTCCACGGTAATATCCATGTCTATATTTGTTTGGCTCTAGGTTTTCTCTTTTGAGACATTTTCACCCACAATCTTCTCTCTCTCTTTGTTGATCTTGTTCAATTTGCTGTACTGGCTCAGAATTAGCTAAAATAACTTCATTCGCATTTTCGATTAATCCACCATCTTCATCAAATACGGGGTTTGACAAGGCTGCAGATATTGATCCAACATTTGTTTGAAATCATTCTAATTTCTTCTTACCTCCTTTCTCTTCTGTATTCTGATCTTGATGGTGAATCTTTCTTCCTCTTCTTGGTTTTTGAACTACAATCCCTTCACCACATTCCATAGTCAGCTTCTTTTGTCTTTGCTTCAATTCCCCATTAATACCCTTTCCTCTTCTATTTCGATGAATCTGCCATTCTCCAGATCAGCTGTCTTTGCTGCTCCATCTCTCATGGGCATCCTTCTTTATGGTGTCCATCAACACATATTGAAAGCATATAAAGTGCATGCCTTCATATCCAATTTTAATGTCTTCACCTCCCACTCTAAATTGTGGAAGCAATGGTTTATTCAGATTCACAACGACACAAACACAAGCATACTTGTCTTTTGGGTTCTCCTCTGTCATATAACCTATTTTGACAGTTCTCCCTATCCTCTTTCCAATTGTCTTCAAACATTTCCTGTCATAGCATTCCATAGAAAGTTCTACGAAACAGATCCACACTACCACTTCTTCTGCTAAGGCCTTTGCCAGATTAAAGTTTAACACCCATTCCTGAACCACTAGATAATGATCATGCACCATCCAAGGTCCTTCAGTTAAAATGTATTCCCGATCAACCACGCTAGAGAATTTAACTAAATATTCATAGCCAATATCTACTAGTTCGAAGCACCCAATACCTCTACACATCCGAGTAACCTTCCTTTCCAAAAGCCGAAAGCCCATTCTTCTGCCAGAACCTTCACTAATAAGCACCTTTTCCATGGTTTTCTTATTCGTTGTTTCTCCTTTTGTGACAGTTGTAGTGTAGGTTGAATACGTCCATCTTCATTAATTTAATCTATTATTGATATACCACCACCCTTTTCTGTATCAGAATCAGCCACAAAATTCTTGTCATCCATATCAGCTTCATCATCCTCCTTATTCTCTCCTATGTTATCTTCTATACCTCCTATCCCCAGTAAAGCAGTTTTATATGAATGATTCTCCTCGGCAGGTTATCTGCTCACCTTAGGTTCTAGTATCAAATCATCATACCTTCTAATTCCTGACATGCCTCCTTCGAATTCTGATTGGTCTCGTTTTGTTTTTTTCCTGCTAAGTTGCAGTTTGCAGTTGGTCTCTTTCCTCTTCTGAGCTCTTTCCTGTCACTTCATTCACGGTTTCCATGGTTAAGATCACCAAAGTTTTTTCGTTTAGGTCTGCTATGTCCGCTGGTTCCCCCCCGCCCCCAGCTATTTCAAATTTTATATTGTAATCCGATAGCATACACTCACTTGTTATACACTTACCCGATTTCTTGTATTTTATTTTGACATTAATGTCAAAGATGTTTCAACCTAAATTACAACTTCATTACTGAAAGCTGCAACAATATTAATAGTAATTGCAAGCTTAATAAAAGGAGAGGAAGAACATTCGAAATCTACTCCACCCAATATCTAAGCAACGGACTCTTGGATACACAAAATTAATGACAAGAATCAATTTCTCATCATAAAGGATGACTTCATAACTAATCTTACTTCAGAATATCCCTTATTGCACACAAACACGGCTGCATCTATGAAGAAGATCGCATAACTCACGAGAAGATCGGCCTATGAAGAATTTCTTCTTTTTTTTAACAAGGAAAAATACAAAAAGTAAAAACCATCGGAATTTTGACTTAAGCTTTAAGGTTATGCTTGGTTTTGGCAGAAACTATATTCAACAAAAATATTTAGCTTAAGATTACTTTTTATTTTAGCAAAAAATATCTTCTATATGAATATAATTATAAAATATTAATATGGAAAAAATATTTTATATGTTAGATGTTAAGTTTCACCTTAGAGTTTCTTTCAATAAAAGTGTTTAGTTCAAGTTATTGAATGGCGTCTGAAGTTGAACTTATTATCTTAGTCTCACGGAGGTGCTAAAATCTAGCTAAAATTGATAACCTGCATTTCAGAGATATATTCAGGCCAAGTGCGTGAATTTGAATTTTTTGAATTCCTAAAGTAAAATAATTGTATTCTAGTAGGAATAACGCAACCAACTCAGTGGTTCTTTAAATCTTGATTGAATTATTACTCATATTAATAAATATTAAAAGAAATTATAAGGGAAAAATAAAGGTTTTAATTCCTATAGTTTTACAATTATCCTTATCGTTTTAAACTTTTAATTTGTATTATTAAGTCCTAAGATTTCAAAAAATTTGTAATTAACTCATGATTATTAACACGTAATTAAATTTTGCTCCATAAAATTTATATATTATTTTATGTGTCAATTAAATTCTATATGTTAGAATTTTATCTTTATTTAGTTATTATAATTCATTAATTTTCACCAAAATTAAAACACAATTATTCCCTATTAATTAATTAATCGTTGGTTTTTCTAACCTCCGTTCTGCAAGATTAGTGCAATTAGTTTATAGGATTTTAACTTCTATAATTTCATTTCAATTTTCATTACATTATTCAACCTTTATCCATTTCATATTAATTTTAATGGGAATGATTTTGTTGGGAAAGGATGAATTTTGATTGCTAAATGAAAATAAAATGCATAATGTAAAATTAAACTGATACATAGAACAACATACAAGATTTTGTTAGTACAATTTATTTGAAACTGTTGATTGTTAAACTTAATTAGAAAAATTAAAATTGTAAGAATCAAAATATAAATTTAATAAAATTAGAAGAATTAAAATCTCTATTTTTCCAATTATAATTAATATGTATATGTTAATAAGTAAGTTTTTTTCCTAGGTAATTTCGTGTTGAGTCTATTTTAGCTCTTGTCCCAATTTTCACGTCTATACCAGGGTCTTTTATTTTTTGCAAGTCTTTGTGGAATTTTTTATATTTGATCGACTTTGGAGCAGAAATATGCTAAGTTGAGTTAGTCTTTGCTAAAAATAGGCCAGACCTATATAGAAAAAAATGATCTGCCCTGTCCTATACCGTACAATGTGCTTGAAATTTGACTTGATTCATGCATAATTTTTTCAAAATTTGATTTAGTTTATTAATCTATATAAACTTATTAATAATTTATAAATATTTCAAAAATACTATCATGAATAAAATTAAATTGAGTTAAATTGCTTTTCAATATTATCATTTATAACTCAACTAACATTGAATGTCATTCGAACATAAACTAATGATAATATTTTTATTTAAACCTTTTTTTGTTAAAATATGTAAAATTCAAAGTTCAGCTCAATTCAAACTTGATTTAAGTTACATTCAATCCAAAAATCAATATAAATATCATACAATGACGATCATAAATTAATCATTTAAATAATTATATAAGATAAGATAAAATTAAGAGAATGAGAATGTGTTAAAATTTTCTATACACTATTTGTGATGTTATAAAATTTTCCCCTAAATATTATATAAATATATTGCATAATTTAATATATAAAAAATGAGGGGAGGTCTGTTAAGTTAATAGATTAGGCTTTAAATAATTTAACTTAATCTATTTTGTAAAATTGCCAAAAAAAATTGACCTAAGTCAAATTTATTTTACAAATAGAATAAATTAGATTAAATTAAAAATAGGTTGTGCCAGCAAAACGGGCGGATGAACTAATTACACCTCTATTTTGATACCCTGATTGGATATTTATAGCATATGCTCAATTGTTATACGTACACCTCTCCTATCCTTATTTTTTTTTTACACATCAATTGCGTAAAATTTGAATCTAAAATTTCCAATGCAATATCCAAATTCTTGGTCTTCGGTGTCTTATTCTTCTCATGATTAAAATAATGCATATGCTTTATGCACGTCTCATTTGCTGATATATATATCAGGTCACCACTTGGACATTTATAATTTTTTTATTTAGGAAAGGAAATGGAAGAAAACAATACAACAAGATTATATCATTATTTTTTTATAATAATTTGTTTTTCTTATTTATCTCTTCTTTATTTATTTTGTTATGAAAATAGTGATAAATTTTATAGTATATACAAAAATATTAACTTCTTTCTAGCATTTTAGTAGTGGAATGATGCCTAATATTATTTTTAAGAATTTATCCCTCTTAAATGATTTTTCACCCTTCCCTTAATTCCATTGGTATATTAAAAGATGTTTTTAGCTAAATGAGCAAACTTTTATATTTTTTTTTTCTAGTCATATACATGAATATATTTCTTAGTTCTACCTTTGTGGTAACAGTAAAATTTTAATATTATTTTTTTATATTTTAATCAATAAAATATTTTTATATCATATTGACTTAAATATTAAAATTTTAAATTTTTTATTAAAATACAAAAAGTAACCTTATATTTGGATGTATTGAGAAAAATTATGAAAAGAAAATAATTAAAAAATAGAAAGAGAGGTGGAAAGAAATTATGTAGTAAAATATTTTTTCATTTTTTTTGGATATTGATAACAGATGGAAATAAAATGATAAAAATATTAATTTATTTAATTTGATAGAAAAATATAAAAAATAAAAATTATTTTATTAAATGACCACGTCGTTCTTATTGCAAGTTAATAAAGTTGTCTAATAATATAGATTGACAATGTTGACCCATTTTATAAAGTCTCGCCCAATGTTATTTCCGTTGGAAGGGTTTCTTGATTTGGTTGATTTGAAGCAAAGTAAGGAAATTGAAAATTTGCAAAGAAAAAAGAAAAGGGTCCTAATCCGGAGTATCGACTTTCCAATACCAGCTGAAAGAACATCATCCAACAAATGCACTGCCAGCAGATTCTTGGGATAGTCACACGTGTGATGCAATGGGAAGTTGTCTTGTTTGGCGTCCAATGCAAAGCACGGAGAAATGGGGCATGCAACAAGCAGTTACCAGCCCGTATTCTAAATAGCCAATCACGTGCTTAATTGGATAAAGCAAGGACAACTGCCTCTAAACATGATAAGGTGGTAATCACCTCAAGTTGCTCTATAAATGCCTTCAGTTCTATAAGTGAGATACTCATTTTACCAGAATTTTTACTTAGGCAAATTGCAGGCATTGTGTTTGAATTCTAGAATTCTGTTGTATTTTACTTTTCTTCTGCAATTTTTTGTAGTCTAAACAGCAAAGGGAATATCTATCAATAAATGCTCAATATAGATCCGTATATATTGAACTAATCAATAGAGAAATAATAAAGAATCAATAAGTTTGCAATGTGCTTAAGCATCTTAACTAAACACCAGGACACTGTACAAATAACATTAACCTGGTCATTGTGGACTTTGTATGTAATTGACCCTGCAGGGAGGACTATATTCATCGTCTTCAAAGGTAAATCATATTTTAATCGTGCGCAAATTCTATGAAATTGATAAATTAACAATTAAAAGTTTATGTAATCGGAAAATTGAGAATATATATTGAGAGGATATTTTTCAATTTTATTTTCAATATATCTCCATACCTTTATGAGATTAATTTCAATATGGATTGGAAAAAATAAATGATAAATCTTCCTAAATAAAAATATTTTCAATGATCGAATTGATGACTTTATCGAATTTAGAATATTTTGAGATCGACTCTATCTCCTCTTATTAAGTTGGCCAATTGTTTGTTATGGTAAAATAATTCAACCATTCATTTGAAATTTCAAATAAAACAAGCGGAATTTAAGAAGAGAGAGGTAGGTGCTACTATCGTTGGGTTTCTTTTACATATATATTATTATAATAGTCTTACTGTACAACTACATTAAAATATTAGCAATCTAAAAAATTATTCATTCTTTTATCGATTATAAATTAATATTTTTATATCAAATTCATAATTTCTTTTGTTTTCATTCAAAATATTTTCACATCTTTTTCATTTGATATAGAAATAATTTTTATTTAAATAAAAATAATAAATAATAAACACCTCCTAATTAAACTGATTCTAAAAATTGGATTGAAGATATGTGATGTTCTCGAACCTATCCGAAAGATTTGATGCCGAAAGATCCTAATTAAACGTCTCCATCCATATCTGCATCTGCGGTTTCTATAGTTGGGTATTGCATAATAAATCAAGATATGTGATGTTCTCGAACCTATCCGAAAGATTTGATGCCATTTCTAGCACTTTCTAAACGTTGTTGCACCATTTCTAAGTCTTCCTCTTCCTCTTCTCCGTTTGGTAAGAAAGAGATCATCCTCTGGATTTTGTATTCGTACACAAACATGCAAGGCTAATGTTTTCACGGGCTCTTATACATTAATCTTTATAATGTTATTTAAAAAACATTTGATATTCTAGTAAGATATTTGGCACAGATTCACTTGTTATAGACTTAATGCAATTTCTTGCTTTTTTTAATATCAATAATGAAAATGTTTGAGTTATATTTTCATCAAATTATCTAAACTTCTCATCACTGGATACATCCACTGACTTGTACACTTCTCCAATTCTAATACTTTTTTTAATTCTAATACATTAAGTGGCGAAAAGATTTGAACTTCAAATTTATAGAATCTTTTTTACTGCATAATTATTTTGACGCATATGTTTTATGCTGCTGTTTAACTCAAACGTCCAACAACACTCTTTTCCTTTACTTTCTATTTGGCTCTCCCACTTCGTATCTCTTGCATCCCTTTCAGAGAATCCCTTCGTAATTCTCTCTCATTTCTCTCTGCACACTAAAAAAGATTTAGGCCATAAATAAAAATTATCTTTCCAAGTGATTGTCAATACAACCGATAAAAACAAACTTTAAATCTAGAATCTTCCACTGCGTACTTCTGTGAATCCGTTTCATATTCTTATTACATTTACCAACACCTTACGTTCTCATAATGTTTCCTGTTATATTTGTTTATGTCATTCGTTATATTCAGATACCCATTTTTTTCTTATATTCATCTTTTATACATTCTTTTTTAATATCTTTCCTTATTCTTAATTTTACTCAAAATAAGAATCGCAGAATTCTGTTCTATTTCTATTTTCCTCATAGACCGAAAGCTAAGGTCCTCAATTCAAAATTTACTTTAGTCATGCATAACTCCATACAAACTTTTATACTTCCACCGTGACTTTTTGTTCACATTAGCAAGTGTTTTAACATTGAAAATTCGCATTATCTCCATATTTCCCTTAATAATTGAAGTCTAGGGTCTTTGCTTAAGGGTTTGATTCTTCAAGCATTTTTTTCCCGAGAACCAAAGTAGAACCATCGGGATCCTTTCTCACATGAACACACATTCAAAAATCAAAGTCCATATTTTTTTTTTCTCCTACTACCAAAATATGTATATCCTCACCCATTCATTTTTCTTTTCATGCAACTCACACACTACTATAAAATTAAAATTCCACAACAGTTAATAAACATTGGTCACAAGATAAATCAATGTTTATATAAATATGGTGATATTTTTCAAATTATTGAAATAAATAAGATGACATTTGTAAAAAAAAAAAAACTAACATTTATAGTTACACAGTGGCACTAATGAAATTAACATGGGAAACTAAAATGATAGTTAAATTAAAATTTGATGTTATTTTGTTGTGGTCAATATATTTGAAAATAAAAATGATATTAGGACATTGGTTTTATGTATAATCGACTTTGAAAGTGAATGCAAACCAATATCTTTAAAGGGACAAAAGAACTTAAGATGTTGGTTATTAAAACAATCAATGTTGAAATTGATAGTTTAGTGAATTTTTTTTTTTTGCAAATATTGTCTTAATTTTATACATTTATTTTCTATCAATCCAACATTGTTTATTTAAGACATCAATTACTAATTATGCAACTCATGTGTAATTTTTTTTGTCTCCATAACTTTCATTTGTTTCTCTATTTTTCATCATTGTTGCTTTTTGAAATCTACTTTCTTGGCATCACCTCTACAATCAAAGTTTCTCTAGAGAGTCCTAAATTTTTGTCATATCTCTTCTACACTCAAAGTTAGTTTTTATGGTCATTCTAGTTAATTTTTCAATTTTTATGTACATTTTCCTCTTTCATTTTTATTTTTTTAATATTAAGTGATTGAATCTAGCTTTATCTAATTAAGATGTATATGTGTGCATAGTGACATTGTGATAGCATCATTCATTACTAAGTTTAGGATTATATTATATGTTATGTTTGGTGATACTTTTAGGATTTAGTTGCACTCAAAATATATGGTTATGATATGCACTATTCGATGGTGATATCTTTACTATTTTTACTTGCTACCTTCCCCATTGTAGTCTATTGTATCTCTTTTTAGATTTAGCATATATTTCAATGATTCCAGTTTGCTTCATTGTCATGTAAATCAATGGACGAGTTTATGATGACTAATGTAATATTATTTCAGTTGCTTGTTATGTAAGTTATTTATTTTGTCATACAATTTACTATAACATTTATTATAAGGATCAATCTTATATATGCTATTTTGTTCATCATTAAGTAATGTTAACTATAACTTTATTATGTATACATGATTAATACTTTTTTTGTTAAATCCAAAATATGGATCCCTCTTGAAAGACAACTGCAACTAGATA
This sequence comes from Sindora glabra, assembly GCA_020226215.1. Classification (NCBI taxonomy): domain Eukaryota; kingdom Viridiplantae; phylum Streptophyta; class Magnoliopsida; order Fabales; family Fabaceae; genus Sindora; species Sindora glabra. Next base: position 52,989,231 of record CM035232.1, on the reverse strand, counting down.
GAGAAAATGCCAACTAATATGTCAATCATGTTAAAGTGATTGTATGGTCTAAAGTCTTAATAGCTACTGCTTATTAGAAAAAAGTCTCCTTAGGATAAAAGGAGAACATTTAGGAGGAGGTTTTGATATGTACACATGATTTGGATAACTTTGTGATATAGATATGAAAAAATATATTTGTAACATACTTACATATAATTTGACCTTTCATGTGTGTTTTTTTCTTGTAGAAATCCTTTATATTCCAAACATAGAACTAGTGCACAGAAAATTATTATCACATATGACAACCTTATGGAGGGATTTCAAGTCAACTTTAAAGTGGGAATACATTAATATTTAGGCCATAATAAAAAAAAGATATGATGTAGAAATGGAACTACATCAACTTGGAATCATGGGAGAAATTTTAGAAACAATGTAGGAATAAATGTTTTAAGGTAAAATTTTTATATTTTATTATCTAGTTCATCTCAATATCTTGTTTGTATAAAACTTGTATTTATGAACTAATTTGTTGTAATGACCCTAAATTAGTACAATAGTGACGAAAAAATATATATATAATAATAATAATAATTAAAATAATAATAAAAAAAATTATTTGAGATTGTAAGGAGTGAAATTTTACTTAGAAACCTAAGAATATATTTTAGAAAATTTTGCTTAGAAATTCATTAAATTTCTGTATCCAGTAAAGCGAAAAAGTGAGAAAATGAGTCGGAATTATAGTAAATTAATTCAAAAAAATTTTATGGGTGATCAAAAATAATTCTCAAAACTAAAAAATGGTTATGGAAAGTCAAAATAAAATTTTTAAGATATTTAGAAGCCTAAGGGTGAAAATGTAAAGAAAATACATAATTTGGGGCCGAATTGTAATAAACCCTTTTATATTTTTAGCCTTTTATTTTTTGTTGTATAGGTTGGATTGGCCCAAGTTTTTTATAGACCCAAATGTGAAAAATTAAGGCCTAAATTTATGATCCAACACCAGCCCAAACTTCCAAGGGAAGCCAAGGACCAAAATGAAAAAAAATGATAAAATTTGGAGGCAAAAGAGTAATATTTGAAAATTTTTGATTTGTGTCTCATTTTTATTGGTTAAAAGGTGATTTACTGGTCTAAAACCCCAGCTACTTGGACGTCTCATACAGCCCTCCATGTGTCCCCAAAATCCAATGCAAATTCAATTTTTGAAATTGATGAAAATTGTAGAATTATTTAGAAATTTCTTTAAGCAATTTTTATATAAAATAAAAGAGGCTTAGCATCAGCAAATTTGTTGCTCCTCTCCAGCCAAATGTGACCACATAGAAGAAGAAACAAGGAAAGTTAGACAAAGTAGATTCAAGGGGAACTTAGCAAGTTAAATAGGTAGATTTTAATACCCCTAATTTCTTGTGAAATTCTTCTTCTTCTTAACTCTAAAATCTGATTTTTATTTTCTTGAATTCATCTCCCTCACCCTTAGAATTCAGAGTTGAAAAGAGGAAGAAAGAAGTAAGGATTTAAGGTGAGTAATAGCTTGTTATACATTTTATGAATTTCTAACGCTAGATTGTCATGATGAATATGATTCCTTGGACATGATTTGTGTTGGTTGCTGTGATAATTAGTTCAACATGTTTTGAACATGTGATGATGTTGTTGGAAGTGAGTATTTGGATCATGAATAATGAGAATGGAAGTGGTTTTGGCTGTTGCGAAGAAATTGTTAATATTATGTTGGAAATGGTCTTAAGAAGGGTGAAGAATGCTGTTGAAATTCTGGTTGGTGAATAGTCACATGGAACCTAGGAGATTTATCATAAAAAAATTTGATTTTTTATATCTTAAGGTCTCTCATGATGTGAGATTGAATTCTGGAAATTTTGAGGATTTTTAGAAACTTTTAGGTATTTTAGAAGAATTTCCTAAATCAGGTCATCAGTGCTGTCCAGGAACAGGGCACTTTCACGTTGGCTTCTGTTTTCGAATTTCTTGGGGGCTAAAATGATGATGAAAAATCGTGAAAAAATTTATGGAAATCAATCAAGGTGTTATTAATATTGTGTAAAATTTTTAGGGCAATCAGAGATGAATTGTTTTCCCAATAAAATGGTGAAAAGGAGCTGTTCATTACAAAACCTGAATATGCCCAGTCTTGTTCACGAAATTTTTAAGAGTATCAAATGACTGAGAAAAATTCTGGAAAAATTTGTATGAATCACTCTGATTGTGATGTAGTATGGTTTAAAATTTTAGAAATAGAAAATTTTATTTAGTTCTTCAAATAATTCCTTCCCTTATGCTGCCTAAATAGGGTCCACATACAAAATATTTTGTGTGACATGAATTGTTTGATTTGTGTACATGACATATGAATTATTTGATTTGTATACATGAATATCCTTTAGGGTTTGATATGAGAATGAGCATACAAGGATAAATGAAGCATAAAATACTTATGGTATAGTTGGAATTTTGACATATTCCTCGAGGAAAATTGTGATTGATGCATGTGGCGTCTCACAATTGTTTATTCTGATTACAAAAATGTGGGAGGGAGAAAACATCCTTCGTAAAGAAGGAGAGGAGGGGTAAGTATTGGAGGGAAAAGGTTGGTGGCCTCGGGCTTAAGGTGGCAGGGGATAAGGTTGGACTGAAGATATAAGGTGACATTACATACCAGCTAATGCCATTCCTCAAACAACATAATATCTAAACTTGGACTTTTAATTAGAAAAGCAACCTTAGATGGGAAAACTGAAAAAGAGCAATAACAGGATATTACTTACTGAGTATATTTATACTCATTCCATATTTTCTTTAAATTGTCTTTTCAAGTAAAGGCCATGGATCCGTGGACGCACAGTAATACTTACAGAGGATATGCCACGACACCCCTTGGGACGTATGGAATAGAGTTCCACATAGAGATTCGGGTCACTCCTAACGAAATAAATATTTTGTATCATACAGACTATTGGCCCATGGACAAGGAGCCAAATGTCCTTGAAATTTTCTTCCCACTAGTACTGGTCACCCCGGATGACGATTCCGGGAGTAATGTGACACCGTTAAGGCCCATAACATCTAGTTCCAATTCTCCTCCAGAATCTGATCCGGAGGAGGAAGGCCCTAATCGGGTTAGTGAATCAGATGATTAGATCTAATGTATTTAAAGTATTATAATGGACTTATCTTTGTAAATATTTGTGTGCTGTTATATGTATATTATTTTGGTATTTTAGCTTTTTATTATCTACTTTCTTTTAGTACGCTCTAATATTATTTTTATTAGTATATGCAATATCGTATCGTCTTTGAGGGCTAGTAAGGATATCTTATCAGTGTGGAATGCTGATTGGATATCTTTACGCTGGTCACGACTAAAGCACGTCGGGTCGTGATAGAGTTGGTATCAAAGCATGATCCTGAATACTTGGGATTCTTTTTAGTTGAGTCTGTTGTGATCCAATTAAATTCTAGGGTTATGAAAGGCATATGAAGAAGTAAGTGTTAGCAACTACGAATCCATGAAGATTCCAGGTAACATTTTATATTTTTAAATTTAATATTAATCATTAATTAAGTTTATTTTAGATAACTATGCCTAGGAGAAGGGAAGTTCAACTTCCAATGCCTCGTTAACCTACCACAGCACATCCGAAAGTGTCAGAAAATGAGGCATCTGTAAATACGCCTACTTAAAATCCAGAAAGGACTGAACAAGAACAACCTGTAGCCCTGGATTGGGCTATAAGGCTACAACAGACGCTAGATAGAATTTTGGACCAAACCCGAAATCCTATTGCTCCACCCCCGACATCCCCACCTAAAAGACAATCCCAATGTTTCCTCCAAGGGAGAGATTACAATTAGTGCATGAGTTTCAAAAGCTAAACCCTCCTAAGTATGATGGCACAGACCCAACAGCTGATCTGTATCAGTTTATGGATTAAATTGAAAGGGTGTGTAAACTGCTGGGATGTGACGAAAACACGATGGTAGAGCTGGTAGGCTACTAGTTGGAGGATGTTGCACACTTTTGGTATGCGCGTAATATTGAACCCACTATTATAGCACAGGAGCCAATTACTTGGAAATAGTTTTAAGAGGAATTTATCAATAAATTTTTACCGCCAAGTATTAGGAAGGCAAAGGCTTGAGAGTTTGAGAAATTAACTCAAGGGTCAATGACGGTGGCCCAATACAATGCTCAATTTACTCGGTTGTCACAATATATAGAATATTTGGTACTGACAGAGAAAACTTGCGTTAATCAATTTGTGTACGGACTTCAAGATTATTTTTATGATCGGGCAGACATTTCTGACAACACTACTTACTAGCTAGCGCTGAATCAAACTATTAGAGTAGAAATTCGGGCAGCAGAAAGACAGAATCAAGAAGCTAGTTTAGGAGAAAGGCGAACCTTTCCATTTGAAGCAGAAAGTAATAGAAGTGCAGATAAGATAGCGATTGCTTCAAGTATTCCAAGAAGTACTGCACCAGCTAGTAGAAGGAAGGGCAACCAACGGCCACCTCAAGGAAAACCAACCGGAAGCAAATCTGAAGCCAGTGTCAATGCTCCCCATCAAGTATATTCAGTACCAACCAGTAGGCTTTCACAATGCCCTCGTTGTGGCCTCAGTCACGTTGGACCATGTGGCTTATGTTTTCAGTGTGGACAAATGGGGCATCGAGCTCTTGAATGTCCATTAAGCTACAGGGAAGTAACACGGCAAACCCTAATTTTCATCCTATTCAGAATACTACTTTTGTGAAGCCACCAACAGTACTAAGCAAAAGAAATATGGGAAAAGAACCCGTAGTAACTCAAGCCTGAGTGTATGCCATAGCACGTCAAGAAGCTTAAGATTCAAACGCGGTAGTGGCAGGTACGGTCCTAATTGAAACCTTTTCTGCAAAAGTATTATTTGATCCAGGCGCCACCCATTCGTTCATATCTGCCGATCTAGTAGCTAAATTTCCTAAATCAATTAATGTTTTAGATGAAGCCTTGATGGTGAACACACCAATTAGAGAAGTTATACTAGCCACATTTAGTTTTGATAGCTGCGACATTAAAATTGATAATCATTCAACCACTATAAAACTAATCGTATTAGAAATGGTAGATTATGATATGATATTAGGAATAGACTGGCTCTCGAAATATCATGCTTACGTTGATTGTTATCATAAAACGGTCACCTACCAAATAGAAGAAGGGGTAGTCTAAATTTTTCAAGGTGAAAAGAAGCCTAGATTGCCAACCTTGGTGTCATGTACGAAAGTTCAAAAAGTGATCAATAAAGGACATGTGGCATGGGTCGCTTCAGTGATGGAAGGGGAAAGGGAGGAAGGAGTATTGGAATGAATCCCAGTAGTGAAGGAATTTTCAGATGTTTTCCCAGATGATTTGTCAGGATTACCACAAGATCGAGAAATAGAATCGGTAATTGAGACGATTCCTGGAATAGACCTGATATCAATTGCGCCATACAGGATGGCACCAGCAGAACTAAAAGAACTGAAGGAGCAATTGCAAGATTTATTAGACAAAGGCTTCATACGTCCCAGTATGTTGCCTTGGGGAGCACCGGTATTGTTCGTGAAAAAGAAAGATGGATCGTTGCAACTGTGTATTGACTACCAACCATTAAACAAAGTCACCGTAAAGAATAAATATCCTTTACCCAAAATCAACGATCTGTTCGATCAACTGCAGGGTTCCCAATATTTCTTAAAGATTGATTTACGCTCAAGGTATCATCAGTTGAAGATACGGAAAGAAGACATTTCAAAAATGGCATTCTGAACCCGCTACAGACACTACGAATTTCTAGTGATGTCGTTTGGCTTGACAAATGCTCCTGCAACATTCATGGACTTGATGAATCGTGTTTTCAAACCTTTTTTAGATAAGTTCATTGTAGTATTTATTGATGACATTTTAATTTATTCCAAGAATGAAGAAGAACATACACAGTGTCTAAAGATAACTTTGCAAACGCAACGAGAGCATAAACTTTATGCTAAGTTCTCAAAATGTGAATTCTGGATGAAGAAGGTACACTTCCTAGGCCACGTAGTATTGCAAGAAGGAATACGAGTAGATCCTCAAAAGATTGAAGCGATACTTAAATGGCCACAACCATCATCAATAACAGAGATCCGTAGTTTTCTTGTTATGGCTGGATATTATAGGAGATTTGTCAAGGATTTCTCAAAAATTGCAGCTCCCTTAACTAGATTGACACGTAAAGGAGTCAAATTCAAATAGAATGATGATTGCGAAAAGAGTTTTCGAATACTGAAAGAGCGACTTACCTCAGCTCTAGTATTAGCTTTACTTGATGGTGCAGAAAAATATATAATATACTATGATGCTTCTAGAGTGGGTTTTGGGATGCGTGGTAATGCAACAAGGAAGGGTAATAGCGTACACATCTCGTCAATTAAAGAAACATGAAGTTAACTATCCTACTCATGATCTAGAAATGGCTGTTGTGGTGTTCGCTTTGAAAATATGGAGTCATTATTTGTACGGAGCCACTTGCGAGATTTATACAGATCATAAAAGCTTGAAATATATTTTTGAACAGAAGGAGCTGAATATGAGACAAAGAAGATGGATGGAATTCATGAATGATTATGACTGCTCTACCCATTATCATCTGGGTAAAGCTAACGTAGTAACTAATGCTTTAAGTCGAAAAGTCTTGAAAAGCAAGGATAAACAAATGGATGGTGGTGCGAACCAAACTCTAGCCTGCATAATGGTGCATTCTACTATAATGGACCAAATTAAGGCAATTCAAAAAGAAGACCCACAATATGAGCAGTTGAAAGATAAAGTCACAATGGAAATAAATGATAGATTAAGAATTAATGATGAAGGAGTAATAAGATATGAAAATTGCCTATGGGTACCTACTGCTTTAAGAAGGGAAGTGTTGAGGCAAGCTCATGAATCATCCTACATGATGCATCCTAGTGCAATTAAAATGTATCAAGATTTGAAAACTTTATATCTGTAGGATGGAATGAAACGAGATGTGTGGGAATATGTAATGCGATGTTTAACCTATCAGCAAGTGAAAGCAGAGCACCAATGCTTGGCAGGTCTCTACTAACACATTTATATCCCTGAATGGAAATGGGAAAGTGTTACTATGGATTTCATGACTGGATTACCACGAACCAGCAGAGGATATGATTCCATTTGGGTAATCATTGATCGTTTAACTAAGTCTGCCCACTTCATACCAGTGAAGATAACTTATACTACGTCACAATATGCTCAACTCTATATGGATAAAGTTATTCCATTGCATGGAGTGCCGCTTATGATTATCTCGGATCGTGGGTCACAATTTACATCATGATTCTGGCAATCATTTCAAGAGACGCTAGGCACTCAATTGCAATTTAGTACAGCATTCCATCCACAAACTGATGGGCAATCAGAAAGAACAATTCAGACATTAGAAGATATGCTCAGGGCTTGCACAATAGAATTTAAGGAAAGCTGGGATAAATATCTACCATTAATGGAGTTTGCATATTACAATAGCTATCATGCGAGCATACAGATGGCTCCATTTGAGGCATTGTATGGTAGAAAATGTCGATCACCCATTGGATGGTTTGAACCAGGAGAAGCAAAAATGATTGGTCCAAACCTTATTGAAAATGTTATTCATCAAGTTCAATCTATTTGAGAAAAACTACGAGTAGCTCAGGATAGATGTAAATCTTATGCAGACAACAGAAGAAGAGAGTTCAAATTTCAGGAAAGGGAACAAGTGTTTTTAAAGGTTACCCCTATGAAAGGAGTCATGCGATTTGATAAAAAAAGATAATTGGCACTCAGGTATGTAAGGCCTTATCGGATCAAACGTCGAATCAGAAGGGTGGCTTATCAATTGGAATTGCCAGATAATATGAAGGGAATACATCCAGTTTTTCATATATCTATGTGTTAGTGTATATACCCTAAAACCAATCATATTGGTGATTGTAATTTTGAATCATGTTATTTTAATGGTAATTCCAATTATTATATTTATATATTGTTTGCGTAATATATTAAATTATAATAATAACCTTAGAATAATTGTATTCTTAAATGTCCCTAGTCAAATATCATTGTGGATTAGGTTGCTTTGATATATTAAAACTAGCATGTGTGAAGACTTATATGGGATATTAAGTTTACACATGAGTACAAGTTAGAGAACTTATATACTGGACCGACCCATATTAAGAACACTACATGGATCGTTATATGAGTGTCATAAGTGGTTCTTAGTGATCATTATTAATATAGTCCTTTGACCTGAGATCACCAAGGTTCCCTACATATGAGTTTCATATTTTGATACTATTCTATGTCACTAATGGTTAAGTGAATGTAAGGGTAGATATTGGATATGTCACATATCATACGGAGGGATTTGTGTGATCAAGATGGAATTTGTCCCTCCTATATAATAGGAGTAATATCTATGGGCCCCTTGATTAAGTAAAGTTGAGAAAATGCATGGCCATGCTCAGATGAATTGACATGAGATGTCGATTACATTTGTTTCAGTCAGCTTACTTAGGAATCAAGAAACCTCAAGATTAGGCTATACGGGAATGACATGGTTCACGTCTCGTGCTCAATCTAGATGTATAGGATAAAAGGACATAAGTGATGATCACCTGTAAAGGTTTAGTCAAATCACCGACTTTCTCATTACTTGGGTAACAATGATATGTTGCTAGACACCAATCATTATTTATGATCATTAATATGATTAATGGTCATTGCCAACATAATGAGAGCCTGTAGGGTCGCACACTTAGAGCCTAGTGAATTTGGAATTAATGGACCAAATTGTTTGGGCTTAATATTTGAGAATTTATGTTATAATTATAAGGCTCAATAGTGAGCCTATAATTATACATGGAATAAAGCCCAAATAGGTTAGGTTTTTCTATGCACCTATTTAAATAGGCTTATTGGGTAATAATAGGATTGCTATTCATTATTCACGCACCCTAAAAAAAGGCATAGAAAACCCTAGCACCTCTCCTTGACCAAAACCCTTGAAGAGGCGTAGCTAGCACTACGAGGTGTAAGGAGATCAATTCCAACCGGAGTGTGTAGCAGACATTCATCGGTGATTCACGGGTTCGTGTGGATACCCCAGAGGTGCAGTCACATAAACGTTGTACTGGTGATCTAATTTTCTAGTTTCTATTCTGGTTCGTGATTTGGAAGCAGATCAGATTTGCTGTGTAGAGGACAGAACATTTTTGGCTGAAAGGTATAAACCCTAATCCCTAATCTATGGCATTCTAAATTCGCATGGATCCTTGGTGGAAATCGTGCAAAATTTTATTCTGCTGTGCATGTATGATACACGATTTCCAGCAGTGGTATCAGAGCCACTTGCGAATCCATAGATTAGTTTTCTGTGTTATGCATTTAAATCTGGATAATTCATGTTTAATCAGATCATGCATGATGCAATTAGGGTTCTAGATCAATGTAATTCTGTATGTTGATGAATCGATTTTGATTAGATTAAAATTAGATGGAAACATACATAATTAATGATTCAGTTTTAATGAGATTAAGAAATTGGAAGCGTAGCTGATGAAGGTTTCAATTTTAATGAGATTAAAATTTGAACAAAAACATGTCTGATCGTATACATGTGATGTATGCATTCTGTTTCATTTAATGAGATTAAATTAAACAAAAACATGGACTAATGTTTGAGTTAATATGGCGAAACATCAAGAATTAGGATTTTAGAACAGGTCTGGAATTAGGGTTCTTGATAAATTCTAATTTTGGCCGATTGTTTTAATAGTCAAATACAGAAACTGAAACATTCAAAATTTTCTGGATTTTGCCCGAAAGTCTTCAAAATTTTGAATGTAAGATGCATGAAAATTTTTAGGAAGGGGGCTCTGCCCCCTCACCCCATGAGGGGCAGCCTCCCCTTAACCCCCGCCCGCTAACCGGCTAGCGGGACCGCCGTACTAACTTTACATAGCGCAATAATTAATAGCCTAAATCTAAGCTGTGTTTCAAAATCAATCTTTTCATAACCTTCTAATTTTAAACAAGTTAAAATTGGAAACAAGATCAATTTAAATAAATACCTATTGTTGTTTGTATGCTTACATGTGATGTTTGCTGCATGATGCATAGTTATGGCCCTTACATCATAATGTATGGTTATCTTTCATTTATTGGTTTTGGTTTTATTGTAATTAAATACGGCCTGCATGTCGTGCCTTTCTCTATAAATTCTAGTTGTACATTCTTTCTCTCACCTTACTCCCCTCAAATGTAACTCGAGTTTTCTCCTTCATTATGTATTGTAAAGTTAGAATAGTTTACTTTCAAATGTACAACATGTTTAAGCTTGGAGCTTGCTGCCATGGAGACAAGGAACCAAAATCAATATGAGGACAATTGTGGAAGATGCTTAAAGAAGATATCTTTACCCTAGGTTAACTTGTTGGTTTTCTCATTGGCTTGGGAAAACCAATGTAGTCGGGCCATAACTATGCACATTTATTTTATGCTTTATTGCATGCTTTATATTAATGTATATGATATGTTAGATATAGCATGAATGGATGACAAATAATGGTGAGATCTAAAATAGACATTTAAATCCCTCAATTCAAATTTTAAGTCAGTAATAAAAGTGATGCCTTCCAATGAATGGCACTTGTCAAGGCCTTGATCAACATAAGGCGGGTTTGCCAAAGCAAAGTTCCTAGTTTATCTTGGTGAGACACGATAGGATAATAGTGATATCCAAATGCTAATAATTGGGTTTTTAACTTAATTAGGCCATCTCAATAGGATTGGGGGCCTAGAGGCATGGAGTTGGGCTTAAGTCCATGAGATGGATTTGAACAAGTGTTGTTCACCCAACTATCCAAGAGTTACATAAGATGTAATTGGTAAGGAGTTGCCTACCTAAATAGCCAAAACTTGAGTGATCAGCCAAAGCTGACTTAAGTCTAGGTGAAATATGGATCTTAGCCCACTAGAAAATCTCAAACGCTATGATTTTCCAAAATAATAATGAGGGCTATTATTTTGAGAAGAATAGTGGGAGTATTATTTAATAAAAGACCTTATTAAATAAATAAAATACATGATTCTCATTTTGCATATTTTTCTATTATAGATAACCATGGCATCAAATGCATCAAATTTATCACTGCGATCTATCCTTGAAAAGGATAAACTGAATGGGATGAATTTTCTCGATTGGTATCGAAACTTGAGGATTGTCCTCAAGCATGAGAAAAAACAGTATGTCCTAGAGTAATCTACTCCAAATGAGCCTGCTGCTAATGCTCCTCGAGCAGAAAAGGATGCTTATAAGAAGCATCTAGAAGATGCTCTGGATGTCAGTTGTCTCATGCTTGCTACCATGAACTCTGAGCTTCAGAAGCAACATGAGAACATGGAGGCGTTCAATATGATTGATCACCTTAAACAGCTCTACCAAGAGCAAGCAAGACATGAGAGATATGATATATCTAAAGCATTGTTTCAGTGTAAGATGGCTGAAGGAACACCCGTTGCTACACATGTACTTAAAATGATTGGGTACATTAATAGCCTTGAAAGATTGGGTTTTCCTTTGCAGCAAGAATTGGCCACTGATATAGTTCTGCAATCGTTGCCTGAGAGCTATAGCTAATTCGTCATGAATTACAACATGAACGAAATTGATAAGACTTTGCCTGAACTGCTTAACATGTTGAGAACTGCTGAGCAGAACTTGAAAAAGTCCAAGCCCAATTCCATTATGATGGTTCAAAAGGGCAAAGGAAAGGGTAAGTCTAAGGCCAAGAATAAAAAGAAAAAGGACAAGACTGATGGAAAGTCCAAGTCAAGTTCCTCTGCACTGAAGCCCAAAGGTAGCATGGCCAAGGAAGGACAATGCTTCCATTGTAAAGAACTAGGACATTGGAAGCGAAATTGCAAGATTTACCAGGAAGAGCTTAAGAAGCAAAAGGAAAGTAGGACTTCCAACTCAGGTATTTATGTTATAGAGGTTAATTTATCTACTTCTACATCTTGGGCATTAGATACTGGATGCGGTACTCACATTTGTGTAAATGTGCAGGATTTTAAAGAAAGTAGATCATTAGCTAAAGGTGAAGTGGACCTGCACATAGGAAATGGAGCAAGAGTTGTTGCATTAGCTATAGGGACTTATTATTTATCTTTACCTAGTGGATTAGTTTTAGAATTGGACAATTGTTATTTTGTGCCTACTGTTAGTAGAAATTTGATTTCTGTTTCTTGTTTAGACAAGAAAGGTTTTTCATTTATAATAAAGGACAAATGTTGCTCTATTTATTTAAATGAAATGTTTTATAGTAGTGCTCAATTAATGAATGGTCTTTATGTTCTGGACCTTGAAAATCTAATCTATAACATAAACACGAAGAAGGTCAAAACTAATGATTCAAATCCAACCTATCTTTGGCATTGTCGTTTAGGCCATATAAATGAGACACGCATCTCCAAACTTCATAAGGATGGATTTTTGGACTCATTTGATTTCGAATCATATGAGGTATGTGAGTCATGTTTATTAGGTAAGATGACTAAAGCCCCTTTTACCAGGAAAGGTGAAAGGGCTAGTGATTTATTAGGCCTTATACATAGTGATGTATGTGGACCTTTAAACACACAAGCTAGAGGAGGTTATCAGTACTTCATTACTTTTACTGATGATTTCAGTAAATATGGTTACGTGTTTCTTATGAAACACAAGTCTGAATCTTTTGAAAAGTTCAAAGAGTTCAAAAATGAAGTACAAAACCAACTTGGTAAAAGTATTAAAGTACTTCGGTCAGATCGAGGTGGTGAATACTTAGACCGACAGTTCCTTAATCATCTAAAGGAGTATGGCATTGTATCACAACTCACTCTACCAGGAACACCTCAATGGAATGGTGTTTCTGAAAGGAGGAATCGAACTTTGTTAGACATGGTTTGGTCAATGATGAGTCAGGCTGACCTTCCAAATTCCTTCTGGGGACATGCTCTAGAGACTGTAACTTTCACACTAAATCGTGTTCCATCAAAATCAGTTCAAAAGACACCATATGAGATATGGACTGGGAAACGTCCTAGTTTGTCTTTTATGAAGATTTGGGGCTACGAAGCTTACGTAAGACATTAGGCTTCTGATGAACTTGGACCCAAATCCGATAAATATTTTTTCGTTGGATATCCTAAGGAAACAAAAGGATATTATTTCTATAATCCAACCGAGCAAAAAGTGTTTATTGCTCGAACTGATATTTTTCTAAAGAAAGAATTTATCTCTAAAAGAATCAGTGGGAGAAGAATAGAACTTGAAGAAATTCAAGATCAACGAGAAAACATTGAACTTGAGATGGAACCTGAGCTGGTTCCATAAATAATTGTGGAAGAACCTGCTCATGTAACACAGAACCCACGTAGATCTAGTAGGATACGTCGTGAGCCCGAGAGATATGGTTTTCTCATGACTCATCATGGTGATGTGTTGCTCATGGACCAAGATGAGCCCACAACCTACCAAGAGGCTATGATGGGACCAGATTCTGAGAAATGGCTAGAAGCTATGAAATCAGATATGGACTCCATGTATTCAAACCAAGTTTGGATTTTAGTTGATCCACCTGAAGGGATAAAACCCATTAGGTGCAAATGGATTTTCAAAAAGAAAACTGACATGGATGGTAATGTGTGTACCTTTAAGAGGCGATTGGTTGCAAAAAGTTTCAAACAAATCTATGGTATTGACTATGATGAGACTTTTTCTCCAGTTGTCATGCTTAAATCCATCAGGATTCTTCCAGCTATAGCAGCATATTATGATTATAAAATCTGGGAAATGGATGTCAAAACTGCTTTCCTTAATGGAAATCTTCTTGAGGATGTGTACATGACACAACCTGAAGGTTTTGTAAATCCTAAAAATGCTGGAAAAGTTTGCAAATTGCAATGATCCATTTATGGGTTGAAGTAAGCTTCTCGGAGTTGGAATCTTCGTTTCGATGATGCAATCAAAGAGTTTGGTTTCATAAAAAATGAAGATGAACCCTATGTATACAAGAAGGTTAGTGGGAGCACAATAGTCTTTCTGGTGTTATATGTAGATGACATATTACTCATTGGAAATGACATTCCTACACTACAGTCTGTAAAAACTTGGTTAGGAAATTATTTTTCTATGAAAGACTTAGGTGAGGCCTCCTATGTATTAGGTATCAAGATCTATAGAGATAGATCAAAAAAATTGCTTGACTTAAGTCAGAGTACATACATCGACAAGGTGCTAAAAAGGTTTAGCATGCAAGATTCTAAAAGAGGATTCTTGCTGATGTCACATGGCATAAGTCTCTCAAGAACTCAATGTCCTTCCACAGAGTATGAGAGACAGTGCATGAGTAAGATCCCTTATGCATCTGCGATTGGATCTATCATGTATGCTATGTTATGTACTCATCTTGATGTCTCGTATGTTTTAAGCATGACGAGCATATACCAATCAGATCCTGGTGAAAGTCACTGGACAGCTGTCAAGAATATTCTTAAGTACTTAAGAAGAACTAAAGACATGTTTTTAATTTATGGAGCTAAGGAAGAGCTCATTGTAAATGGTTACACTGATGCTAGCTTTCAAACCGATAAAGATGACTTCAGGTCGCAGTCAGGTTATGTATTTTGCCTTAATGGTGGCGCTGTGACCTGGAAGAGTTCAAAGCAAGGGACAATGGTTGATTCTACAACAGAAGCTGAATACATTGCAGCATTAGATGCCGCAAAAGAGGCTGTTTGGATTAAGAAGTTCATCAATGAACTTGGAGTAGTTCCTAGCATTGCTGACTCAATAGAGCTCTATTATGACAATAATGGAGCCATTGCGCAAGTCAAGGAACCTAGATCTCACCAGAAATTCAAACATATACTCCAGCGCTATCATCTCATAAGAGATATTATTGACAAAAATGATGTCATATTATTGACAAAAATGATGTCAGGATATGCAAAATACCAACTGACGATAATGTCGCCGATCCACTGACAAAAGCTCTAACGCAACAAAAGCATGATAGTCATATGAGATCCATAGGTATTAGATACATGGATGATTAGCTTTAGTGCAAGTGGGAGATTATTAGTGTATATGCCCTAAAACCAATCATATTGGTGATTGTAATTTTGAATCATGTTATTTTAATGGCAATTCCAATTATTATATTTATATATTGTCTGCGTAATATATTCAATTATAATAATAACCTTAGAATAATTGTATTCTTAAATGTCCCTAGTCATATATCATTGTGGATTAGGTTGCTTTGATATATTATAACTAGCATGTGTGAAGACTTATATAGGATATTAAGTTTACACATGAGTACAAGTTAAAGAACTTGTATACTGGATCGACCCATATTAAGAACACTACATGGATCGTTATATGAGTTTCATAAGTGGTTCTTAGTGATCATTATTAATATAGTCCTTTGACCTGAGATCACCAAGTTCCCTACATGTGAGTTTCATATTTTGATACTATTCTATGTCACTAATGGTTAAGTGAATGCAAAGGTAGATATTGGATATGTCACATATCATGCGGAGGGGTTTGTGTGATCAAGATGGGATTTGTCCCTCCTATATAATAGGAATAACATCTATGGGCCCCTTGATTAAGTAAAGTTGAGAAAATGCATGGCCATGCTCAGATGAATTGACATGAGATGTCGATTACATTTGTTTCAGTCAACTTACTTAGGAATCAAGAAACCTCAAGATTAGGCTATACGGGAATGACATGGTCCACATCTCGTGCTCAATCTAGATGTATAGGACAAAAGGACATAAGTGATGATCACCTGTAAAGGTTTAGTCAAATCACCAACTTTCTCATTACTTGGGTAACAATGATGTGTTGCTAGACACCAATCATTATTTATGATCATTAATATGATTAATGGTCATTGCCAACGTAATGAGAGCTTGTAGGGTCGCACACTTAGAGCCTAGTGAATTTGGAATTAATGGACCAAATTGTTTGGGCTTAATATTTGAGAATTCATGTTATAATTATAAGGCCTAATAGTGAGCCTATAATTATACATGGAATAAAGCCCAAATAGGTTAGGTTTTTCTATACACCTATTTAAATAGACTTATTGGGTAATAATAGGATTGCTATTCATTATTCACGCACCCTAAAAAAAAGGCATAGAAAACCCTAGCACCTCTCCTTGACTAAAACCCCTGAAGAGGCATAGCTAGCACTACGAGGTATAAGGAGATCAATTCCAACCGGAGTGTGTAGCAGACATTCATCAGTGATTCACGGGTTCGTGTGGATACCCCAGAGGTGCAGTCACATAAACGTTGTACTGGTGATCTGATTTTCTAGTTTCCATTCCAGTTCGTGATTTGGAAGCAGATCAGATTTGCTGTGTAGCGGACAGAACATTTTTGGCCGAAAGGTATAAACTCTAATCCCTAATCTATGACTTCTAAATTCGCATGGATCCTTGGTGGAAATCGTGCAAAATTTTATTCTGCTGTGCATGTATGATGCGCGATTTCCAGCACTATGTTATGAAAATATCTCCCAGATGAATCCCATCTATTAAAAGAAATACCAGTGGAAATAGATCAAAAGCTAACATATGAAGAACAACCGGTACAGATCGTTGATTGGTAAATACGAAAATTAAGATCTAAAGAAATCCCCATGGCTAAAGTAATATGGGATAGACATGGAGTCCAAAAGGCAACTTGGGAATTAGAAAAGGAAATGAGTGAAAAATATCCCTATATATTCGGTAAGTTTTCTTCTTATAATCATTCTCCAGTCAGTAATAACTTTATACCTTATCCTGAGAAAATTCAAGGACGAATTTTTTGAAGGGGGGAGAGCCTGCAATGACTCTAAATTAGTACAATAGTGACAAAAATATATATATATATATAATAATAAAAATTAAAATAATAATAAAAAAGAAAATTTTTATTGAGATTATAATGAGTGAAAATTTACTTAGAAACCTAAGAATAGATTTTAGAAAATTTCGCTTAAAAATTCACTAAATTTCTATACCCGGTAAAGCGAAAAAGTGAGAAAATGAGTCAGAATTATAGTAAATTAATTCAAAAAAATTTTATGGATGATAAAAAATAATTTACAAAACTAAAAAATGGTTATGGAAAGTCAAAATAAAATTTTTAAGATATTTAGAAGCCTAAGGGTGAAAATGTAAAGAAAATAAGTAATTCAAGGCCGAATTGTAATAAACCTTTTTATCTTTTTGGCCTTTTTATTTTTTGTTGTATAGGTTGGGTTGGCCCAAGTTTTTTTCAGACCAAAATGTGAAAAATTAAGGTCCAAATTCGTGATCCAACACCAGCCCAAACTTTCAAGGGAAGCCAAGGACCAAAATGAAAGAAAATGGTAAAATTTGGAGGCAAAAGAGTAATATTTGAAAAATTTTTATTTGTGTCTCATTTTTATTGGCTAAAAGATTATTTGTTGGTCTAAAACCCCAGCTACTTGGACGTCCCATGCAGCCCTCCATGTGTCCCCAAAATCCCCCCAAAATCCAAGGAAAATTTAATTTTTGAAATTGATGAAAATTGTAGAATTATTTAGAAATTTCTTTAAGAAATTTTTATATAAAATAAAAGAGGCTTAGCAGCAACAAATTTTCTCCTCCTCTCCCGCCAAACATGACCACATAGAAGAAGAAACAAGGAAAGTTAGACAAAGTAGATTCAAGGGAAACTTAGCAAGTTAAATAGGTAGATTTTAATACCCCTAATTTCTTGTGAAATTCTTCTTCCTCTTAACTCTAAAATCTGGTTTTTATTTTTTTGAATTCATCTCCCTCTCCCTTAGAATTCAAAGTTGAAAAGAGGAAGAAAGAAGTAAGGATTTAAGGTGAGTAATAGCTTGTTATACATTTTATGAATTTCTGATGCTAGATTGTCATGATGAATATGATTCCTTGGAAATGATTTGTGTTGGTTGCTGTGATAATTAGTTCAACATGTTTTGAACATGTGATGATGTTGTTGGAAGTGAGTATTTGGATCATGAATAATGAGAATGGAAGTGGTTTTGGCTGTTGTGAAGAAATTGTTAATATTATGTTGGAAATAGTCTTAAGAAGGGTGAAGAATGCTGTTGAAATTCTGGTTGGTGAATAGTCACGTGGAACCTAGGAGATTTATCATCAAAAAATTTGATTTTTTATATCCTAACATCTCTCATGATGTGAGGTTGAATTCTGGAAATTTTAAGGATTTTTAGAAACTTTTAGGTATTTTAGAAGAATTTCCTAAATCAGGTCATCAGTGCTGTCCAGGAACAGGGCACTTTCACGTTGGCTTCTGTTTTCGAATTTCTTTGGGCCTAAAATGATGATGAAAAATCATGAACAAATTTAGGAAAACCAATCAAGGTGTTATTAATATTGTGTAAAATTTTCAGGGCAATCAGAGATGAATTGGTTTCCCAATAAAATGGTGAAAAGGAGCTGTTCATTATAAAACTCGAATATGCCCAGTCTTGTTCACGAAATTTTTAGGAGTATCAAATGATTGAGAAAAATTCTGGAAAAATTTGTATGAATCACTCTGATTGTAATGTAGTATGGGTTAAAATTTTAGAAATATAAAATTTTATTTAGTTCTTCAAATAATTCCTGCCCTTATGCTGCCTAGATAGGGTCCACATACAAAATATTTTATGTGACATGAATTGTTTGATTTGTGTACATGACATATGAATTATTTGATTTGTATATATGAATATCCTTTAGGGTTTGATATGATAATTAGCATAGAAGGATAAATGAAGCATAAAATACTTATGGCATAGTTGGAATTTTGACATATTCCTCGAGGAAAATTCTGGTTGATGCATGTGGCGTCTCACAATTGTTTATTCTACTTACAAAAATGTGGGAGGGAGAAAACATCCTTTGCAAAGAAGGAGAGGGGGGTAAGTAGTGGAGGAAAAAGGTTAGTGGCCTCGAGCTTAGGGTAGCAGGGGATAAGGTTGGACCAAAGATATAAGGTGACATTACATACCAGCTAATGCCATTCCTCAAACAACATAATATCTAAACTTGGACTTTTAATTAGAAAAGCAACCTTAGATGGGAAAACCGAAAAAGAGCAATAACAGGTTATTACTTACTGAGTATATTTATACTTATTCCGTATTTTCTTTAAACTATCTTTTCAGGTAAAGACTAGGGATTCATGAACGCACGATAATATTTACACAGGATATGCCACGACAACCCTTGGGACATATGGAATAGAGTTCCACATAGAGATCCAGGTCACTCCTAACAAAATAAATATTTTGTATCATACAGACTATTGGCCCATGGACAGGGAGCCAAATGTCCTCAAAATTTTCTTCCCATTAGTACTGGTCACCCCGGATGACCATTCCGGGAGTAATGTGACACCATTAGGGCCCATAACATCTAGTTCCAGTTCTCCTCCAGAATCTGATCCGGAGGAGGAAGGCCCTAATCAAGTTAGTGAGTCAAATGATTAAATCTAATGTATTTAAAGTATTATAATGGACTTATCTTTATAAATATTTTTGTGCTGTTATATGTATATTATTTTGGTATTTTAACTTTTTATTATCTACTTTCTTTCAGTATGTCTTAATATTATTTTTATAAGTATATGCGATATCGTGTCATCTTTGGAGGCTAGTAAGGATATCTTATCAGTGTGGAATGCTGATCGGATAGTTTTACACCGGTCACGACTAAAGCACGTCGGGTCGTGACATATGTCCTCTAGTTAATAGGTATTAAGCAAGTCCAATTAGGAGAAGTGAAGGAAGAATACATATCTATATAAGCTTCGTAGGGAGGCTAAAAGAAGCTAGAAAAAGACTTATTGGCTCTCCTAAGGAGGCTACAAGAAGCTAGAAAAGGACTTATTAGCCAAGAGACATGTTAAAGCTAAGAAGCGCAAGGTCATTAGTGATGAATCTTCCATTTCTTGCATAGAGTTATGAAAGTAAAGGAGAGTAAACAAACAAGGGCAACATATGAACCTAAAAAGTTAGATTGTTGCAAAGAGGATTGTAAGTATTAAGATTTGCACCAAAACATCATGTTGATTTTGAAACTTCCATTTCAATCAAAGTAATTCTAATAATCTATTCTTTGTTAATTACTGTAGAACACTCTCACACAACAACCTCTAAGGGTGAGTTTTAGCCATTTGGGAAGAATGACATCCTAATCATAACTTTAAGAATTAAAAAGTATCTTGACTATGCTTGGGCTATTGGAAATGGTGTTGGCCATAAAGAGATTTTTGACCTAGCAAGGCATTGGCTAGTAGGACATTTGTGTGTTGATTTGTTAGTCTTGGAAGCAAGGGTTGCCAAAGAAGTAGCACAAAAACTCAATGTGGACTTTGAGGCGAGGTTGCAATAAATGGAGGAGTAGCATTTGCAAGTATAGCGGCTTTTGTAATAGTTTCTGAGCTGTTTTGTATCCTATAAGAGTATATAGCTGACTAACATATTGCAACTATGAGTTCTATAGTTCTGTCCTGCTAGTTTATAAGTCTACTACTCCTATGAATGAGCTAGCTCCCATTACCAATGCCTAGCCAACTAGGTGGACTCTTGATCAGGAGGTGTGCCAATCCTTCTTGCAATTAGCGGGCAGGATATGCCAACACTTATAGCATCAGCTACCATGGCAAAAGAAAATTTGAAAACTATAACCAAGGTAAATGTCATCCTTAACATTAAAAATTTTTCATATTTGTGTATGCATAAATCTGGTAAGTAAGCTTTCTTTAGAAAGATCAATCATCCTCAAGCATTTGTTTTCATACAAACAAATACTGCAAATTATTGTTATAAAATAAGGTTTTCATTTTTTAAAGGATTAAATTTTAATTTATTACCAATATAAAACCTTTCCACTATTAGTGAATAGAAAAATGTCACTCCATTAAAAAAAAGGATATAACTAAGAGTTTTTATCAATAATATAAGAAAGTATCAATTGTTTTTAATAATGTAGTAATACATGATAATAGTGTAAAAATAAATTATATTGATAGGGAATTAATTTTAAATTATATTAAAAGAGATAAAGAGAAAATAGTGTGATATAAATAAAAAAAAATTCACAACAATTTGGTTTGACAACTACGTGACAAATTTATTTTGGTGTTATAAATAAAATAATTAATAAAATTGATACAATGGTAGCATAAGAGATAAAATACATGTAATTAAGAATTTAGAGGGGTACAATGTTAAATTTCACAAAACATTTGGATAAATTGCACAATGACCTATTGCTTTAAAAAATTTTGCGTAGTTTAAACTAACAAATTGTTTTACACATTTATTAATCAACCCACAATTTTGCAAAATTTTATTAAAAAATATTACTTTCTTAATATTATTATTTTTATTATTATTAGCTTCTTAACATTTGTTTTTGTACATATTCAGAGGTTTTTCTTTTTATTTAAAATATTAAAAATAAGATGCATGCTTGGATAGTTTTAAGTTAGTGAAAAAAATTTATAATGTGCCGAATAGAGCTTAGATAGTTTTAAATTTCAAATTCTATCAATTGATATCTTAAGTCTTGATATATAATTTGTGTTTACTTAGGTAATTTTTCTTGTGAAATTTGATTAAACTGTTTCATTAACTATCTATTAGAAGGCTTAAAACTTCACATAAGTAATTTTTTTAAGTTTTTGATATATGAATCAAGGTTTTATAATGAAAATTGAAATGAAGGGAAGAGAGAGGGAGAGAGAAATGGAGATGGTTTTATGAGGAAAAAAAAGAAGTAATTATAGATGGTTCACAAAGGAGTTATCTTTGAAAATTGATAGGAAACAAGGGGAGAGAGAAAGAAGTCTATATAATTGAATTAATGAGTAGTTTTCAAAAATTATATTAAACGTTATATTTAATGATTGAATTCAAAATTACGATCTTTCATTTTTTTGTGAAATTTGAAATATGTAAATATGGTTTAGGAAAGCGAATAATGGAATCCACAAGTTCTTAGTCTTCTTATCATTAGTAACATATATTTATTATTATTAAAAAAATTTAATGCTCTCAAGAAATAAAGCCATTAATATAAACGTATTTGCAAATAAAGGAAGAAATAAAATATAAAAATTTCATTCCTTCCAAACAAAAGCATTTAATATTATAAAGTAATTTGAATATAATCGAGGCCATTTAACTTATAATTGTTCTTACAAATATAACCATTAGTGGTATAATAATAAAGGTAATTATTACTATGAATTATAAATAATAATCATGTTATTTAAAGTCAATTAAAGAATGATTTATCTCATAAAATTATTTGCCCATTGAAGATTTTTTATTTTTATTTTTCATTTTTGAAAATATGAATATCTCAAACACCATCTCTTATGATTATTTTATCAAAGTTGTACGATAAATTTTTTATATAGAATTTTATAAATTTTTACAATGAATTGTAACTTTTTTTTTGTAGAACCTTAAAATTTTTTTTGTTTGGCAATAGGAGTTATAAATTTTTATGAAAAAAATTGGAACTGCACATTCTGACTCTGAAGCGGCAAATACATTCACGCACTCTCGTACATTAATTTTTATAACATAATTTTTTTTCTTAATTACTAGATCTTGATTTAATATAATGACAAAGTAATGTTACAACGTCAAAATTTTATTGATACTGTAATTATTTGACTAAATTACAACCAATTTCTAATTCTAATAGCAAAATAATGTTATATAAAACATCACAAACTTATTCCTAAAACTTGTAAGGTATTGCAGTTATTTGACCGAATTACAACGATGGAAATGCTACATTTATTCTCATCAATGATAAAGAGTTTTTAACCTAGACTACGACTCCATTAAGCTGTAACAATATTAACAGTAATTCCAGTGTTGGGTCCAAGCCTAATAAAAGGAATGACAAGAGTCAATTCTCACTACAAGGATCACTTCATAACTAATCTCACTGCTGAATTTCCCTCATTGCATACAAGCACGGCTGCATCTATGAAAGAGATCCCTTAACTCGCAAGAAGATCGAAATATGAAGAATTTATTTTAGAATTAATCACAAGGAAAAATGCAAAAAAAAAAAAAAAACTATCCCTCCAATTTTGGAATTTTGAATCAAAGCGGTTTTAGCAGGAAATATTTTAAGTAAAAGTGTCTAGTTTAGGGTTATTTTTTATTTGGGCAAAAAATATCTTACATAGGAATATAATTATAAAATTTTAATATGGAAAAAATGTTTTGTACATTGAATGTCAAAACTTCCTTAGTGTCTTTTCAGTAACGGTATTTAGTTTAAGTTATTAAACAGCATCTGAAGCTGAACTTATTATCTTAGTGCCACAGAGGTACCAAAATCTAGCTAAAACTGACAGCCTTCATTTCAGAAATATATTTCAGCCAAGTGCCTGAATTTGAATTTTTTTGAATTTCTAAAGCAAAATAATTGTACTCTAGTAGGAATAACGTGACCAACTCAGTGGTTCTTCAAATCTTGATAGAATTATTATTCATGTTAGTGCATATTAAAAGAAATTATATGGGAAAATAGAGGTTTTAATTATTATAGTTTCGTTAAATTTGTAATTCCATTTTCATAATTTAATTTGTATAATTATGTTCTAAAATTTTATATAATTTGAGATTAACTTCTTTTTAACTGGTGTTAAATTTATTTATGAGAACTTATACATTATTCTATGTATCAATTAAATTTTATATGTCAGCTTTTTATTGCTCATCAAAATTTAATAATTTTCACCAAAATCATCCTTTATCAAAATTAAAACACATTTATTTCCTATTTCTTGATTAATTCTTAATTGTTCTAAACCTCCATTCTATAGGATTAGTAGGATTGATCTGGAGGGCATTACCATCTAACAATTTTATTTTAATTCTTATCACATGATTTAACTTTTAACTATTTCATCTTAATTCTTATTACATTATTTAAATTTTGACAGGGCATGATTTTAATGGCAATAGATGAATTTTGATGACTAAATAAATATAAAAAGGTGGTAGCACTAGACTTTTTTCCAAATAGGTTCCAGTTTTATTATTTATGAATTTATATATCAAAATTACCTTTTTTTTAACTGTGAGAATGCAGCCCTAAATTAGAAGCTTTAAAAAGCCATAAATCGATCATTATTTAACCAATTTTTACATATGATCACTTGTTTTTAATCATCTTTATAAATCTTTTAACAGAAAATAAGAAAATGTGAGTTTGATGAAGTCCACTTAATTAAAAAAATGTGTAAATTAAATTCAAAATTTTGAATGACCATAACTTTGTGCTCGGTTGTCCGTTTTAAGTGAATTTTTTTTATTTCATGTAACTTTTCGAGATCTCCATGTTTGCAAAATGCTAGAGGCATTCTGCTTGTTCTAGTTTGGTAAAAAAAGGCCTTTTTAATGATCTTTCTCAATTTTTCCTTCATTTTCTTATTTTTTTTAGCTTTGATATTATTTTTATCAATTCAAATTCATTTGAATCCTATATTAAACTTTTGCTCCCTAAATCTTTTGATGTCTAGTAGTGTCATAATAATTTTCTTAACAAATAAAACTAATAAAGAATAATATATTATTATTTGTAGACTAAATAGTAATAAGTTACTATTTTATTCCAAAGCAGTAATGCTAATCAAAAACTTCAAATGAATGGATACATTAAGTCTCATTAATAACCAAACTATCAAATAATAGTATGTTACTATCTATTTTCTAAGTAATAACATGTTACTACTTCTTTTCAAAACAGTAATACCAACCAGAAACGCTCAAATAAATAGATAAATCAAGTTTAATTAACGACAAAATTGCTAAATAATAACATGTTATTGTTTCATTCCAAAATAGTAATATTAAGCAAAAATCCTAAATAAATGAATAATAGCATATTATTGTCTATTCTAGACAGTAGTAACATGTTAGTGTTTCATTACAAAATAATAACACCAACAAAAACTTAAAATAAATGGATAAATTAAGTTTAATTAATAACTAAATTGTCAAAGAATAGCATATTTTATCTATTTTCTAGACAGTAACATGTTACTATTCCGTTCTAAGTTTAATTAACAACTAAACGATCAAATAATAACATATTACTATTTCATTCCAAAATAGTAACACTAAGTGAAAACTCCAAATAAATGGATAAATTAAGTCTAATTAACAACCGAATTGTCAAATAGTAGCATGTTACTATCTATTCTCTAGATAATAACATATTACTGTTTTGTTAAAAAATAGTAATACTAAGTAAAAATCTCAAATAAATGGATAATAGCATATTATTATTTGTTCTTTAGACAGTAATATATTACTATTTCATTTTGAAACAATAATACTAATAAAAAATTCTAAATAAATGAATAAATTAAGTCTAATTAATGATTAATTTATCAAATAATAGCATGTTATTATCTTTTCTCTAAACAGTAACATGTTACTATTTCGTTTCAAAATAGTAACACCAAGCAAAAACCTCAAATAAATGAAAAATAATATGTTACTATTTATTCTCTAGATAGTAACATAATAGTAACATGTTAATGTTTCATTCTAAAATAGTAACACTATATTTTAATTTTATAAATTTTAATTTTTAATTTTTAATTTTTAATTTATATAAGTTTGCTTGACTAAGGTTGTACAGTGATGGAATGCGATTTTTTTATTTCTATTTCTGTACTTTTATTTTTCATGAAACGTGCTTCAAGTATGTCATTTAGACTTATGATCATTTTGGTAAATTGCACTCGGCGGATGCACTTAAATGAGAAGTCCGCTTAGGGTACCTTATTACAATAAATTGTTGTAACTAGTACCAGCCTGATTTTTTCCCTTCTTTTAATACATATGCTTTGGGCTAGTGTTTAACTCAAATGTCCTACGACACTCTCTTCCTTCACTTTCTATATTGTTCTTCCGATCTCCACCTCTTTTAAAATTGACTTCATCATTGATTACATTTTTCATTTTAAAATGTAATTTTAGTGGATAAAATATAAATAGATATGGATTAGGCTTGAATATTGAGAAAACTGCTTCAACTTTTCTTTGTCTTTGTTCAATCCAAATGGACAATCTTGGGTATGCAACTGAAATTTTGAATGACGAAATCCATTTTTCCATTAATTGCAAAAAAAGGGGCCCTTATTATGACCATACAATATAATTTAAAGAAAGTTTGATTATTTAAATCAAAATTTTCCATTGATTTCCTATTGTAATTTTTTTACCATTATATTATAAGCAAGACTTAAAATGTATTGTTAATAAAATTATGAGCAACGGTCTTTTGTTGTTAATTACTAAAACTATTATAAGCAACACTTTCAACATTTCCAAACGGAGTCATTGTTGCTAATTAGGCTTAATATCATGTAAGTAACTAATGAATTAATTGATAATTAATAAGTTAAGTAATAATTAATAACTTATAACTAATTTTTTATAATTAATAAGCTAACTAATTGTATAAGAAGTGTTTTGCAAAAGTAGTTATTGAATTAGCAAAAATTATAAAATAACATAAAAAATATATTGAAAAAAATAGATATATAATTAAAATAATTTATATTTATCTAAATATCAATTTATATTAATAATACCAATATGTTAAAAAATAAAAAAATAATATCTAATATTTAATTAATTATATTTATGAATTTATATATTTATTTAATTATATAATTCTATTTTATTTAATTAAAATATAATTACTTATAATTATAATTATTTAATTATGTTTTATCATATTACAAATTTATTTACATACATATTTTTATATATTTATAATTTAAAATTATAATATAGTTATGTTAAAAATCAAATTAATTATATTTAGAAAAATAATATTTAAATTTATGTTATAAAGGATATGGATTATAAACTATCAAAACAATAAGGATAACTTTTAAAAAAATTGAAGAGATAATAGTTTATAAATTATAAGTTACTAAAAGTAACTTATCAAATCATAACTTATTTTTTTAACAAGTTAATGTGCAAAATACTTCCAAAAATTAGTTTATAACTTATTAATTTAATTAATAAGTTATAAGTTAACTTATTTATTATACAAAACAGAGTTTTAGTAGTATTTTTAAAACTATTTTATGCCTATCATATATACTCTCTAAATTTAATTTGAAGCGCGCGCGCGCGCGCGCACACACACACACACACACACACACACACACACACACACACACACATATATATATATATATATATATATATATAAATAGTAAAAATTCAACATTCATTTCATCAAAAGACAACCAAATGTCACACATTGTTTCTAATTCAATGTCTATGAACAAATTCTCTTAAAAAATCCCTTAACAAATAATATATAAAATAGTAACAAGTCTAAATCAAATGAAAATAAATCCTAATAGAAGTTCAACTTTATGCAAAATTTAATATAAACAACACTTGATTCCTCAAGTGGAGGAGTCCATCATCTTATTTTTATTCTTTACTTGCAAGGTTCTCCTAATCATATAAATTTTAGAAACAATTAAATTAGAAGAAACCGATAGATAGAAAAATGAAAGAGCTAATAAAATGTGTTGAAACTACAAAAGAAGGTTTTGTTTTATAGTTTGTTCTATATCAAAAGGGTAGAAAATTAAGCTTAACAAATTCTAAAACTCATATATAGTCATTGAAAATTAAAAAAAAAACTAATCATTCTTGATAAGCTAATACTAATTACAATTTAAGCTTCAATTCCGTCATTGAAAAATTATAAGAGAAAATTTTAAAGCTCATTATGCAATGTACTTGCATACTTAAGCCCTTTCCTCCTGCCACAACCCACTAAATTCTGTTGATTGTGAGCTTGTTTGGTAAATTACTTATTGCATAACTTTTAGTTAGTTTGATTACATTTAGCTATTTGACTTGTGGAATAAGCTAATTTTTTCATTTAGTAAATAGTTGTTGCAAATAGCTGTTGTGTTACAAAATGCTACAATTTGCAACGTTTTGTTTCAATATTTTGTCTTATGTACTAAATTGCCCATTTGCTTCTGCAGTTCTATTGTTGTGGTGGTTTGTTGCTTTTGCTGATTTTGCATGTTGTGCCACAAAGTTAAATATCCAAGATTGGAGCAACTATCACATGCATCTAATTTATGTTTTAATTAATAAATTTATTTGTTATAAAAATTACATTAATTTACTTTTAAAAATATTTAATTTATAATAAATTATAATAATATATTATTTATAAGAAATTTAATTTATTAAATAATATATAGAATTTAAAATATCAAAATAAAAAATATTCAAATAATTCATAAAATATATTCATACCCTTATTTATCATTTTATATATAAATAATTAATCATAAATAACTAATTTTATTAAACATTTTTATTCAAGCAACTAATGCAATCAGTTAGTTAAATCAGCTAATGCAATCAGCCATCAACTAATAGATAATTGAATCAGTTAACTGTTATAGTTATTAGTTGATTGTCAAACAAGGCCTATATATAAATCATGTACACATTTCTTAGAATATTCTTCTGTTCAATGTGCAAAATCAATTAGATTACACTACTTAATTAATATATAATTTATTCATTCTTTCCTTCTCACTCTTGCAATCAAACATTAATAGTTTGTTTAGATGGAAGAATCAAAATAGATGAGAGAAAGGAAAGGAAAATTTACAATGATATCTTTTCCTTTATTCGGGAGTTTGAATAAGAAAGAAAAAGAAATGAGAGTTTAAAAGATTATCTACTTAAAGTATAATTTTAAAATTTTTCACTTTTCAATTTTTTCTACTTCAAATCGAAGGACTTTAGAAGATTATCTACTTAAAGAATAATTTTAACTCAATCTTATTCTTTAATTTATATTTATATTTATATTCTCAAGATTTTGTTAATTTACATTTAAATTAAAATATATTATTTATATTTTTAAAGACATTTGTGTGTGAAGAATATATATTATAATTATGAATTTTTATAATAAAAATATAAATTACTTTTTTATTTATTGATAATAATTAGAATTAAAAATTGTACCCTATATTTATTTACTCATATACATTTATCCTTATTTTGACCTACATACATATTATCTTTAGAGTGAATGTGAGTTAAGCCATTATTGAACTTGACAAACAATGGTCATTTTAAATTAATTCATGATAAATTTTTCATAAATCTTTTTAGAATAATTATAACATTATTGTTTGTTGACTTATTGTATTATTTTTCATGAAAGATTTTTTTAAGTTTTTAATTATAAAAAACTTGATAATGAATTAATTTTGTAAAAAACAGTAAAATTGTGAAATTAAATATTAATTAATTATATATTTTAGTTTAATCCTCAATTATATTCCCTCACATTATTTTAGACATTAAAATATGAGAAAAGAAAGATTATGAATAATCTCTCTGTTCTCCCCCTCTTCCCTTCCCGTATCACCTATCTCCCAAATATATTAATGTAGTAAGGAATGTAACAGCGCTAACAAATTATTCCAGAAACACCTAGTTTCTATCAAGTCAAACACTTTCTTGAGAAGCAGAAAACGAATTTTATAATCCAATCTAAATAAAGCAAATATTTAATGCCTCTGTTTGAATTGCTCTTCCGAAAATAGGCATTTACTTTCAAGTTACTTGGAGGTTTACATTTGTCACTTATTGTAGCAAGCACTGAACCCTTCATTTGTGTACTAAGGAAAAAATTTCGAATGCTATATCAACACTGAAAATTTAATATTACTCTTATATAAATATTAAGTGTATTTTTTATACAATGATTTAATTTTTTTAAAAAAAATCAATTTCCTGCCTAAAATGGATTTTTTTTATCAGATCAAACTACTGGATTGAAAAAATAACATATATAAATGATATTAAAATTTTAATATAATATAGAACTAAAATTTTTCCAAGGCTATGGTAAGAGTAAAGTGCTTTTAGTATGAGCTAAGATTGAAATTTCCTTGTACGTAACGCGCAATTCAACAAGAATACTTATTGCAGTTTGTACCGATAATTTAAATATTTATACTTACATGTGTATTGGTGTTTTTACTTTATTAAATCCAATACAAAAAATTGATACTTTTAGCGTTGTATTAATACTTGGTATTATTTGAAAATTTTATTTTCTTCACATCATGAATTTAAATTCTCAATTTTATATGTGTGTAAAATAGATTATCACTCATACAATTACTAGAAAAAAAATCCAATTAATACAGCCGAATTAGAAATAAAACCAGTTGTCATTTCTTGACGTAATTTACTATTCATCAATAATATATGCAATCAAGCATACCAAATCTGCATGTTTACGACTCCAGATTTTCTACTTTCCTAAAATCAAACAAGATGATTAGTCCTCTGTTAAGTTTATCAATTATCATCGTTCTGTTAGCAACAAGGGCACTAGCTTGTTTCAAATTATGTTTGAAAAAACTCAGTGAGTCATTAATAAAGTCCCTTCGTTCAAGATTGACTGAAGAGTACAAAGGAGTATGTCATATTTCAAAACCAAATTAATATATACAAATATAAGAAATTCCGAGTATTTTGTGATAACAATATACTTTAATTAAGCTCAAATAATTAGATGATGATTGATAAAAAAAATTCAAATTTCATTGCAAATGTCACTGATTTTTACGTGTTTAAATTTAACCACAGCATCATCTTTGATAACAAAATATTTAAGTTATTCTATATAGTTTGATTTGAACCTACTATCATCTTTTTTATCATTTCATTACAAAAAAGTTCAAATTTGAATCTTAATATATCATTATTTAATATTTTCAAGATGTTCTATGTAAATTTTAAAATTAGAGAAATGTCCACATAATTTCATTAAAATTTAGAAAATATTAATATATATTTTTCTTGTATATCTTTTTCATAAGAAAATTTACATATATAATTCAAAATATTTTTAAAATTTAGGGTGGTTATGCCCGCAAGTCCCCTTAAACATCCTAAGGTGTCATTGTTACATCCAAACCATTATGGGCACGTTTGGTTCGCATATTCTTTCATTTTCGAGAATATGAACATTCCGGGGAATGTGCATTCCCATGAATGTGAATCCCGGGAATGATGACTTCCTATGTTTGGTTAAATGTAGTTATTCCTGAGAATATCTTTTTAGATTTCTAAACAAGTTATATTCCCATGTTTTGTTCATATTTTACGTTCCCGAGATTTTTACTAGTTTACCACAATGCCCCTAATCTAAAACGACACATTAGAAGCACATCTCGAGAAGATGAAAAGGATAGAAACAAAAATAGTCAATTCGCCTTCCCACCTAGAGCACTCAACAATCAAACAACTTGAAAATCGAACAAGAATACCTCAGAAACCATCGAAAAATTGAACTCATTTGACATTGTTCTCTCAAAAGACAACATCTCCAACCTTCGACAATTCTCAACCAATTGCAAACAGTAACTTTGCCTAACTTAACACATCGAAATGGGTTGCCAAATGGTAAACCCTATATCCTATTATGTTTTTTGTATATGAATTTTCATGGCATTGACTTGACAGGAAATGATACTACATTTGCATGTTTGTGTGTGTGTGTGTGTGTATAGTATATAATATCCATATTTAAATGAAGCCTTAGGAAGTTAAAAGATGTTGAGACTAATCAAGACGTTATTGTCACTAGTCACAATGTAATCATTTGTGATCATATATATATAGTAAATAAGATTATGGTTTACGTGTGCATATATGCCATATATATATATGTATAGTATATATGTTGAAATGAAAAGAGTAATGCATTTTTTGATGCTATTGTTTTTTGTGCAAGACAGTAACACCTTCTTTTGTAAATTTCATTATTGATCAAACTACATTTTGTCCATTTATTGTATTCCTCCAGAACAAACCAAAACATTTCAGCACAAGAAAATAATATGTTATTGTTTGTTTTGAAAACAGTAACATGTTGTGGTCTTACCAATTTTTTGTTGCGATGCTTAATTGTGATGTTACTGTTTCTTTTGCAAACAGTCACACCCTCAACATGATGCAAGTTTTATTGTGAAGAAAAGATATCTTTTCGTTGGTATTACTATTTTAAATCAAATAGATACATGTCCCTATAAGAAAATAACATGTTACTATTTGTTCTCAAAACAATAACATGTTGATTTTTATCGATTTTGATGTTGATCTTGCTTGATTTGTGAACTTATCCCTATATTTATCAATTTTGTTCTTAATCACCCTTAATTTGTAAATTTATTCAAATAGAAGGACAGCAAAACACCCAAGCAAATAGAGGAAACTAAAGAAAGAAGTACAAGATCCCAGCAATACAGGTCCAATCTGCTAGTGTACAAAAGGCAGATTGAAGAGCTTAATCTAAACAATGTCCACAAGAGTGTGTTAGAACAAGACCCTTTCTGATTGCTTATTGAAGCCATTATCACGAGTAAGCTTGATTGCAGTATGTGCCGAAAGAGCAATCAAGAAATAAAAGCAGTTATTGCCACCTTCTTATCAAAACATAAAAAATTCTTAATTGGCAGCAAACGTTTAAGCATCACACCTACCTCAGTAAAGCTCATATTTGGAATAAAGGATGGAGAATGCCCCATTGACACAACACTTGAGAAGAGGCCATAATCTAATCTTGATAATAGACCATTCCATGGCCAAGGATGCCTAACAAACTAATAATATTCAATGCACTCTAAAGGGCAGTGGGGGGAACATCAGAAGTTGATGTTAAAGGTGTCTCATGCCTATTAACCCTAATGCTGCTGATGACCTTGTTTGTACCAAACAGGGCTCAAACATTAGTCTGGTCCTACTTGAAATATGTAAAAGACCTAGATGACATAGGATAATATTGGTGGTCTAGACATATACACAAGCAACTAATGAACTCAATCACAAAGGATAGCCCACCAAATGTCACCGGCTATGTCATGCTATTATCAGTAAAGAGTTGTTAAACTTGTTACCATTCATGTCATTTTGTTCGATATTCTCTTCATTCATTTCTTTTAACTTGATTGAATATTTTTATCAAATTTCTTGCACGATTCTGGTAGTGTTGGTTAATGTTACTATTTGGGCTAAATAGTAACATGTAACTGTTTAGTGTGTAAATAATAAATCTACATCTTCATGGTAGTTAAGTTATTAGTGTGACTTTATTTGTCCATTTGTTTTAAGTTTATGGTTTGTGTTACTATCTGGATGCAAAACAGTAACATGATACTATTTTGTTCTCAAACAGTAACGTGTTGTTATTTTCACATTTTTCTTATTAATGATAATTGATTAATCATGCTACTTTGAGTTTTTTGTGTAGTGTTATTGTTTAGATACCAACAGAAATGTGTTACTATTTATTATGTAGACAGTAACATCCCATTTTTAAGTACATCTTTAAATGCAACTTCAATTGAAAATTTGATACAACAATATTATTTCATATTATCGACAGTACTGGTTGTGTGAGACAACAAATGTGCTTTATGGATATCAAAATCAAAGGGTGCCAAGATGCTTAAAGTGAGACCTGAAGCACCTCACACGCCAATTGAAGGAAAGAATGGTTAGCTACCTTCAGGTAACATTTGGAAAATGTCATTTCCTTTATCCATTTTACAATTATGCCACCACTCAATCCAATCCTTCATGTTACTATTTCTCATTAAAATAGAAACACGTCAAGAATTACACTAAACCAACCACTCTTGCATTTCAGATTATCAACAAAGAACTTTAACCAACAATCGAGGAATAAAACATCCTTTACAACATGATAACCCCGGAATTTCAACTTATTGAATACAATGAGCAAACAAAAGACAAGAGGAACTCTCCTACTATGAGGAATCCGAAATAAACGACAATACATGAATGAATTGTTACCTAATTAAACCAAGAATAACAAAACTGGATCAATTTACAGATATTACACTGTCTCAAAAACAACATCAAGCACAAGATACAAACGAGGTACAATAGCTACGAGATCAATTACTTAATGCAAATTCTAGGATAACTAAGTTGACCAATGAATTGAAGTTCCTCACAGAGAAACTTCAGATGTCAAAACAATAACTAAAACAAGGGAAGGAAACAATCACAGACCTAACACATGAAAACACATAGCTCCAAATGCAACTAAAACAAAGGAATGAAACAATCACAGACCTAACACAGGAGAACATACAACTTTAAACGCAACTATACGATACAAAAAAGCATAGAGAAAATCTCCAAATGATCATCAAGACATTAGAGACTGCAAATGTCAGTCTTGAAGACTAAAATAAATAGCTAAATGCATAGGTCATTGAGATGACAGAAACCATCGAAGTTGAAGCAAAAAAGATTGAGCATGTTAAAGGATCGATGATCAGAAAATGAAGAAATTCAAAACGTGAGATGGACTACACATACTTAAGCCAATGTAAAAAGCCCACAAAACAACGACAAACACGATAAAAAATAACTCCTGTTGAGGAGGAGATTGGAAATGACAAAGGATATTGTGCTAATCTTAAAGGATGATACTATACCAGAAATGGCAAAAAAGAAGCAAACTAAGAAAACATCCAAAAGTACAAGATTGTCAGTTATAAAGTACCTCCTCTAAGATGTTATCAATAACATAGTCAGAATAGAAAAAGCAAAAGAAGTAATGTAAGTCATGTCTTGTACTTTTGTTTAGTGTTACACTTGCCACTTGAAGAAAAATATATTTTTTGATGTTACTGTATCCTGTTCAAAATAATAACACCTTCTTTTGTTTGAGTTTCATTACCAATCATACTTCATTTTATCTATTTATTATGTTCTTTGGTTGATGTTGCTGTTTCACACTAAACTTAGAGACTGCAAACTACATGTTACTATTTGGACTTAAACTTTAACATGTTGATATTTAATGATTTTGTGGACAATAACATTATTGAATCCTTTGTTTAACCATATTATTATTTGTAGGTCTATTGTTTGGTCATCTTCTTAGTAGGATATGTTTATAATAATGGATAAATTGCTACAAGTGCTTGCAAAAAAGTCAATAATAAAAAATATATGTATGCATCTCTCGAACTTTATAGCATTGATGTTTTCTCTGGTTCCTTTTAGTGGTGTTACTGTTTCGAGCTATAACAGTAACATGACAGATTTGACAATTTTCAGGCTCAAATAAAATGATATTACTGTTTGGAGATGAAACAATAACATGCCATATCAAAAATATTTATCTAACAAAATCCATTCCTTCGATTTCATTAGGCTCAAATAAAATGATATTACTGTTTGGAGATGAAATAGTAACATGCCATATCAAAACTATTTATCTGACAAAATACATTCCTTCGATTTCAAATCATAGACAACCATGTGACCATTTGCAGCATAAGCAGCACATCTAGGAAAAATAATATATTTGTATTTGACAGCTTATGTTAAGTAAGATGTTCAATACATTCCATAAATGTGACATAGAGAAAATAATCTGATACTGACTCATATTCATACTACGTTGATAGTCTTATGTGGTTAGCCCCCACAAAATGTACAAGGATGTGAGGGAGCACAAATTCGATCAAAAGGTGGAGGAAGTAATGAATGCAGACATTATTTTATTCTTAATGAATTCAATGGGTGTCAATGACTATAGTAACCCTAATTACTTCACACTTCTTGTGCTGGATAATATTGAGTGCAAGTGGACTCATTACAACTCATCGAGGCCAAGAAAAGCAGGGCTTGTGGATCCATACTTTCGCAATGCCCAAACAGTGGTGAGTGTTACTTGTATTATGATCAAATACTACCCATTGCTTAACCATACTTGATTTTTTCACCTATACCATTTGTTCTGAATATGGTAACTATTTTTATTGCAAAAACTAGCACATCAGACCAACAAAAGGAACATGTTACTTATTGTGTGATGTTACTCTTTGATATATTGTTAATGCTTAATGTTACTGTTTCATATGAAAACAGTAACATGTTATTTTCTCGAGATTTTATTGTTAATGCCTTTTCATTTTATCTATTTATGGTGTTTTTTATTAGTGATTCTATTTCAATACTAAAGGGAAAACATGTCACTATTTTGGATCAAAATAGTAATATGATTTTTTTAATCAATTTCTTTCTTAATTATGCTTGATTTTGTCAATTTATTTCCAATTATCATTTAATGCTATCATTGCCAATCCATATAGTAACATATTCTTTTCTTTCACTTGGTGTCATTTGTAACTTGTTTGTCTTACAACAGAAGGACTACTATAAGCAAAAGAAAAATGAAATCCTTCATAGAAATGAGATGGGTATGAAAGTAGATCAAGCTATTGGTGTGTGTCCTAGAACCAATCATATAAGATGATTGAAGTTATACACAATGTATTATATTTTATTTTAGGTAATTTAATTATTATATTTTATTTTTATTATTATGCGCAATTTATAACTTAATATAATAATTATCCTTGGAATAGCTTTGCTATTCCTAAAATGCCCCTAGTCAAGTATTATTACGAAAAGGATAGTAATAATACATCGAGACTAGCATGTATAGTCACTGATGATTACAAATCATGGATATGTGATATCAAGTCAATACATGAGTACATTACTAGTGAACAATGTATTGGACTGATCCACTATGAGAATATTGTATGGATAAACGTGTCATAAGTTATTCTCATATGATCACAACTACACATAAACCTTTGGCCTGAAGTCACTACGGTTCCCTACATGAGGAATTACTCACTTTAATATTGTCCTATGTTACCTTTAATCAGGATGACAAGTAGGACATTGATTGGGTGTGTCATAAATCATGCAGAGGGAAGTGAGTGATGTACATGGGATTTTGTTACTCTTGTATAAAAGAGAAATATCTTTGGGCCCCTTGATTGAGTGAGACTTAGAAATGCATGGCCATGCTCAGTTAAATTAATATGTGATATTAATTATTTATTTTAAGTCTACTCAGCATCAAGAAATATAAATTGAACATTGACAAGGATGACACATTCCATGCCTCCAGTTCAATTTGGATATTATTACAAAAGAGTTATGATGCGAAACATTGATCATGTATTAGGTGGATGTCGAATCACAGACATTCTTACTACTTGAGTGGTAGTGATGTATTACTAGATACCACTCGCTGTCTATGGCTTAATAATAATTCATTATCAACGTAGTAAGAACCTACAGGGTCACACAAAAGGAGTAGGAATAAGATAATAATTAATTGGACTTTAATTATATTAATATCCAATTAATTGGACTTATTTTCGTGCATATATATTATTAAGAATAATAAATTCACGTTTTATATATATATATATTATGTGATATTATTTAATATTAAAGTAATATTAAGTAATTATCTTATCAAATATTAGATAAATATATTATGAGATAATATTATTTTGATA
This sequence comes from Sindora glabra, assembly GCA_020226215.1. NCBI lineage: Eukaryota > Viridiplantae > Streptophyta > Magnoliopsida > Fabales > Fabaceae > Sindora > Sindora glabra. The sequence continues at coordinate 52,951,586 of CM035232.1, read as the reverse complement.
TTTGATAACTATATGCAATTATCTAATATTAAGATATTTATATTATGAGATAATATTATTATCTAATATTAGATAATTAATAGATAAGTCTTATCTCTTCCCATTATCTCTAGGATAAGGATAAGATGAGTTGTTAAGTGTGATTAGGATTTTAGAAGCATTATTTTAGTAGGACTAGGATTATGGCTTGCCTAAGTTCTATAAAAGGGGACGTGAGGGCAGCACTTAATAATAACGTTTTAAGCTTCCATATAAACCCTAAATCACTCAGAAAACATCCAATCCTAATTCTTAGAGAGAAAAACGCATCCTAGCAGACGCGTGGAGGGTGAGAGGTCGTTGTTCACTCCGTGTGGATACCGTAGAGACGCTGTACCTTCCGGCCGGCATTTAATTCATCCGCTCTCAAGTTTTGATCAGTAGAAACACGAGTGCCCAATAGGTAAAACCCTAATAATTGACTTATGCTTTTTGCATGGATCCTAGGTAGAATTCGGATCAAAATTTTAAAATTTCGCTGCATGTGATAATCCGAATTCCCAACACAAGCAACTATAGAGCCACCTTTTGATATCATATCATATAAAAAGTCGCGTCTAGTAGGAATTTAGATCGCGAGTAATAACTTCTTTAGTAGTTCATAAGATTTGATAGTTAAATATTCCAAACTAACCTATTGCACAAAATTACAATTTTAAGCAAGACTATGGAATTTTTGTTTGTAAACAAATAAAAGATATATACAACAACAAAGAATTTAAAGAAGAATTTCCAATGGAATTCGTGAGGAAATACAAGGTAGATTTGGTGATAAATTTCCTCAAGGATTACAAAATTGGTGATAGTTAAATTTATACATGCATGTATATAACATTTACATTGTAGGTACAATTCAATTGTATGTAACATTCAATTACATGTAATATCTTACATTCAATTGTATATAATATTCAATTTTATGTAATATTCACTCGTAAATTTTAATAAAAAATCATAGTATTCTTCTTACAAGTTTCCTTTAACTTCTCATGTGATGTTACTGTTTTGAACCAAGACAGTAACATACAAGCACTTGGCACATTTTTTAGTTTTTAACTAAGTAGGCACATGTCCAAACATGAAACCAACTAGCAATTGCTTACAGTAATGTCCTAACGTGATGTTACTGTTTTGAACCAAGATAGTAACATGCAAGAACTTACCATATTTTTGAGTTTTTAACCAAGCAGGCACATATCCAAACATGAAACTAACTAATAATCACTCCTAACGTGATATTATTGTTTTGAACTAAGATAGTAACATGCAAGAACTTTCAGTATTTTTTAGTTTTTAACCGAGCAAGCACATGTTTAAACATGAAACTAACCAACAATTGCTTATTGCAACGTCTTAACATGATGTTACTATTTTGAACCAAGATAGTAAATGTAAAAAATTGGTGTATTTTTTAGTTTTTAACCAAGCAGGCACATGTCTAACATAAAACTAACCAGTAATCCACAAGGACATTCAGAAAGTGAAAATACTCCTCAGTATAATAGAGGCAATTATTATAGAAAGTGGAAAACCACATCATTATATAAGCATTCATCTCAAATTGGATACCATAAATTTAGCCAAAATATATACTTCAGACTAACAAATAGGTGATAACTGCTCTCATAATGTCTTATAATGTAATATCACTGTATATTTATTAATAGATACTCAACATATTCTTTCCTCCAATCAATGGGCAAAGTGAAGAAAAGATCAATTTGATGCTGATTTTTAGTTATAATCTCAGCAGCCATCATCCTTTGCATATTTATAAATTCATCAACTTGTTTTATTTCATCAATCACCCTCATCCTTCATTCAACTCTTTCTTTTTCATGTTTGAAACATGATGCAAGTTCCATCATATTATTCTTTATAGCTTCATAAATACTTCCTAGCTGAGCTATAATACTAGTCATTTTATTAATAGCATCATTAGAGTTTCTAGCTTTTTTATTTATTTATTCACACTACTTTGTCCATTGAATGACTCTTGAGTATTTGGGAAGGTTGGAGTTGGAGGTTGGGATCCATAAACACTTTCCCAAAACTTACGAAGATCCTTAGGTTGCATATTAGATTGGCCCTTTTGCTGTTTATATACATTCTGTTGTATTTCTTGCTCCATTGCTTGCACTACATCATAAGGATCTTTAGTATCTTCACCATTCACTCTATCTTTACCATATACTCATTGTAATTCATTGAAAAATGAGAATGACTTGTTATATAATCTAGCAGCATTAGGATGAGACTGCCACATAACATGAAATAAAGAAAAACTATTAATAAATAAATAATGTTTAAAGTTAAATATTTATAAAAAATAATGTTATATTTACCTTTATCCATTCATTGAAGATCTCCTTCTCAACCATGATCTTCTTTTCTTGGTTATTCCATCTAAATCTACTTGCTCTTAGATCTAACATCTTTGCAATGGCTCCATATTGCTTTTTCAAAAGCTTAACTCTTGATTCAATGTATGGATAAGCTCTTAGACTACATCCTGGCATTTTCTCCCCAAGCATTCTCTCTAATTCTTTTAGATATCTAGATTTGAATTGCCTATAACCTTCAGCTTTCCAATGTCTTTGAGTTGAAAATTCCACCAAAGCCTCCACTAGCTTAGAATCTTCATTATATGTCCATTGGTGTTTGCAGCCTTTTGATTTTGGTTGGGTGCTTTCACCCATCTCCATTAATGAGCTAAGTCATATACAATGCAAAATAATATAGCTTAACAAATTATACATTTAAAAAAATCTATCTTTCATTTCCATATGCAAACAAATTGTATTAGGATGTTTAAATTGAACTATAAAACAAATGAAGTCAATTACATAATAACTCATACAATTTAAATCATATAAAACCTTAAAGATAGCAAATATAAAAGTTTCCTAAATAAGACTTCCTCTCCAAGTGTTCCATATTTCTTTAGCAGGATTGTCTCTCCAAGTAATCTACTCCTCACTTGACTCCACATATATAATAATTCATGTCTGCAATCATCATTCTCCTCATTGAATTGCAAGGTTACCTCTAAGGGATCCACAATCATCATTTATCTGATATGATTATGCAATAAGCAATATGCAGATATAATTCTACCTTAGGTCTTTACCAGATAAAATAACTTATTTCTTATAATTACCTAACACCCTTTTAATAATCCAAAAGCCTTTTCTATAACATTCCTAGCGGATGAATTCATATTAAAAAACTTTTGGGGTGTGGTTAGTTGTGCTCCATCTGTTCATTCGCTTAAATGATACCTTTGCCCTCTACAAGGTGTAAAGAATCCAATACTATTCATATATCCAATATCACATAAGTAATAATAGCTTATGATCAATTATATAACTTAGTAAAGGTATAAAATGAAATAAAATAAAATTTTAATAATTGATTTCTTGCCCATTAAGTACCTTGTGGAACTTTTAGACTATTAAGACAAGTAATTGCATCCGTTAAGACTCTAGAATCAGCTACTGAACCCTCCCATATGGCCAAGATATAAATAAATCGCAAGTTTTGTGAGTATACTCCTAGCACATTAGTAGTTACCTCACCTTTTCTATTTCGAAATTTAGCCTTATCAACCTCTGGAACATTCACCTTAATATGAGTTCCATCTAATGCTTATAAACAATTCTACATATTGAAATAATTAAAACCCATTTCATTCTTAAAATATAGATACCATTCTATAACTAATTTTTGTAAATTAATAAATAACTTAAACCATTTTCATTTAGGATCATTAAAATTTTCATGAACCAGTTTAGGTTGTTTGAGTAATTCTTTGTAGCACCTTAGCATAGCAACCTATACATTATTAAATTGCCTACTAATAGTCTTTTTAGATCTCATAAATTGTCTCTTTATAACTTTGTTCTTAATATCATGTGCTAAGATGTGTAAAAAAATTGCAACCATTTTCTCAATACCCATATTCCTTGTTGGCTCTAGCCTACCAACCGCCCTTAGCATGTCACATAATTTATGGAAAGAAAACCTATCCATTCTAACATTTTCAATAGATGCTAAGTGTCATTTATAAAGACTATCCTATCGAAGTTTACATTTTAGACCAACATCCTATTATGTTAGTCAAATATTATTCTTTTCTTTTTGCTTAACTCCTTTTATAAAATAGTAGAAATCACTATGATAAAAAATAAAGTGAAATTATTCAAAAGTTCTAATAATATAATCAATATAATAATGTTTTTTTCCTCCTTACTTGAATTGAAGGATCCAAATGAGTTAAAATTAAAATATAGAAATACATATACTTATATCAAGAGTTAAAATAATGTTCAAAAAATGGTAAATTGTGATCTCTATGCCATACGTATGTATCAAGAGTTAAAATAATCGAGTTATAGGAAACACAATACTATATTTTGAAAATCTTGAGCAACAGAGAAAACTTCATTGGTTATTTTGGATTGAGAATAATGTCGCTTGCAATTCATGTTGTGTGCTACCCATATATGAATTGTTATATGATGTTATGCTATTTTCATTACTGGGTTTCGTGATCTTTGTGCCATATGTATGTATAAATATTTGCTATTTTTTGTTCTTGACCGAAACTATTGCAAGGCTTAAGGACCTACCTCAATTGCAACAGAAATAGAAGTGAAAGCCACGAGAATGATCGAGAGAGGAGAAGCAGTGAGCACAATAAAACCTAGAGCTGAGATAGTTGAGTTCTAAGGAAAAAAATGATAGATTTGTTCTGAAATTTTAATATTGATATTCACATAGGATGAGAATCTCAGATTCTCACCTCCCCTTATGGGAATATTTTAAGAAAAATTTTAGGGTAAAAATATTCCCAGTTGTAATACAGTCCCAAGCATATTTTTTTAAACTTTTGAACTAAATACGAGAATGTAATATCCTTGCAAAATATTCTTAGGCACGTCAATAACATGACGTGAATCAAACATGCCCTATAATGCATAAAATTTAAAGTAATGCTACGAGGAATTTTACCTCCTTAGGACTTGATATTTTTGCTATTAGATTGTATTTTTTGAAATCTTAAAATAAGTGAATTAGATTAAAAATACCAATTTTTAGTGCATATTTTATTTTTATTTATAAAAATTACATATATAATAAGCAATTGAAATTATAATTTAACCATAATGATTTATTATTATGACAACAACAACAACTAAAGATGGGAAAAATGTCTACAATTAAATTTATTGTGTACTAAAAAATTTTTACTTATGCATGTTCTTATTAATTTTCAAAAGAATATAGGCATCTTTAACAATTTATGTAATTAAAAATTGTAATTTTATAAAAAATTTTAAAATTTGCAAATGCTTTTCAAGTATTTTTAAAAAAACATTCACAATTTTCCTAAATATAAAACTTTAAATTTCTTATATGATAAATTTTTGAAAAACTTATAAAAAATTTTATTTCTATATTTTTGTGTATTTTTTTATTAATGTAATTGTAATTTTATATGAAAATTTAAAAATCATCAAATTTAAAAATTGAAATTGCATTATAAAAGATTATCAAATTTAGAATTTGTAATTACATAACTTATTATATTAGCATGTATTAATAATTTTTATATGCTTATATTTTAAATTGTCATTTAACAACATCTATAAGATCCAATATTAATTAGTGCGGAATCTAAACCATCATATTGTAATTCATACGCAAGATGTTTCACATTATATCGATTTTTTAATATAAACTTGCCAAGTGGGATAATTATTTTAGGATTGTATCCTTTGAGCCGAAGATTCGAGGTGGTCCTCTTCACATTACAAATATATACCACTTTTCCGGGGTCCTTTGGTTTAAACTGAGGAAAGGAAATGAAATTAGGAAAGAGAATTAGAGAGAAAGGAAAGAAATGGTTCATGATTACCCAATTTATTTAGTTCGAACAGGAAAGGAAATGAAATATTTTTAATTCACTTTATTAATAATTATTAGATTAAAAAATAATTTATTTATAATAATTATTAAAATAATTATTATAAGTATTATCTTATTATTTTTATTTTATTTACTAATATTATAATATTTATAATTATTTAATATTAATTATTAATATTATTTTTATTATTATTTCAACTATTATTAATATCTTAATAATAATTAATATTATCATAATAATTTTAATAATAATTATTTATTTAATTATTATTTTTAGTAATATTAATATTTAATAAATTAAAAATATTAATAATATTATTAATATAAAATAATAATTATTTATTTATTTAATATTATTTATCAAAATTATTATTTATTAACAATATTTATTTTTAATAACTTAAAAATATTATAATATTATAATATTTATTATTTATTTAATATTTAATATAATGATTTATTTATTAAATAAATATAAATAATATTATTAATATATAATAATTATTGAATAATATTATTAAAAAAATAAAAAAGGAAATGAAATTCCGATAGAAAAATTACCATTTTCTTAAATGGGAGAAGAAAAATAATTTTTTTTTAAAAGGAATGAAACTTGCAATTTCTATTTGCCCCTGATACCCCTAACCGGACGGCCCTAACTCTTTCTCTTCTGGTTAGTTTAGCTGTGGATAGAAGCCAGGGTCGAAACAGTGTCAAACCCTTCCATCTTCCACCCGCCGTCTGCTTGCATCCATTAACCGGGCTCACCAGCAACACCGATCACTCCGTCAACTCGCTAAACTCCACAAACATCATGTCTGCAATTTTGATTCAACTGATGGGACTGAAGTTGCTGTTACGCCTTCTTTGAAGATGGCCTTGCTCAGCATTGTTGTCGGTGGAATTGTGCTAGTGGCCATCAACGGCTCCATGATAGCAGTCCTCAATTTTGATCTGAAGCTGAAAAAGGTTTTCAATCTTTGCGATGATATTTAGGGTTCTTTTTTTCTTCGTCTCATGATATGTATCTATTAATGTTTCTTCTTCAATGAATCTAGCTGGGATTCATGGGCTAAATTAGAGTTTTAAATAAAATTAATCGAATTACTTTTGAAAAATTAGTACATCATTCAATATTTTTAGATGGTAAGAACTTTTAGAAGTATTCCGAATACAGTCTTCACTTGCAGCTGTTTCTTCTTCTTATTGTTGGGCGAAATTATGTTGTCTTCATTGCTTCAATTCCCTCTCTGGACTCGGCTTCTTCAAATTGGGATTGCCACTTCTTCGCATCGGAGAATACTTTCTCTCGTCACAAATCTCACATTCATAGCCCGTGTTATGTTCTTCTTCTCCATTTTTTTTTTTTTTGGGATTATTCCGTTCATTGCTGGTTCTGATAGTTTATTTCAGTAAATATATGTTGATGAGAAATTTTAATGATTCTTCCTCTAGGTTGAAGCAAAGAAACAAACTTTCGCAACCTTCCATGATTTGCTTGCTACTTCTGATAAACCTGCATTAGTTGACTATGTGACCTGGTGACTTACTGTCTTACTTTCTTTGACTGTTAGGTCATTTAGAAGAACAAAATAATAATAATGGCTGATTTGCATGTGTGGTCTATGTCAATTTATGGTTCTTGTACTGAATGAAGTAAGTACTTGTCTACAAGATACAATGAATTTGGTGACGATTGATACAGAAAAGTATCCTAGCGTTGTTGATAAATACAGAATTGAGGTATTACCTACTTTCATCATCTTTAAGGATTTTGTAAGTTGGACAGTTATCATCTTTACACGGAATTCTGTTCTCCTTATTGCATCTTGTACATTACAAAATGTAAGGAAGCCAACAATCAACTTTGAACCCTGAAATTGATTGACTACTTCCAATGCATTGTTGGCAGTCTTCCTTGCAACCTATTCAAAATTCGTAAGCTTTCTTAACTGCTGTGATAGCACCTGCTTGCGTTAAATATGTTATATACTTTGAGGAGTTCATTATGATTTGTTTAACCAATTGTACCAGATTTCCACTACCCACTCCTGCCTCTTTCCCATTCTATAGTCGTTAATTCATTGGGAAACACCATGCAGTGTGTTGAAATATTATAAAGAACTTTGGTTTTGATTATTTTCAGGAGGGAGCAATGACTGCAGATCAACTGATTGAGTGCATGGAAACAGGTCTAAAAGCTAAGCAATAATAATCGAATCACTTTTAAAAATAATCAAATTTTGCTTTGATTACATTCTGGTTTTTTACATTCTGTTCTCACAAATTTTGCTTTAATGGCATAACTCTGTTTTAACTTGATTTTTGGTTTTTGAACAGAATTTTCTTGAATCTTTGTTGCTCTCTGAGTTCACAAATCTTCTCAAGCTTTATACATCTTCTCATATGTTAGGATTTCTGTGATAGAATTCTAGGCACTCATTCTTTGGTCTTTTGCTGGTTTGGATCTTGGCATAATATATCATGAGAATTATGGTTTTACGATTTCATGTATGACAGGGCACTAGCTGTTGGTTGGTCACTTATAAGATCATTTAGGAAGAACTCCCTTGCAACCACTTCAAAGAACAATGATGGGGTAGATGTAAACCTTGTCTTACTACTCTTTTTATGTAGGTCAGCATGGACGGTGCTCCTTATCTAAGGATGGTAGATAAGTGTGTCAGAATGGAAGTGGTTCTCTTCACAGGTCAGTGTCTCTTACCAGGTTGCTTATGCATGATTGCGAGTTATAGATATGAGGAATTACATGATCATTATATCTTATGTTAATGACAAGAATTGATATATATATATATATATATATATATATATATATATATATATATATATATATCTATTTCTAAAATAACTATAAGATTTTACAGTAATGCTATGCCTAACTACTTTATTCCTACTCTTCCACTCATACGCTCTCACAGAGAAAAGTAATCCTCATTTTGGGTCCCACTTCCTTTATCAGGGATGTATAAAACTGGATGTAAGTTGAGCATTATTCATAATTTTAAGTGATGATTTAATCCTTATAACTAATGGAAAATTCGGTGAACATGATTTATCTCACTTTCATATGAAATTAGTACTGTTCCTTATCTCAGTGTGTGAGAATGGATGTAGGTTAAGCATTATTTGTAATTTTAAGTGATGATTTAGTCCTTATAATTAATGGAAAATTTAACAATCATGATTTATCTCACTTTTATTTGAAATTAGTTCTGTTAATCAAAACAATCAATGTTAGAAGAAACAAATGTTGTAAACCTCATAACATGATGAAATTAAGCTAATAAGAAGTTAAATAGAGTTTAATTATCTTTTGGTTTTTCTCAGACTACTCAAAGCAGTAAAGTAAAAGAGAGGATTATCATTACAGAAGTTGAGGCTATACCCACAATGCCATCTACATCTACTGATTCAGAACTCATCAAAATTTCACCTGCAAGAACTTCAAGAATATATGGCAATGTTAGTACATTTTACTCTTTCTAACTTATATTTTTAAATTGTGGTTTATATTTATAATATTGTAGTTATGCCCGTTTTATAACTGCTATTTTCTGTAATTTTGTATTACAATGTGTATTTATTTTCATATTCTTATAATTACGATTTTTGAGACATGCAATTTGGAGGGTAAAATTTGAAACATGATTCCAAGTTTATGGAATGACTTAATTAAAGACAATCTTTTTCCTTACTCAGTATAGGAGTTGGGCAATGAAGAGTTTATAAATCACTGCAGGATTGTTTTTGTTTTGGGGTGGCATTTTGAGGGGGCAATAGCTGCCTCAAACAGCCATCTCAGTTGACAAAGCCAGCATTCCTATGTCTTGTGTTTCTTGCTAGTATCTAATATGAACGCTCTGTCTAAAATTAGTTATAATGCAGCAAAAATTGTATGTAGGCAGAGCCAAGCATGATAACTTACTGTCATTGCCCAGGCAAATCAAATTTTTGGTCATTTCTAAAGTGATCTCTCTCTCCCCCTCCCTTCCACTTTCTCTGACAGTGTCTAAGTAATTTGATAGATATATTCTTCTCACATATGCTGTTATGTTGAATTGCATTTAATATGGCAGTTATACCTTGTTTTGGATAATGATGCTCATTTGCAAGCTGGCATTCAGCTACTATGTGGAGGTATAATATCTTCATACTCAATTATTTGGCTCTGCTACAATTCCTTCTCCATATTTCCATTCGAATGGCTGTGATTGAGTAGATTGTGTTCCTTTCCAGACCTTTTACAATTGATGATCTAAAGGAATGCCATTATTTTTATTCTCCACTTTGGGATATAATAAGCTTTCTTATGGAATTTCTTTGTCAAATAGGCAGAGGGATTCCACAGTAATTTTGAGCAAATGTTTTTCCCCCTTATTCTTTTCCACCGTTCACTGTGTCCTAAGATGGATTCCTGATATCCCAAAAGAGAAAAGGTTATTGTTGAACAAATGCTAAATTAAGTTCTATCTATTTTATTTCCTGCAACTTAGAAATGCAATGCTTCAATGGTGAATGTAAGGTGCAAATGTTGAATCTTTGTAGTCAATTTTCAGTTGTAGTTTTCTTTCATAACCCTGTTCATGCATAGGAATTAGGAAGTAGATAATTTTCTCCAGACTTTATTTCCTCACCTTGTTGGTATATATTGCCACTTGTTGGAATCGACCCATAAGTTAATCATGAGTTGCCTGAAATATTTCCTGAAAATGGTAGCATTTTAGTGTTCTCTAAATTATGGCATGTCTGAATTTGTTGTTAATATTTTTGAAAGTTATTAGGAATTCTTCTTGTGATATGTGAGAGAAGCCACTCTCCTTTGGCTTTTAATTCAAATTTGATTGTTTCTGAGCCTGACACTTCATGTTTTTTTATTGCATATTCTTTTGTTGCATTTCTTTTATTGTCCCAAATGAGGAATATTCTTTTATTGCATTTCTCCGTAGGTGAGTAGCATATTTTTCATTGAATCAACGTCTTATTAGTTATAAAGTTTTATTTCAAAGTACAGAGAAATGTGATAGGTAAATTTTTAAAAACTTTCATTTTTTTTCTCAGACTATTAAAGCTTGGTGTTTATCATCTATACCTTGTCTTTCTTTCTTTTTTTTTCCGTTAAAAGGTGTGTGGATCTGACCCTTAAATTTGTTCATTCGAGTCATATTTTATTATTTATAATATATAATATTACTTAACTGTCTTTTTATTTTATTTTCTTTTAAAAAATATTTGCTCCCACTATTTTTTAAACCTAAACAAAACAAGAAGTCCTGTATTTAAAGTCTTAAGAATTTTATATCAATTTTAATTGCATAGTCTAAGTTGTACGTGTGACATTTTTCTTATTTTGACATCAACAAGAGAATACGATTCTTGAATTGGCAAAATACATGGTTAAAGTCAAGGTCATACGGAGAAAAGAGCCCCACATGACATTGTTTTCATTCCACGAATGCTATTGATTCCCTCAAATTCATGGCTCCTACTTAAGTTTTACCAGAGGCAGTTCCTTTTGTAAATTTGTTTTGCAGTAACAATCAGTGAGAAATAAGGGTAAATTCTTTCATTTGTTGGTTTCCGTCTATTTAAGCTTGTATTTATTCATAATTTACATTTGTGTATTGCTTTATCTAAACTTAGAAGTATGCTCGGTTTGAAAGTACTGATTCAAAATGAACCTACCAACAAAACAACAAATATGATCCTTAAGGAAAGGGTGAGGATCTTCTTCTTTTCCTATGAAATGATGAGGTTGTTTTTGGATATAGATGTTGGGATTTTTAATTTTGGGCCTTAAATAATTTACAAATTGTAGTTATTAATATCAATATAAATTTAATGACCTAATTAAGTGACATTTTTCTGGTTAAGGGTTCAATTTGGTACTTAAGCTCAATTGTGGTGTGATTGCATATGGATCTTGTAAAAATTAGGATCCATGATCCAACATAGTTGTTATATTATGGGATTTCTTTATCTCTAACCATACACTATTAGTATTCAACCAATCAGAATTCGGAGAAAAATTTGCAAGTGATTTGTGGAAGAAATTATTCTCTTTCACCATGTGTTTTGTCTGTGTCATTTTTCAAGGATCAAAGGAAAATCTTTGGAATCCAATTGTTTGATTAATTGGTGATTTTGATTTAAATTCTGGAATTATATGAATTTCATAAATGATTTAGGTTATGACTATATACAAAATTAAATTTTTATGTGTGGTTCTTATAATTTTCTCTCTATAATTATATACTGATGCTATGAAACACAATAAATGATCTAGAAAGTTATAAATTAAGAAAATTTTCCATCAATTAGTATCAAAGTTTAGCTAATTGTGTCTCATAGTTGATTTATTAGAGCAGTTTTCTTCAGTGATATATATATATATATATGAAAATAGTTTCTTTCTGTCAACATTATGTTCCAAAAATATATTTTTTCTCCTCATTTGTTTCTGTAACTTGTCTCGATTGTGAATTTGAATATCTGAGTCAAAATCCCATGTACAGAAACGCATTGTTCTTGCGAATATATTGTGCCTTGCAAATTAAGTTCATATGCTTAATGCATTTGAAATAAAATCTCTCTCTATCAACATATGATTCCATATTTTAAATTTCAACTTGAAGAGTTTCCTTGTCGGTGTTATATAATTGTATAGACTTTCAGGATCTATTCCTATATTAAAGTTTGGCTTCTTTGTTGGGGGGGGGGGGATATCCTTTGTAATATTGTGTTTTGAGCACCGTTTAGTGTAATTTTGTGCGGGACGCATATACAAATCCTTTGTTACATTCTAAGGAATTATATTATTGGTTGTTTTCTGCATGTTAGCACTTTGCTGCTTCATCATGGTATAAATCCTAATGAAAAATATAGCTTTTGTAATTAGTGCATAGAACTCATTGTTTTATTTCATGCCAAATGCATATACTTTCCCGAAACGTGTAAATGTACATATTATTTGTACATTCTGTGAAATTTGAAGAATTATGGTGTTCCTTGTTTGTATGTAGATGTTTGCATGCTAAAGAGGTCTCATTTGTGTTCTTATGTTGCATTTCTATATTTGAAATGCTGAAAGAAATAGGGTGAAGGAATTGTATTACAATAAGTTATTTTGACAAAAACTTCAAATATTATGGTCAAATTTTGTTTGCTATGCAAAATGCAATTTTGGCAGAATCATATCCACAAGGATCATTGGTTCAGGAGGGTGTGTTTGAATTTAAAGTCTCAAGATAACAAAATAATTGCTTCTGAAGCGTTCACATTTTTTGGTAATTTTTTTTATTTTTGGATTTCGGAATTCCAATTTCATGTAATTTTGGGACTTAAACTAAATGAGTAGTTGTGAAGCATAATTTGTGGAAGGTAGGTCATTTGAAAGTGAAAAGGCATAAAGAAATCATCGGAGTTTTTCTCGGAACCGTTAGGTTGGAATTTCAAAACTTGGGAAAAAATATTAATGCTTTTATCTTGTCAAACATGAATTTGTTAGCTTAGAAGCAAGTTTTGCAGGCAAACTAAATCATTTTAAGGTTGAAAATCTGGAAAATGTCACGGAACTATTTTTAAAGTTGGGCGTATTTAGTTTCTGTATATTGATATGTCCAAGGTATTCCATGCTGATTTTAAAGTCGCCATAGAATACATGTGACAATGTAGACTTATTTACAAGAAAAAACTGATGTATTTAGTTCCTAGTTATTGATATCACATTAGTTGGCCAATTTTATATCTAACATTAAAAAGCAATAATAATTAACATGGTTATTTATGTTAAGTATTGATTCTTAAATCATCATTAAAAATTGACGTTGAGCTCATACTTTAGATTTCACATATTACATTGACTTTTATTAAATAACTAACATTTAATGTCAATATAGGAAGGCAGTGCCGTATAAATAGGAGTGAAAACAAATTAGACAAATTAGATGGGGTTAAGTTTTATCTTAAATAAATTAGATTTGCTTTGTAAATTATTGGTTTAAGCCTCATCTGCTAGCCCATATAACACTAGAATACAAGCTTAGCTTGTCCTATCATATTAGTATATTTAAAAACTTATTTTTATAAATAAATTTTTAAATAAGCTAATTGGTAAAGACTTTCAAGGCAAAAAATTAATAATTAAATTTCATATATATTGTTAATTGTGTGTATTAAAATATGTTAATATTTGATATATATTTTATAAATGTATGTATATTATATATGACATTTTACATATAAGCTTATTAATTATTAAATAAGCTGATTAGATAGACTTGAGAGCTAAGCTTACAAAAAGGGAAAAAAAAAAAGAGCTTACTTATTAGGTATGGCTTAACTTGCTTAAATAAAAAAGTTAGGTTAAGATAAGCTAAAAGTAGATTATTTTGTGAGCTCCTTGACCTATTCTCAGTCCTTATGTATAATAATTAATGTGATTTATTTTTTTTTTATCCTATGGAATTCATTTAAATCTCATTATACTCCAAATAACATTTGAACCTAATTATAAAATTCAACAACTATATTATTATATAAGTAGTAGTATTGTTAGTAGTATTCAAGTTCTATTTCGATGTTTCTATGTTTAAAAATAATATTTCAAATGCAGTAAACATTTAATGATAATAATATTCCAAAGACAATAGACACCTAGTGACAAGAATTTTATATATTTATTTAAATCTAAATAATTAAAAATATATACTATATATATATATATATATATATATATATATATATATATATATATATATATATATATATATATATATATATATATTATATTGTAAAAAATGGAAATAATACTTTTAAATGCCAAAGAAGGGAGTTACATTGTCTTCCAATAACATGTTCTTTGATATAAATCTTTGTAAAACCTATTATGGCCAAATAAGGGTACAATTATGTGAGAATTAATATTGTAGGTGCAACAATATTAATACTATATACTTATATTGGAAAGAAATTTATTATCTTATTTATGTCATTAAATTTGAGTAATATCATATGTTGTTTGTTGAGTAAAGAAGCACCTTTCTCATCATTAGAAGCTAAAATGATTGTGCTTACTTATAAAATTTGCATCATATTAGAATATTAAAATATATAAAAAAGTATTAGAAATTAATAATTCAAAAATATTGCCTATTTTACATATAATATGGGCATGGAAAATATGAACTCAATTATTTTTAATCTTTCCTAATATGTTTAGGAGGATCTTCAATCCATATTCCTTTAATATTATCATCTTGCATGTAGAACCTCTCATATTCTTGTTGGAATAAACAACTTACATAAACACAATTCATACAAGGATACTTAATGAAATCTTTACCAATTTTATTCTCTTTGCCTACAATAAATCTAATAAAATTATCAAGTTTTTTTGACATATTCAGGGTTCATATAAGTAGACATACATCTATAGTTCATGGTTACTTAATTTGAATAAAAATGCAACAAATACATAGGAAATATCCACACATTAAAAAAATACACTAGTATATGAACAATATGATGGTTTTACTGAAGTTGTTATATATATATCAACATCCATTTCATCCAAAATCATAGTAAAAGAAATTAGATAGATGAAATTCAAATAAATATAGAGGTATATAATCACAATATCAAAATGTTCTTCCTTAGGTCTAGAAGAAACATAAGGTGTTCACATGCATCTTAACTTAGATAAGAAAGCTTTAGCGAATTATGGAAGAACAAAATGATGAATGTAAGCTTAGTTGAAACTTTGGTAGGAATATCTCCTTATAGCATAATGAATATTGTAATGAAGATAAAAAAAAACTTTGCATTTTGCACTTTAATGCCTAATCAGAGATTTCCATTATTTTAACTCTCATACTTGTTTTCATGAATTATTTGGAAAGGAAAATGATATCATTCAATTTCCCAAATCAATTGTATACTAAAAGCAATATTTAATATCCAATGCCTTATGTTGAAAATGTTAAAAGGTCAAGTACCTAATAACTGTCATTATAATAATTTTTTACATTGGTTTCAATTAAAAAAATTTATGTTTTATATTACAAATTCAATAATAGTTTAATAAAAAATAGTTTCATGGTTTTTTATTACAAAACAATCTATGTCTAAGTGTTAGAAATTTGGTTTGATATGCTAGTTTTTATCATAAACAGATGCCATAGCATAAAGACATTGGTGATAAGAATGAAACTAATGTGGTTTCATTTTTTTTTAATTTTTGAACATCAAAATCTTTGATATGCTTGATGAATGATTATAACCAAAAAAGAATTGTGTTTTAAAATTTTAAGCAAACATAGAGTTAATTTTATCTCATTTTTCATATGATGTATATGTTTTGTTCTTAACAAAAGAGTGTTATCAATATGTGAAAACTAAATATAAATTTTATAGAAGGTAAATTAAGAAATTTATGAGAAATAAGATAACAAACAATTATGAACAAAAAATAACAATTTCATTTATTTATATGATACATTAACACATAGAATAAGAAACAAATTTTTCATTACACATTCTATAAGTCGTTACATTGACAAATACAATTGTTTATCCTCACTTTCAATTCTACTCATTGACGAAATTTTCATTTTTTTCATATTATTTAAAGATGCTTCTAAGTTAGAGAGTGTAGGTGACTCTTGCCTTAATGCTCAGAGAGTTAACATCTATAGTAATAGCAAGCACAAGAGAGCACAATTCTTCAATTTATCTTCCCACTATAATAGTTAGAAAGAATGAAGAGTTGACTTATATTTCATATGCTTAATTACACCGTGGAGGCTAACTCTCTCTCTCTGGATTAAAGTGGGGGTGTGAGGAAGGTCAACAAAATACATTTGCCTTATTTATCAATTCAAGAGTATAAATCAAATGCAAGGATAACTTTTCCTTCCATCTTAAGAAATACATTTAAAGATACTCCAATATATGTCAAAGGTTTTGCTTCCTCTAATATCTCAATCTTCTCAAGTTGACTATTATGGTTTACCATCCTTGCGAAACGTGAGATAATAGATGAGGCAAGTCAATTGACAAAATTTAAAACATTTCTAAATGTATTTCTTGAATGGAAGGAAAGATATCTCTAAATTCAAACTAAACAATGGAAGTAAAGGTATCATTCAAATCATTTAAAATAGGGATCATGAGCAAAGTTTATAGGAAAACTTGCATAACATTAGATATTAATTATTGAAATATGACCAACATTTAAAAGCTTGGTGACAACTAAAATTCTTTTAGATATCAATTATTAGAAAAATCAACGTTGTAAGTGTTTGTGGTCTCATATAACTTCATGAATACTATAATGCAATTTAAATAAGTTGATCATTAACATATCTTTACACATCAACTATTCAAATAAATGGATGTGGTAATTCATATGTGGATTTTAGTGATATTGTAAATATAAATATTAATTACAAGTGGGTAACTTTTAGACATTGGTTGATATATAGAACCAACATCTAAAACACTTCTTTACAATTTTTCATAACATCAAAAATATAAATATTAATTGTCTATGGGTAATCTTTAGACATTGATTTATATATATCAATTAATATATAAAATACAAATATTCTTTATTGCTTTTCTATAACATCACAAAGATAACCTTTAGATGTCAGTTTATATATATATAATCAACATTTGAAATGCAAATATCCTTTACAATTTTCAAAGAAAACAAAAGATTCCATACCTTTAGATGTAGATTAATTCAAATTGATGTATAAAATATAATAAACATCGATTATACATAATAAAAATCATCATAAGTTTTCATGGAACTAATTTCTCATCTCTTGTTAAATATTACGATTTTACAATTTTGGCATTTTATTTAAATTGGCATGGTAAGTAGCACTTATTTTAAAAAAAATATCATTGCACTATTATATGCATTAATTTTTGCTTTAATTGACATCAATATAGCAATATTGTGTCACAATTATGTAGTGGTCGCCATAAGTGGATAAAGTGTATTTTTTGCATTTTTGAATTTAATTTTGATGTGCAAAGTTTATATGCTAACTTTTTTCATTAATACTAAGTTCTCAAAATTTATTAAAAAAAGTTGAAAAAACCTACTAATATTAAGAGTGAGATGGTGTTCTAGTATAATATGTATTCTTAGTCATCTTACTTAATAAACAAGAATAAAATATCTTATTTTATTGTCAATTTTTTAATTATGTTTAATTCATACGTATTAAATTTTTAATTTTTTAATTTTTAAGATATTAAAAATTACAAAAACTAACACTTTAACTCTTATATATTGAATGAAATTAAAAACATATGTTGCAGTTAGAAAATAATTAGAGTATATAGAATGATAGATAGTCGAAATACCATAGAAGAATACCTTAATATATAACATCGGTTCATGCACAAATAGCTAATAATGAACTTTATTTGCACAAAATGATCTTTGAACATTTTCCAAGTCTTTCTTCATACTGAAATAATAAAATAAATCTAATAAGTAGCTTGCCACTTGTAGTATTGGAAAAATAATTAATAATAACTAAACAATATTGGCCTACCTTTCATAAATTTCCATTAATTAGTTATCGGCCAAGGATTATCTATATCATTCAACATGAGTTGGAATTACTTGTTCTTTAGAGTGTTGGACAATTTAACCTAAGGATATGACCTATACAAGGGCACTTCAGTCCATATTTCACAAGCATCGATATTCGACTTTAAGATATTCAACTAATTAAGTAGAAACTCCTTAGATCGTAATAGTTAATACATGGTTTAGATTTCTAAAGAGGTAGTTGAATGGTATTATATATGTGATGTCATGGAGTTAGTTGAACACTTTTTATTAAGATCAAGATCATGGTTTGCTAGGGTGGTTACTTGCATTTACTTCTATAAACACATATACATATCCACAATGTAAAAACATGTAGAGTATGTGAAGCATCAAAAGAGAAATTAATTGCTTTCAATGGTTGCAACAACTTTACCCTAAAATGATGTATTATAAATACCATTAGCATAAAGGATTACAGGCTCATTTTCCAAAATTGCTACTTAAGCACAATTGCACATTCTACATCTTCTAGCACTCTACTAGCCTACTCTTGCAACATTATACTGTCCATTATTTATCTCTATAACTTCGTGTAATTCTAAACACCATTTATGAGGTTGAGAGATCTAAGTTTCCAAACAATGCTTATTTGTACCCTTTAATGCACTTGTGATTGAGATTTTTGCATAACTATAATAATTACATTTAGTTGGTCCACTCTTCAAACATTTATGCAAGCTTTGTTGCATTTTGTACTTTTATTTATATTTATTTATTTGTTGTATTTTTGTTGCATTTGCTCTTTCTAATAGTGAATCACTAGTAAACCATTCATAGCCTATTTTTGAAAAGAGTTAAACATAACTATTTTGACTAGCAAATAAATTGGCAAGCCTAGTGGAATACAATTAAAGTGCTTGGTTTTGACCTTTATTAGTTTATGCTATTAAGAAAAGATGCTTTACCACCATTAAACATGATGACTTTTACTTTTGGAATTGCACATGATAATCCAATTTACAAAAAAGAGGCTTAATGAAAATATAAGAAAGCCTTAGCAACTAGAAACTATAGTAGACAATACTAAAAAAGTTGATTTAGTCTAAAATGAAAATATTCAAAATGTTATGCCAAACATTAGTGGATAGAGTCAACAAAATCAAAATCAAAATCAAAATTAAAGAAATGACCACTGTAACAACAAGTAGGTTGCACTAAATAATAATAATAATAATAATAATAATAATAATAGAAATAATAATAATAGAAACATGTGGCAAATGAAAATAATAGGTTGAATAACTATTGTTAAAGAAATAATAATGTTGGGAGGCTTGCTAGAATGCCATATGGCATACCACTAATTGATAAAACAATAGAGTAGTACTCCAAAATGGTCAAAATAGGTTGATTGAAAGATTGAATAAATGAAATGCCTAGCTTGTTGAAATAATCGAGGAGAATAATAGCCCTAACTTGACTCTTTAAAGTTTAGAGTTGTAAGATGGTAACAAATGGATGAAAGTAATCGTGACATAGTTTATATGCTGTCACAATAAATTACCATAATATTATGGTTAATACTTAAAGACATGACCACTAGTCGGGCAAGAATGAATAAAACTTTGAAAAGAGTAGCACATTATATTGGTTCCCATGATAATGATAAGCATGAGTTAGATAGTGAAAAAACTAAGATTAAGACTAACACTAAGATCTAAGTGGCTAAAAAACTTGAACATGGCTATGTGAGACTTGCAAGATTGGGATAGAACATAAACATGGGTTAGATAAATAGAAATAAAAATAGAAATGCATGAGGTAATAATGTGCAATGATCAAATTAAAAGATACTGAATTTCTAAAATGTGAACATGAAATAAGAGTAAGACCAAAACTCATAATTTTTAGTTGAAAAATTATTGAATCAACTAGGAAGACATAACATATACTTAAATTAAAGGGGTACATTTCCAGAGTGGATCCACTAGGTCGAGCAACCTAGAGCATTCAAGATGCTCAAGTTTTACTTTCTTCAACAAGGATAAGCAATCTACTGTTAACCATACTACATGGTTCACGATCTAATATAGGGAATTGGCTAGAAATAAATTTTTAAAACTAAGACATTTCCTATTGTCTTTGAAAAGAATGGCTTTCTTATGGTAATTCGAACTTTATTCAAATTCTATGCATGCATAAGCACAAATGGAATGTATATTCCATGACCAATTCAATCAAGGGAAAATGAGAATAGGCTTGGCCAATCTAATTAATATGAGAATAAGCCAAATGGAATTAGCCAAATATTATTTGTATTGATTTTGATAGGCATGAAGCTATATTTACACTCAAATTGTCAAGAATGAAGTTGTCAAAATAGCAATGGCGAATTTTGATTTTTTCATTCATAAAAAGTTAATAAATCAAAATCCTACTAACATAGCTCAATTAACTAAAAAAGTATTACAAATAGAATAATTATAGTAAGAAAAAAATAGCAAAATATGACAAACACATTATATAGAAAAGAAAAGATTGCCCATGTTAAGGAGGATAAATTAGATGAAGAAAGTGAAAATGAGATCGATTTAGTTGAACTTAAACCTAACCATGCTTATACTTATTCTTTATTGAAAAATGTTAAATGAAATGATAATATAATCATCTTAATAAAAATTTTACTCCTTTAACATTAATAATGGTGATCAAAATTTTGATTTATTGTTAAAAGATAAATAGATAAAGTTGTCTAATGATCATAGAATTCCTTCAAAAGAAAAGATTAGAGATGACAAGAAATATTGCAAGTAATACAATATGTTTGGCCATATAACTAACAATGGTATTCATTTTAGGGAAATGTTCAAAAAGGCCATCAAGTAAGAAAGATTGAAATTTATTGATAAGGGCAAAGAGATGTTAGCAGATAAGGATCCTTTTCCCACAGGTTCTAACTATGCCAAACAAATGGAGGAATTTGATGTGGACATCAATGTTGCATACTACTATAAATATAACGACCCACTAGGCATCTATTTCTTTCCTAAAGCTTCTTCTAATAAAGAGGAGTTAAACATGGACTTCATCAAAAGGATCCAAGTCAAGGGTTGTGTGCTAAGAATTTTCCCTAGGTGTAGAAAATATCAAAATGAACAAAGGGTTGTACTATACAACAAAAGATTAAAATACTAAATCAATATTAAAGTTTAAAAGCTAGCAGATGGTAGAAAGAAGGGCTTAAGAAAGGTCAAAAAGTTCGAGAAAGAGAAACAAAAAGAAAGATTTGTGTTTACTAGGCTAGATTATGGCTAATCCAAAATGGAAAGTGGAATCCATACTGGCATAAGATTGCTGACCATCCTAAGAGCCAATGGATTAGGAACATACCAAACCCGGACAAAAGAAAAAAAGTATGGAAACCAAAGTTCATTAAAGGAAGGAAGAAGTGGTTTAACCTATAGTATGAATAACCTTTATTAAGAAAATAATGCAAAGGTATGTCACATAGAAGGAAGGAATAGGAAGGTCACCAAACCAAGATGTTTTTTAGCCTAAGTCGGATGAGTGGCACTAAAGAGAAGGGAAAATGAAAATATATTTCACTTAATTGAAAATATAAGGTAAAAAAAAATGGACCTTGATGTTGATGTGGTAACCATTTTGTTGCCCTCATTTGCAATTGCTAAAGAGGTTGGTGTTAAAATAGACTTCGATAATGAATCATTGGTGCAAGTAGTTGAGTTCAATAAGAATTAGATTAGTGGATTTAAAAGGTCAGTCAAATAGATGAAGAGCCATTTAAGGCCGTTTCATATTAAGGCATATGTAAATGGTTAACCCATTAGAAGAGCTATTGTGAACTTGATACCTAGGTTAACTTTTGTTTTGTAGGGTAAATAGTTGAAAGACTTGATGACATCCAACATTGTCATGACTAATTTTAATAGAAAAATGTTAGCAAATAAAGGAATGGTATTAGTTGTGGAAGTTAGCATGGTGACATGGTAGGCATTGTTTATGGAGATTTCATATAAGGATAATTACAACTTACTATTTAGCCAACATTGGATACATACTATTGGTGTAATTCCTTTTACCCTTCATTAGAGGATGCCTAAATGGAAAAAGGGTGCGATAATCAAATGTGTGGAGGTTGATAATATTTCCTATTATGTGAAGCAATGAAAATTCAAAATTTGCAATCCTAAAAATTTAATGCCAAGAATTTGGTATGCAAAATTACGTGCTTGCTTAATTTGTAGCAAAGTTGAAAAACTACAAAATTTAAAAATAAATACCCAAGCAATAGCCTTTTAACAAATAATGTAATCTCACCTTTGAAAGCTTTAATAAAATTATGCAAACGTTTCTTCTAATTTAAAAATTCAGCCTTACTTTTGCTGAAAAAGATTAAAAAAAAAAGAGAAAGCAATATTTAAACTATAATGAAAAATTGTTTTAAAAGCACAAAAATTGTGTATTTTTTAAAAACTAGGAAAAAATTCATGTTATCTTTTTAAATCTTAGGCTTTGTTTATCTCATTAAAAAGTATTTTCTATTCAAAAATATCATTTGCATATATATATATATATATATATAAAACAAGTGATATGATATTTATATTGATGGTTACAAAAATGATGCTTAGAGGTATGATAGTGGAAGAAAGCATATTCCTTTGTGAAATGAAGTATATTACTTTGCTCAAACTCTTCATATTTAATATTAGATAAATAAAATATTTTCCCTTATCTTAATAATTTGTAACTACATTTTAAAGAAGACATTTTCCGTTAAGAAAATGGATCCTTAGGAGAACTTAGAATATTGTTTTGAAAAAAATTGGTATATTTTAAAGGGTAAAATTGTTGCATATGATTTTCAAGAGCATGTAAATTTTCAATAACGAGAATGAGCCCATAGTTAATGTATGCACGAAAATGATATGAATAATAATTTAGTTAGGTTAAATATATTTAAAAAACATATATTATATATCATAATAAAATAATGGAATTTTTATACTCTTTTTAACATAAATTATTAAAGACATACTTACTTAGTATTAAAGAAAGAATTATCCATAAATTCTCAAATAATATCTTTAGGGAATTATTTCATTTATCTTGTAATTTAGAAGTTCAAAGTTAAGTTTATATTTAAAATTATTTATTCATTTAAGAGTTCAGTTTGTAATATTATTTTTATAAGATATATGGTTGTAATTTTGATGTCGCTAGATTTAACACTAGTAATAGTTCTCTTCTTCCTTGGAAAAAAAAAAGGAGGATTTATTGAGGGTCATGATTGAATTTAAGGATGAGAAAGTGGAGAGAATTCCACTTTCATTAGGTGTTGTCATGTTGCTAGGGGATCAGTTATATTTTACTTTATTAGAAAAATAGCAGTTAGCAAATTGAAAAATAAAAGAAGTTCTAATAATTAGCAGATTGAAAAATAAAAGGAGTTCTAATAATAATAATAATAATAATAATAATAATAATAATAATAATAATAATAATAACAACAACAATAATAATAATAATAATAATAATAATAATAATAATAATCACATGTATTTATCTTTCCTTCTCTTTGTTTTTCATTTTTAGTTCACCCAAAAACATGACTATATTGATATAAATTGAAAAAAATGGCGCCACATTGTTGTAACTCATACTTCTAATTAATTAAATTTGTTTACTTTTATAAGTATGGCCATTATGAACTTTTTAGTCTTTAATTCCCCTTTTTTTTAACAATAGTAAGTAGGAGAAGTTGCACATATTTTACTTCTAGATATTAATGATATACTGAAATTATCAATAGAAATTCATTTAAAAGTTATTGCCAAGGCACAATTGGATATAGAAAGAGTGACTCAACTAACTCAGAAGCTTTGCCCAAACACTTGGTGACATGTAATTGTCCTTTAAAAATATAAAAATAAAATGAAATGTTATGAATTTCTACAATTGGCCATTAAATTTAATAGCAATAGCATGCAACATATATGTAAAGATAGAATAAATTTCAAAATATGCTATTTTGCAACCATCGAAGATAAAATGATTGTAACCTCAAAAAAGGAAAAATGATTCCATTTTATTATAATGTGTAACTGAATTTTTAGAACCCTTTATGCGAAAAAAGTACTTACAATTTATGACCTTCTCTATATAGTTAATTAAATTTGATTGATAGAATAGCATATATTTGTGAAGAAAAACATAATATAATTATAAAAAGAAATTAAAGCAGGTTTGGTTGTTTCTATGCTCAAGAACTCAATTTATGATACTAGAGATTCAACTCCAATTAGCACCTAAATAGAAACATATGAATTCATCTTACTTAAACCATGTAATAATATAGTTGAGAAAATTAAGAAACATGTTTTCAAAAGTAATTCACCCTCACTTGGATTATATAGTCTTGCAATTCATAATTCAAAAAACCCTTCTATATATGACCTTCTCTATATAGTTAATTAAATTTGATTGATAGGATAGCATATATTTGTGAAGAAAAACATAATATAATTATAAAAAGAAATTAAAGCAGGTTTGGTTGTTTCTATGCTCAAGAACTCAAGTTATGATACTAGAGATTCAACTCCAATTAGCACTTAAACAGAAACATATGAATTCATCTTACTTGAACCATGTAATAATATAGTTGAGAAAATTAAGAAACATGTTTTCAAAAGTAATTCACCCTCACTTGGATCATATAGTCTTGCAATTCATAATTCAAAAAACCCTTCTAAGTTTAAAAAGCATAATATATGATGAAGAAATTAAGACACATTAAGAAAAACTAGCTAATGCAAAGGCTAACCAATTATTCATACATTTTGTAAATATAAATTGGCCAAAGTTCTAAGCAATAATACAATACAATCAAATATATATCTATGATCTGTATATACAAACAGTCCTACAACTTGTACCACATCTTGTCAAGGAAGTGGTAATAAGCAAATCTCCATGATCTATTAATGAACAATGAACTGACAACACCCCAGAATCCGATAACAAACCCAATGTTATGTTCCTATAGAACCAATGTATTCTATTCTCGGGTTTGGTGTCAGATAGCCAAAATTTAGCATTTTCCATAGATTGCACTTCAACTATAATCCGGTTAGCTTCGAGGGGAGCTTAGTATCCTTATGGCTATTAGAGAAGGTTCTAGGAAGAGCTCCCTTTAATCCAAATCTATCCCTTTCTCAACTTAATGGGGGATTTAACAAAACAAGCAAGGCAGATTACTAGTGAAGAAAAGGACTTATTGGCTCATAGTGAAAAAAAAAAAGCAAAAAAATTCTGATGAAGAAGAAACTCAGATAGATGAAGTTATGGAAGAGAGACACCTTGAGCAGAGGCAAGTGGCTAATTCAAAATGCGATGGAGACCAAGTGTTCAATAATATGTTTGAGAAATAGGGTAATATTTCTTTTAATCGTAACGTAATTTCGTATAGAGATACCCTATTAGGCATTAATGGAGAGATGGGAATTAAAGATGAAGAATATTTTAATGAGAAAGAAATAGATGAATTGGATGATCTAGAGGATGATTTGGAAAAGAATGAGAATGGAGAGGAAGATTTGTATTGCCTAAAGGTGGTAATCTCTAAAGAGGAGAGATTGGATTTATACAAATTGTGGAAGCTAGCACTTCTTGTAAAACTATTGGGAAGAAGGATAGGCTTGAATTTCCTAAGGTAGAGATTGTAGAAGATGTCAGGAATCTATGAGGCTTTTGAATTTATTGATATGGAAAATGACTAGTTTCTAGTAAGATTTACTAACATTCAGGATTACAATCATGTCCTGAGAGAGAGTCCCTGGATGGTTTCTGTTCACTACTTAATTGTGCAAAGATGGAGACTAGATTTTGATCCAATTGATGATGAAGTTAGAAAGATAGCAGTATGGATGGGAGTTCCAAGTTTATCGATAGAGTATTATAACCAACATTTCCTTGGGAGATTGGGTAACCATTTTGGAAGAACTCTGAAGGTGGACATCAATACGTTAAGAATAGGGAAGTAAGTGGAGAATATGTAATGGAAAGAGCAAAATTTGCGAGGATATGTATTGAAATTGATTTAAGGAAACAATTTTTATCCAAGTTTAGGCTTAGAGGAAAGATCTATTGGGTAGAATATGAAGGCCTCTATACTATATGTTTTAACTATGGCAAGTATGGACATGAGAAGGAAGCATGTTTGAATGGGGAGGAAGAAACTGAGATGGAGTAGGAAAGCAGTGCTTGTATAAAATCTTTTGGTGCTAATTATCCAACTAGAAGTGAAGTGAGTAATGATGCTTTTAGGGCATGGATGATTGTGCAAAAAAAAAAAGGGAGATATAATAAAACTACAAAAAGAAAGTTTACTAAAAGTTTAGGTGATAAGAATAAAAAAGAAGCCTCAATTGGGCTTAGAGAGAGAAATAAAATCCAAATTAATGAAGGCTCACATTTTGATGTATTAGCAAATAATGAGAAATCAAGTGATATGGAGGTAATTCCTAATGATGAATAATTTACAAAAGCCTTAGATGAGCAAGGGGAAAAATCAAAGGGATATGAATCTCCTGGTGTGAGAATGCAGGAAGAAGTGAATACTCTTAATCAAGGAAATCTGACTGGTGGAAAAGGATGAAAAAGGAAGAAATAACTCTAAGAAATTAATTGAGAATGCTTAGGGTCAAGCAAGGAAGGATAATAATGTTATCATAAAAAATAGAAATAGTGCTTTAAAAGCGAAAGCTCTTTTAGTGTTGTCCCCTCCATAAGGATCTCTTGTTATTTCCAGCAAAGTAACTAGTAGGAACAATGCAAGTCCTAAGATGGAAACAAGGAAAATTGGTAGTTCAAAGTCAGTACAGGAGTATGCAAAGATTAAAGAAACAACTGGAGAACCACCAAAACCTTTAGAAAAATCATGGTGTATGGACTACATGAGAAAAATTAATAGGCAAATCCAGATGATGGATAGTGATTCAACTGCAGAAGCTTTAAGAGGCATCAGGGTACATTACCTTAGTTAATTACTTTTATCTTTTAATTAAATATGTCTATTTTAGCTTGGAACTATATAGGTATAGGAGCTAAGTCTTTTCTTGGTCTTATTAAAGATTTGAGAAATTTACATAATGTTAGAATTCTTGCTTTGTTTGAAACTCATATTAGAGGGAATAAAGTAGAAAGAGTTATCAGAATGATGAAATTTGATACTACTCATAGGGTAGATCTGATTGGTTTTTTGGGAAGGATTTTGGCTTTTTTGGAATGAACAAGAGGTGCAAGTAGATATAATTGAAGATCATAATCAGTTCATTTATACAAAAGTTCATTTTCTTATAGAAGATTATGAAGCTTGGATGACATTTGTGTATGCTAATCCTAAACTTCATGAAAAGGAATCCCTTGGCAGAATTTAACCAGAATAGCTAATGGAATAAGAGGATCTTATAGTACTATTAGTGATTTCAACTCCTACTTTTCATAGAAAGACAAAATAGGGGTGGTTAACCAAATTGGACGAACATAAGGAAATTTCCTGAGTGTATGGAATCATGTGTCCTTTTTTATATGGGTTTTACAGGTCTAACTTTTGCTTGGGAAAGAAAAGGGATCAAAGAAAGAATTGATTGGGGATTATGCAATCTAGAGTGGAGGATGAGATTCCCTAAAGCTGGAGTATTTCATTTACCCCCTTTTAAGTTAGATCATAAACCCCTGCTTCTAACAATTAAGGGTAAAGAAGAATTTGTAAAAGGAACCCAGCCTTTTAGATTCTCTGTTGCATGGCTTCTAGAAGAGTCTTTTCCAATTTTAGTTGTAGAAACCTAGAGAGAATAAAAGGATTGGAGTAAGGCAGTGGATTTGTTTATTCAAAAAATAAATGATTGGAACAAAAATATTTTTGGAAATGTTATAAAGAAAAAGAGAAGGCTGATGGCAAGACTTTAAGGGATTAATTGAAGCCTGACAGAAAGGCCGAATACATTTTTGGAAAATATTTAAAAACAGTTATGGAAAGAGTATGATAAAATTTTGCTCTAAGAAGAAATTTAATGGTCCTAGAAATCCAAGTGTAATTGGCTCTTATATAGGGATAAAAACATTAAATACTTTCATGCTTCAGCAATTATTAGAAGAAAAAGAAATAATATCGTTGCTCTAAAAAATAAGGATGGTGAATGGGTAATGGATGACAATAGACTAAAGGCTATGGAAAATGAATTCGACTAGAAATTATACTCAAAGGAAAGTCAGGATGGTGTTAATTATTTGATTAAAAATGCCTTTCCTAGGTTTCAAGATGAGATAAGAAAAGAAATGATGGCTCCGGTGACCAAAGAAGAAATTAAAAGGGTGGTGTTTAGTTTAAATCCTCATAAGGCACTTGACCCTGATGGACTTCATGCCTGCTTCATCCAAAGCCAGTGGAGTTTTGTTGGAGAATCTGTTTATGAGCTAATTTTGGATATTTTTGAAAATCTAGAGAAAGTGAGGAACATCAATGATACTTAGCTAATCCTAATTCCAAAGCTAGATAAACTAGAAGGATCAAGACAATTTCGTCCAATAAGCTTTTGCAATGTGGTGTATAAAGTTATTACAAAGATTATAGCTAATAGAATAAAATCCCACCTAGCAGAGTTAATTTCTCCAAATTAGTGCAGCTTTATGCCAAGAAGACATAGTTCGAATAATATAGTGATTGCTCAAGAGGTCATCCATACAATAAAAACTAAAAAAGGAAAGAAGAGAATTATGGCTATCAAGGTGGATCTAGAGAAGGCATATGATAGACTAAGTTGGGAGTTACTTGAAGACACCTTAAAGGAGGTTAACTTAACAAAATGAGAGTGCTGATAATGCAATGTGTCTCCTTTTGCAATATGAAAATCCTTTGGAATGGAAATCAGATAAATTCTTTCAATCTATCAAGGGGGATTAGACAAGGGGATCCTTTATCTCCTTATCTGTTTGTTCTTTGCATGGAAAGGTTAGTTTATGGTATATTAGATGAAAGGATTGTGGAAGCTGATTAAAGTGTGTAGGAATGGAGTTCTAATTTCCCATCTTTTTTTTGTTAATGACTTAATTTTGTTCACAGAAGCTTTTCTAGACTAGGTGGAGAGTATTCTAAATTGCCTTGATTTGTTTTGCTTAAGCTCGGGACATAGGATTAGTAAAGGAAAAACCAAAGCCTATTTTTTCAAAAATGTTAACCATACAAGAGCCAATCAAATCAGCCAAGAATTAAGGTTTAGTCTCACTATAGATTCGGGAAAATATTTAGAGGTCCCTTTACACCATGAAAGGGTGAAAAAATTGACTTATGCTTATATCTTGGAGAAAGTCCAACATCATTGAGTAATTAGAAAATAAGTTATCTTTCCCTTACTGGAAGAATCACACTCTCTTAAACAGTATTGTCAGCTCTGCCTATGTATTCTATGCAAATAGCTTTACTTCCTTCTGGGGTTTGTGAGGATGTAGAGAAGAAAATGAGGAATTTCATATAAGGGTCCATTTTTGGTATTAGAAAACCACATCTTATTAATTGGAACTAAGTTTGTAAATCTAAATGGGATGGGGGTCTTGGGTTAAGAATGTTAAAATGTCAAAATGAAGCTTTCCTGATGAAAACAGGATTCAATTTGGTAAGTAAAAAAGATGCTTTATGGGCAAGAGTTCTAAGGTAAAAATATGGATGTGGTTCTCTTATAATTCCTAAGGTAGAAAGGAAGCACTCTCAGTCTAACATTTGGAGAGGAATTTGCAAAGTATGGAAGAATTTATCTAATGGGCTTAAAATGACTGTTTGTAATGGTAAGAGCACTGGGTTTTGGAAGGATCATTAAGTTGGAGAATGTCCTTTTATGGAGCTAGCCAGAGGAGAAATTCTAGAGGAAGAGAAGGAGCTCACAGTGAATAATTTTGTAAAGGATGATGGAAGTTGGAACTAGGCCAAGTTTGATATTTTATTATCAAATGATATGCGTAAGGAAATAGCTAATATTCACCCTCTAGAGGAAGACTTGGGAAAAGACAAAGTAGCTTGCATCCAATTGGAGATGGTAAATTCTTAGCTAAATCTGCTTACCAATTTCTAGCTGGAAAGACAATTACTTAATTTGATCAGTGGAAGAAAATATGGAATTAGAAAGGCCTGCATAGAATTAGAACTTTCTTATGGTTATTAACAAATAATAGCCTCTTGACTAATAAGGTTAGAGTTTAGAGACATATGGCTACAGTTAATACATGTCCAAGATGTACTAAAAGTGAAACCATTCTCCATGCTATAAGGGATTATGAAGCAATTAATTCATTCTAGTTAAGGTTAGTGAAACCAAGATTCTAGGAGTAGTTTTTTAATATGAATTTGTTTAACTAGATTGCTTTTAATATGCAGCATAAACTAGGAAGATTCAATGATCAAGATTAGAGTCTTCCATTTGGAATCACCTGTCATGAAATCTAGATCCAATGTAATAAAAAGATCTTTAATCAGAATGAAGGAGCTAGTGTAGACTTGGTTACAAACAGTTGTTTGAAATCCAAGGATTTCTCGAGGATGAATGAAAGCATGCAGAGGGCTAGGTTAAGGTGTTCAAGAAAGGAACTTACTTGCAAATGGAGCTTTCCTAATTTTAGTTGGATTAAGATTAATACTGATGGTTCATGTATAAATGGAGGTGATTCAATTGCATGTGGTGGAGTGTTGAGAAATTATGCTGAGGATTAGATTAAAGGGTTTGCCAGGAATGTGGGGAAAGGTAGTGTACTGTTTGTAGAACTATGGGGTGTAATTACAAGGCTGGAGTCAGAACTATAAGAAAATTTGGGTGGAATTGGACTCTTTGGTAGCTGTCCAACTTATAACTAAAATTAGTGATCCATCTCATCCTAGCTTGTCTTTAGTTAAGAGGATTAAAAACTTGATGAACAATTGGCAGGTGAAGATCACACATACATATAGAAAAGGAAATAGAGCTGCATATTAGCTTGCAGCTAGAGGCCATAACATGATAGAAGAAATTCACATTTTTAATGAAGCTTCTCATGGGTGTGGATAATTTTGTATAGAGGATATTATTGGTGTTTCTTTTCCTAGAGTTATAAGGATTTAGTAAGGTTTGTGCCTCGTTTGTAGCAAAAAAAAATGTATTCTATTCCCTTTTAATTCTTTACCAATGTCATGAGTTGAATTAGATGGAAGACAATTTGTAGGAAGAGGAGGCCCATAGAGATCATTGCCAATAGACCTTGATGCTTCAAAGCTTCGCAACTAAGTGTCTTTTGGGATTTCACATTTCAAATTGTTCAAAGACAAATCCAAATTGATGAGGAAAATCAGAATTGTAGTGCTTTGAGGAATTTCACAAGAAAGTTGACTCCTTAAGAAGTCAATGGATAATGATGATCTCATATTTTTTATCGTTTCGAGAATGTGGCCTATTCAAAGATTTTTAGAAAGATTTAAAAGAAGCAATCCCTTGAGACTTGTTATTTCCTTTAGTATCTCACCTGATAATTTGTTATTAAAAACATCAATCACTGTTAAGAATTCAAGTGTGGTGTAGTATTCAATGAATCCTCTTCTCACCATAACAAATGAATTAACCATATTCCTTTGGTGACCAAAGGGAAAAAAGATGGATGGTTCTGTTGTATTTATTGCTGTCCTCATTGCACTTAGATGATGAAGACACTTTAACATATGCCATGATAGATTATTTCCTAAAATTCAACACTTGAAGAAAAGTAACTTTGAATTTAGTCACTAAATCTATTTGAATGAAGGCTAAGAATCATAAATTCCATTAGCCTCTCTCCAATCCAAGTAGGAACATTTCAAGAAAGTGTGTTTTCTCCAAGATCTACGATAATCAATTTTGTACAATTTTTGAATGAACAATTTTTGAATGAATTGGGAAACTTTCTTGAAATTTTATTAAAATGGAGGATTAATTCCACAAGGGAAGCTAAATAACCAAGGGAAGATGCAATTTTGCTTATAAAATAATTGTTTTCCAAGCTAAGGTGGCTCATAAATGCCTATCCTATCCAACAATCATGTATTTTTCTTGATAAATTAGTCAGTGCTACATTGAGAAATTGCAAGTTACCATGTTGAAACTATTGTTGACATAAATAGTTTGTGAGGTTTCTTACAAACAAATTGCTTGAAAGATCCAAATAAAACACATTAAGATATATGTAAAGTAATTGACCACTCAATTGGTTTGAGCTTAAATTGATGGATATGAATGTGATGGGATAATTTGAAGTGTTTAGGAGTTGTCTAAAGATTTGATTGTGAGAAAGATTAAAATAATGATGATGATAATGATAATTAGGATGATGAAGATTTGTTAGATGATAAAGCTTATTATCACTATCCACTGACTTTACATACCTTGTTAGGTTCTTCACATCTTTTACAAATTATGCTAGAGAGAAATAGTCTTTTGCCCTTTTACCACCATTTTTGTATATTTTTTTTATCACTTATCATGTCAATTTCCAATAACAGATGATGTGAAAATAAATGTATGTTAAACTAGGGTAGTTATTATACATCAATTTTTTTACAATAATATTATTTATATTAAAGTGATTTCATTCTAATTAAAAAATATCTTGTTAATTTTAATATTGAAACCACAGTCTTATGTTTATTTGTCAGATATTTTTAAATAACTAACATCATTTTGTATGAGATTTTCATGACTTATATATTACATTGATTTTTAGAAAATTATGCAAAAACCATCCTACAAACTGCCTAAGAAATGAATCAAGTATGTGAAAGTTAATAATCTGCATAAACAAGAAGAGATATTTACTATGTTTTTAAGACATTAAGTTTTCTAAGTTTAAATAAAAATGTTAGTTTTGAAATTAATAAAGAAATACTTTCATAATTTTATTAAACATTAGTAACTCGTGATAAGTTATATGTCCTTTTTTGCATATTTTTCTTACAATGATACAAATACTAATGCATTGAACTTGAATATGCAAAAATATAAGAAAAATACATCAATATGAGAAAATTTATTTTGCAATTTTAGTCATTTTATATATCATTACATCAACAAATGTAAATTTACAATAATAATACATAAAAAAAATAAGACTATGGTCTTCTAATCTTATTGTCAAATTTAATGCCAATTCTTGTAATTATCATCTAATATTACTTCAAGTCAAATATTAGTAAATTATGAATATAGGCAATATATTTGTCTCTATTACCAATGTTAGTGTGTAATTGAAGAGGAGAAAATAATTTTATCTCCATCTCATCTAACACATATAGATAACAATGGATAAAGTAGCAATACTTAGATCATATAATGAAAGAAAAGGTGTTAGATGAAATATTAAGGAACCCATTTTCCTCCTCCTAAAAAGATTAGAATTAGATAATAAAGGTTAAGATATCATCGAGATGCTTTTAAATAGAAAGGGAATGTTAAATATATAGGCAATTGAAAAGACTAGAGATATTAGTTATTAACTCAATACCAACATCTAAGACATAGATGATTTTCAAATAATTGGTGGTTGCAATGCCAAAGGAGATTTTTGAATACCTTTACATGTAGGCTTATTTAAAAAAAAATAATGTATAAATGTTAAATATCTTTCCCAATGATCTTTGAAATGCCTTTTAGAAAATAATTATATAAGTAACCAATGCCTTAATTTCTCAATGAATTTTATTATTTCACTTGAATTCACTTTACATGTTTGTGTTTAATTTAATTGCCATCTTATGTTTTCCTACAAATTAAAAAATTCCACCATATAACTATAAATGTTGGTTATTGTGAAAGCCATCATCTTATTTATCACAATAATTAAAAAAATACCACAATTTTTATTGATGTTGGTTTTTACTATGATTGATGTCTATCAATCATCATAGAATTGCAATTCTATAGTAGTGTCTTTTGACTTTAATAAGGATGATCAAAGTTTCGATTTGTTGTTAAATAATAAACAAATAAACTTATTTGAGGGTTATAGAATTCCTTCAAATGAGGAGATCAAAGATGACAAGAAATATTGCAAGTAACACAATATGTTTGGCCATATAATTAACAACTTTCTTCATTTTAGGGAAATGATTGAAAAGGCCATTAAGTAAGGGAGATAGAAATTTTTCGATAAAGGCAAAAGGATATTAGCAGAAAAGGATCCTTTTCCTATAGTTTCCAACTTTGCCAAATCAATGGAGGAATTTGACATGGATGTTAATGACCTCTGTTACTATGAATATAATGATCCACCAAGCATCCTTTCATTCCTAAAGCCTACCCTAACAAGTAAGAGTCAAACATGAACTTCATCAAAAGGATCCAAGTCGAAGGGGTGTGCTAAAAATTTTCCTTAGGTTTGCAAAATATCTTGATAAGTTAAAGGTTGTACTATGCAATAAAAAATTAAAAAGATTGAATTAATCTTAAGGTTCAAAAAACTAGCAGATGACCAAAAAAAGACCTTATGAAAAGTAAAAAGGTTCAACAAAGGGAAAGAAAAAGAAAGATTTATTTTTAATTGGTTGTATTATAGCTAACTTAGCTAGCATATGAAAGCTAAAAGTGACAATCCGAAGACCCCATGGATCAAGAACAAACTAAACCTTGACAAAGGAAACCAAGGTTCATTGAAGGAAGGAACAAATGGTTTAACCCATAACATTAATAACCCCCATCGAGTAAGACATAAAAGAGAATAATATAAAGGTACGTTGCATACAGAAGAAAGGAAAAGAAAGGCCATCAATCTAGGATGCTTTTTAGCCTAAGTCAGACTAGTGGCATTAAAGATTAAAAAAAAGACAAAAAAAGGAAAACATATTTCACTTAATTGAAAACATAAGGTCAGAAAATGGACCTTGATACTAATGTGATAACCATTTTGTCACCTTTATTTGCCATTGTTGAAGAGGCTGGTATTGAAGAAGACTTTGATGATGAGTCATTGTTAGGCCCTGCATGTTAAGGCACATGTAAATGGTTGACCCATGAGCAAGGTTTTGATTGATAGTGAAATTGTTGTGAACTTGATGCTTAGGTTGACTTTTGTTTGACTAGCCAAATAGTTAAAAAACTTGATGCTATCCAACATTGTCATGACTAATTTTAATGGCAAAATGTTAGCAAATAAAGAAATGGTATTAATTGACTCGAAAGTTACCATGGTGACATGGCACTAATTGTTTGTGATGATTCCATCTAAGGATAATTACAACTGACTGCTTGGCTAGGATTGGATACATGTTGTTAGTGTAGTTCCTTCCACCCTTTATGAAAGGATGCCCATATGGGAGAAAGGTGGGACAATTGAATGTGTGGAAGTTAATGACAGCCTCTATTATGTGTAACAATGCAAATTCAAAATCCTAAAATTTAATAATAAAAATTTTGTATACAGAAGTACATGCATGTTTAATTTGTGGCAAAGTTAAAAAAATTACAAAATTTAAAAATAGGGAGAAAAGTAATAACTTTAAAACTAAAAATGTAATCTCATTTTTGAAAGCTTTAATAAAACTATGCAAACATTTCTTCTAATTTAAAAATTCCTGAATAGATTAAAGAAAAAAGAAAAGAAAACAATATTTAAACTATAATGAAAAATTAAGTTTTAAAAACATAAAAAATTTGCATATTTTAAACTAGGAAAAAATCAGGTAATTTTGTTAAATCTTAGGCTTCATTTGTCATGTTTGAAAATATTTTCTATTAGAAAATATCATTTGCATATATATATATATATATATATATATATATATATATATATTAATGAAAAAGTGATATGATACTTATATTGATAGTTAAAAAAATGATATTTAGAGGTATATAATGGAGAAAAATATTTTTCTCTTTAAAATAGAGAAGGTTACTTTTTCCAAACTTTTCATGTTTAACATTAAGCAAATAAAATATTTTTTCTTATCTTAATATTTTATAACTATGTTTTATAGAGCACATTTTCCATTGAAATAAAAAGAATCTTAGGAGAACTCAAAATATTATTTCTAAAAAATTGATATATTTTAAAGAGCAAAACTTGTTGTACATGGTATTTCAAGAGCACATAATATTTTCAATAAGTAGAATGAACTCATAGTTGATGTATAGAGGAATATGATATGAGTAATAATTTAGTTAGGTTAAATATATTTGAAAATATATACAATATATATTAATAAAAGAATGGAATTTTTAAACTCTTTTTGATATAAATTATTAAACACATCCTTACTTAGTAATAAAGAAAAAGTTATACATATAATTGTCAAATAATATTTTTATATAATTATTTTATTTTTCTTGTTGTTTAGAATTCCAAAGTTAAGTTTATATTTAAATTTTTTTATTCATTTATTAATCCAATTTATAATATTATTTTTATAAGATATATTGTTGTACTTTTCATTATACTAGATTTGACATTTGTAACAGGTCTCTCCTTCTCCCCCCCCCAAAAAAAGAGAGGATTTATTAAGGGTAATGCTTGGATTTAAGGATGAAAAAATGGAGAGAGTTTAGCTTTCATTGGGTGTTGTCATGTTGATAGGGGATCAATTATATTTTAATGTATTAAAAAATTAGCAGTTAGTAGATTGAAAAAATGAAAGGAGTTTTAATTATGACATACAAAAAAAATCTTCAAAAAAAAGTCAAATCTTTTTATCTTTCTTTCTCTTTTTTTTTATCTTCACTTCACTCAAAAACATGACTATATTGATATGAATCGAAAAAAAGAAGCCACATTGTTGTAACTTACACTTCTAGTCTTTAATTCCCCTCTTCCCTCTATTTTTTTTTCTAACAAAATGGTAAGTAGGAGTGTTCTCTCTATCCTACTACCAAGTAGGGTATTAGTAACATACTGAGATGTAGAAGTTTA
Organism: Sindora glabra; assembly: GCA_020226215.1. Classification (NCBI taxonomy): domain Eukaryota; kingdom Viridiplantae; phylum Streptophyta; class Magnoliopsida; order Fabales; family Fabaceae; genus Sindora; species Sindora glabra. The sequence goes on along the minus strand of CM035232.1, from coordinate 52,914,052 downwards.
TTTAAAAATTATTATCAAGTTTAACTAGACTGGAAAATAATGATTCAATTAAATCAGAAGTTTTGCCCTAACACTTGGTAACATATAATTGTCTTTTAAACAAAATAAAATAAAATGTCAATCAGATTTATGAATTTCTACAATTGGCCATTAAATTTAACAACAATAGCATGCAGCTTATATATAGAGATAATATAAAATTTCAAAATATGCTATTTTGCAACCACTGAAGATAAAATGGTAGTAACCTCAGAAAAGGTAAATTGATTTCACTGTATTATTATCTGTAACTGAATCTTTAGAACCCCTTATCTAAAGAAGTATTACTATAATTTATGACCTTTTTCGATATAGTTAATTAAATTCGATTTATAGAATAGTGTATATTTCTGAGGGAGAACATAATATAATTATAAAAACAAATTAAAGCAGGTTTGGTTGTGTCTATGATCAAGAACTCAAGTTATGATACCAGAGATTCGACGCCAATTAATACTTAAACAGAAACACATGAATTCATCTTATTTGAACTGTGTATTAATATAGTTGAGAAAAATAAGAAACATGTTTTCAAAATTAATCCTCACTCAGATTGTATAATATTACAATTCATAATTTAAAAAACGCATTCTACGTTTATATATCATAATTTATGATGAAGAAATTAAGACACACCAAAGAAGAAAGGTTAGCTAATGTGAAGGCTAAACAATTGTTCATACTTTTTATGGATATATATTGGCCAATGGCCAAAATGCCCAAGTAATAATGCAATACAGTCAAAACATATCTATGGCCTATATATACAACAGTCTTGCATCTTCTACCGCATCTTGTCAAGGAAGCGGTAATAAGCAAATCTCCATGATCTACTAATGAACAATGGACCCACAACACCCCAGAACCCCACAATGAAACCCAATGCCATGCTCACGTAAAACCAATGTATTTCATGCCCTTTTGCTTTGCCAATTTGATCAATATCATCAGTTGAAACAGATGGAGTACAATTTGTAGGAAGAGGAGGCCCGCAAAGGTCATTGCCAATAAAGCTTGATGCTTCAAAGCTTTGCAATTGAGTGCCTCTTGGAATTTCACCTTTCAAATTGTTAAAAGACAAATCCAAATTGTTGAGGAAACTTAGATTTGTAATGCTTTGGGGGATTTTACCAGAAAGTTGATTCCTTGAGAAGTCGATGGATAATAATGATCTCATATTTCCAATGGTTTCAGGAATTTGGCCTGTTAGAAGATTTTTAGAAAGATTTAAAAGAAGCAATCCTTTGAGACTTGTTATCTCCCCTGGTATCTCACCTGATAATTTGTTATGAGAAACATCAATTACTGTTAAGAGTCCAAGTGTGGTGTTGTACTCAGTCAATCTGCCTCTCACCATTACAAATGAATTCACCATATCCTCTCCAATACTAGAAAGAGCAAAGATAGATGGTTGTGTTGTATTTATTGGTGTTTTCATGGCACTTAGATGATGAAGACATTTTGGCATATGCCCTGATAGATTATTCCCTGAAATATCCAACACTTGAAGAAAAGTAAGTTTACATATATTCCTGGGGATTTGGCCACTAAATCTATTTGAACGAAGGCTAAGAATCATCAATCCCATTAGCCTCTTTCCAATCCAAGCAGGAACATTTCCAGTAAGTCTGTTTTCTCCAAGATCTAGGGCAATCAAATATGTGCAATTTTTCAATGAGTTTGGAAACTTTCCTGAAAGTTTATTACCACGAAGGACCAATTCCTCAAGGGAAGCTAAATTTCCTAGGGAAGATGGAATTCTGCCAGTGAAATAATTATTTTGCAATCTAATGATTCTCAATGATTCCCATCCCATCCAACAGTCAGGTATTTTTCCTGATAAATGATTCGATGCTAGAATGAGAGATTCCAAGTTACCATGTTGAAATCGTTGTTGACATAAAAAATTTGCAATGGTTCCTGAAAACAAATTGTTTGAGAGATCTAAATAACTCACATTAGGGGATATGTAAGGTAATTGACCACTCAATTGGTTTGAGCTCAAATCGATGAATGTGAATGTAATGGGATAATTGGAGGTGTTTGGGAGTTGTCCAAAGATTTGATTGTGAGAGAGATCAAAATAGGAATAATCATAAGAACTGAATGAGTTCCAAAATGAAATGGGGATGGAATCAGATATGGATGTGTTTGATATGTCTAAATAATGAAGATGCTTTTGTGATTGGATCCATGATGGAAACTTGGGACCTAATCGCCACAAACTCAAGTACAGCTGTCGAAGTTGGAAACAAGGACTCCAATTGGGTCTCACTTTTAAAGTGAGTTGGTTGTTGTAAGCATAGAGAACCTGTAAACTTGTAAAATTTGCAAGGTGATCTTCTATAACAACACCTTGAAATAAGTTATGTTGAATAGAAAGATATTGCAGTTTAAAAAGTGATGATCCCAAGATTTCAAAAGGATTTCCAATGAATTGATTTCTTTGCAAGTCAAGATATTTCAAAGATTCAAGTTTTCCTAATGAATTAGGAAGTTTACCTTGAATAGAGTTGTTATAAAGTTCAAGCACAAAAAGATTTATAAAGGTCCCAATTTGATCAGTCAAGTGGCCAAATAGTTTGGAATCAGTCAAAGAAAAAATTTGCAGTTTCTGTGAAACACATCCTTGGAAAATTTTCAAGATTTCAGAAACCTCCTGATTGGCTTTGAGTTTAGAGACATAAAACTCCCTCATGTTGTACAAATTTCCCATGGATCTTGGAATTTTTCCTTCAAATTGATTATTTGATAGATCAAGTCTAACAAGAGAAGTCAAGTTTCCAATGGCATTTGATATTTCTCCACACAAATTGTTGTTAGAGAGGATAAGAAACTTGAGATGAGCAAAGTTGTATAACCATGTGGGTATGGTAGATATCTGGTTGTTGGAAAGATCAAGATTTTCAAGATGAGTGAAATTTTGAATACTATCAGGAATTGGACCTTGGAAATCATTGCTCTTTAAATTAAGAGAGATCAAATGAGTAAATCTATTCAATGGCTTGAGCAGGGTAGAGTTGAACCAATTGTTAGAAAGATCAAGATGTTCAAGATAAGTGAGATTTTGAATTACACTTGGAATTGGACCTTGAAAATCATTGTGTCCCAAATTGAGAGAGACCAAATGAGGAAAGCTATTCAACCACATGGGCATGGTAGAGTTGAACTGATTGTAAGAAAGATCAAGATTTTCAAGATTAGTGAGATTTTGAATACCATCAGGAATTGGACCTTGGAAGTAATTCCCTCTCAAATTAAGAGAGACCAGTTTTTTAAGTCCAAATATCCATTTTGGGAACAAAAATGACTGCTGATAGTAGTAATTATAAGAAAGATCAAGAATGACCAAAGATGACAAGTTGGTGCTTGGGTATTCAATTGATATATTAAGCCCACAAAAGGCCAAGTACAGCTCCATCAAAGAAGGAAGTGCCTCTAGAACATGTGGCAAATCAGAAGCTGTAGATAGGTTGGCATAACCGAGGTCAAGATATTGGAGTGAGTAAAGAGGCAAAAGCCATTGAACATTTCTGGCATATAAATTATAATTGCCACTGAGGTCGAGATAGCACAAATTTGAGAGATTTGCTATCTGATGAGGAATCACTCCGCTGAAGTATGAATTTGATAGATTCAAATGTGTCAAACTGATGATTGACCCAATGAATGGCGGAATTCGTATACCTCCAAAGTCATTACCGCTCAAGTCAATGTAAGTCATATGCTTCAAATCAAGCAAAGAAGAGCTTATCTCACCTCCAAACCTTGATCTCTCATAAGCTTCGTATTGCTCCTCATAAGAAATATCATAGTAATCGTAAAAATAATCGTAAGAAGGCGGAGAGCTTCTGAGATGGAGTTCAACCACATGGCCTGTTAGATTGCTGCAAACAACACCTGTCCACTTGCAACAATTCTCCTTTCCATTCCAAGAACGAAGCCTGTTTGTTGAATCCTTAAGATGTTGCTTAAATTCAAGGAGGGCCTCCCGCTCACTTGCAATGCATTGAACCTGAGAGCTTTCACTGTAAATGGAAAAATGAAGAGTGAGTATAGTAAGAAAGAAAAGGAAAAAGGATAGAATGGCATTGAGTAAAAGCATCATGAGAGGAAATGAAACTTGTTTTCTTGTGGTGTTTGCTGGTTGATATGAAGCGGCCTTTGATGAGGTATTTATAATGGTAGTGGGAGGAGATATAAAGAAACGAATTTCATAGTATTACTACGGAGCACTCTAAGAGGAAGTTAGGAAGAAAGGGGTAGTTACAAACAAATGGTCCCAGGATGCGGCTTCAGCGGATCTGCATATATATATATATATAAAAGAAAATTTTAGGCCCAATTCATACGTCTTTACCAAAGTCTTCCAGTGCGTGCGTAGCACTTTTTTTTTTAAAAAGAAGTTACTGCAAAAAATTAAAATTACAAAAAGATATGTTCTATTTGATAAGTATTATATTTCAGGTTGTGTGGTAAAAAAATAAAATTTACCACTTTTAAAGGAAGTTGATTTTTTTACTGTCACAACGTCATATATTATTTCACTAATCACAAGATAAAATATAACAATTTCCCATGTATTTTTCGACAAAACAAATGTCATGTGATTTATATTCTTTTAATCAGCTTTTCGTCATTTTTATATTTGAAAATTATAAACGCCTTATTCCATGTCCCAAATTAAAAAGATAAATAAATCTTTCAACACTTCCTTGAAAAGGAAAGTTTCATGATATTTGCAAGTTTTTTTTATATATTTTATAAAAATTTGTATGAAATTTTTTTGCAAGTTTTTTATTTAAATATATAAAAGAATTTTTATTTAAATATAAAAAATTTCTAAATAAAAATTGTATGAAATTTTATACAAATTTTATAAAAAAAATTTTCATGATCAATACAATTTTTTTGCAACTTTTTTTACATATTTTATAAAATTTTTATGAAATTTTAAAATCTTTTATAAAAATTTGAAATTTTTTAGAGAACTCTCAAGGTAGGAATGGCAATGATAAGAGCACGGAGAGGGGAGTAAGATATTCTACTCATTCTCAGCCCAAAATATTCCACGGTCCACCCTTCCTTGTCTCGTTGCTTCCATGAGTAAAGTTTTTAATATGCATACCCATCCCATCAAATGTTTGAATCCCCACACTTATCATCATTTTCCTATTTTATTTAAATGATATATATTTACATGTACCTACTATAATTTTTAATAAAAATTAAAAATATCAAATTATTTTTATTTTATTTATCTCATTATAATTTATCTATATCTTATTATATTTATCATACTTATCTATATCTTATTTTTTAATAAAATAATAACCACATAAAAATTCTAATAATATTAATACAATAATGAATAACATTTTCTTCTGTTAAAGTTTATCTTTAGAAATTTTTATATTTAAAATAACTGGATATATACAAAGTTTAATTTTTCTTTTTATTATATATCAAATTTATATATAAATATAAATTATTATATATTATTTAATTATAGCTTGTATAATATAGGTATGGGGGAGGGTTGAGTGATATAATCCCTGTAACCATACTTGCACTTAATAAAATTTTCACAAAAATCTCCTTACCAGTACCTATATCCATTTTTGAGGCTCCATACCCATCCTCAAATGGGTAAAAATTGGTGATACCCATTAAGTATAAGTCAAATTATCTTTCCTACTCAGAGAGATAATTTATGTTATAATTTTTGTAATAAACATTTTCAATTTTTTCATGGAATCCCAAAGCTCAAAATTCAAAACTGTCAAACCCTAAATATTCAGCACATGAATATTTAAATCTAAAAATCCTTAAAATTAATTTTAAATTCAAGCCTCTACGCACTAATCCTTCAACAATATTAACCTGCACCTAAATCTATAATCTTAATTTAATAACCTATGTATGAAATGTCTAAATATAATATTTTATCTCCTTGAATGATTAATTCTATTTTTAGAATTATTATATATATTATTTGTAATTTATTTTTTGTACTTTAATTAATAAAATAAATATAACATATACTTTAATAGAAAATAATTTTCAATTATTACAAAAAAATTTTCATTAATAAAAATTGAAATATAATATATTTCAATATAAAATCAATTTTCCATTATCAGAAAAAAAAGGCCTTAATTTGCGATCAATAGAAAATAAAATATGATACATTTTAATAAGAAAATCATTTTTCCATTATCACTAAAAAATTATTCCATTGATAAAAAATGAAAGATAATAGATTTTGATATGAAAATCATTTTTCACTATAAAAATAATTTTTAAATAACTAAGAACAAAATTTAATACGATTTAATATGAAAATAAATTTTCCATTATCACCAAAAAAATTTATTTCATTAATAAAAAATTGATAGATTTTGAAATGAAAATTGTTTTTCCTTATCAAGAAAATAATTTTGATAGAAATATAATTTCAAACTGTTAGAAGATATTTACTAAAAAAAGCCATAAAGCATATGATCGGAGTTTTCATGAAAATCTATGTCAAATATTTAATTAGGACTCACGCCATTACATATTAATTGAATGAATATAGTCTGTTACTCTTATGAAGAAGAAAGAAAATCTTCGATGAGGAAAATCTTGATAGCCTTCCTAAAATGGAGGGGTTTTAATTATACATAGGAGGTTACTTTTCTAAAATACGTCAGTGAATTCATCCACCATCAAAATCTATGTCTTTATGGACTACCGGAAGTCATTATAGAATTAGCCACTAAAATAAAAGATGTTGATAATGGAGTAAGAATGAGTAAATTTTTCATCATCAAAAGGATTCGAATTCACTGATGGTCAAAATTAATTAAATTATTATATAAATATATAATTTTTAAAAATTATATAATTTTATAATTTAATTTAATTATTAATACAAAATCTACTAATTATTTTTATTATTCTCATATAAAATTAGTCTTCTCACTTTTTGTTACTTGTATTACGGACTAGCGCATCACTCACTATGAATGAAAATAAAAAATTTATGGGTATATGCAAGAAATTAAGATCCCATGCCCATCTAGATCTTTTTTACAATTACAATGAGACTCAATGATTTAAGGAAGAAGAACAATATGAATTTAGATGCAAAAACTTCTAATCGTAAATGTTATTAATTATCATTGTTTTTATAACAATAGAAGTGATTAAACAACTGAGAGTTATTTAGTTTGGAGAAATTAGGAAAGATAAATAGAATTGAATGTTCACATTCCTTTTGTATGTGTTTAATTTAGAAATATTTTAGTCCATTTCTTCATTTTTTTTTCTTAATAGAATTACTCAAATGAGATAATGGTGATTTTCCTAATTTTTCATATAGTGTGTTTAGATATGGTATTTAAGTTTTATAGGCTAAAATGCTTTGTATGACAACAATCAAATAGAGCTAATTCTAAGCAAAAAATTTAAGTTACCAAATTTAGTATTTTAAATTTAACTAAACTGGGTGTCATTTTATAAATTTCACATTTACTCTTGAAACACCATATTGATCATCATATTCATTCATGAGATCTAAGCACAATTATCATTTTTAAAGTCTAAAATTTCAAAATCTCTAATGTTTCTTAAATTCTTTATCCAAACACAACATCATGGAATTCAATTTCTACATTTTTGCATTTTGATTTTATCATCTTCAATGATGATAATATAAATAATAATAATTAATAATAATCAGAATAATAATATTAACATGTAATGAAAATAAAATATTAATCATAATGATTATAATATTAAAATGAAAATAATAATAAATTATAAAATAATAATTATAATAATAAAAACAAAAATAACTGTAAAATGATGAAAAATAAATAACAAAAATAAAAATAAAAGAAATAATAATATTAATAAGAAAATGATAAAAATTAATAAATAAAATTCCTAAATGTTAATAATAATATAATAAGATAATAACTATTGGAAAATAATAACTAATAAATAAATAATAGAAGAAAAACAAAATAATAATAATAATAAAATATTAAATAATCATAAATGTAATAATATTTGTAAATATTTATAATTAAAAACAATTCTAGTTATAAAAATAAAAATATAATTTAATAATAATAAATATAATAATTATTTTAAAAAAATAAAAAATTTATTTTGCCTTAGTGTATCAATTATTAACAAAGTATTATTTGAACTAGATAAAATGAATAATTATGAGATATTTATTTCCTTTTCCACCATTTCTTTTTTATTGATTTATTTCCCTTTCCTCAATTGATCTAAATGACCTCTAGATATACATAATTGTAAGATTTTGGAATTAAACGCAAGATGTAGAAAAAGAAAAAACTTCCAAGGAATATTTTATACCCCATGGGCTGAAGAAATTTATTTGGTAACGAGTCAATTATGCTCAAATTTTTTCATAAATAATTAGTTTGATATAAGGATACAAGCAAGTCAAGTTATTTATTAGTAGTTTGAAATTAACTTGTAAAAAATTTGATTTGAGCTCAACTTTAAATGAAAGTCAGGCTTAAATTTTATATTACTCGATTTGAACTATTCATAGCCTAAATAAGCTTAAAAATAAAAATCATATTTTTATTTTGATACTATATGTAAATAACGTAATGCATAAAAAATTCAATCATATGAGTAACTATTAAAGTATTCAATCATATGAGTATTAAGGTTGCTTGAAGAAGCATGGTGTTTGTTTGAATTAATTAATTTTTACTAAGTTGAATTGTTAGTATTATGTGATAATTGTGTAAATACTTTTTAATAAATTTAATAATTACAGAAAATTTATAGTGATAAATAAAATGAGATAAAAATTTTGATATTTGGTTTATTTGTAAAAGATGAGATTTCATATAATCAAATTTAGATGAAATAAAAAATTATTCGAGTAAAGTTGCAAATTTATTTAGGTTCATAGTCATTAAAAATATGAATTTAAATTTGAATATTTCAAATTTGATTTGAAATTAATATCTAATAGCATACTATTCAAATAAATTCATGTAAACTTACTTTGACTTGTATTTGAGTCAGGTTTGAAATCAAATGTGAATTACTTATGTTTAATAATATTTATTTTGAGTTTAAGTTCACTTATTTTTTATGAATTTAAACTTAAAGCACATAAAAATTCAACTCAAGTCAATTTATCTGGACCCTAAATTTAATATCAACTCCTATTCATTTGTTTTCATTCTCTTACTCACAAAAAAACAATATCAACTGACTAAGAGCATTCAAAGTCCACCTCTGCCAGCTACGGCCTTTTCTAGACAAAATTAAATCATATGAATGATGAATGATTCTCCATCACAACATACCAATTTATGAAATAATCCCTCGTATGGGCAAACGATATTTAGCCGCCAAAGACTTGGCAGCAAAGAAAACAACTCACGAAAGGAATTTGGTTGTATTTAAAAAGAAAAAAAAAAGATTCACAACCACTTGAACGCAATATTACAGTTGTAGATCACATCTTTCACATTTTTAAATTGCGATGGCTGTATTTTTTCACATTTTTCTGCATCGCATAAAATCCCAACTTCAACCATAATCGCAATTTAAATTCATAGTTTAGTATGATAAATGAATTAATTTTTAATTTATTGACTTAAACAATAAGTTGTAAGTTAATATTTAAATAAGTATATTTAAAGATTAACTTACAACCTATTATACTAATTTATTTTAAAAAATAAATTCTGATTTCATAAAGTATTCTAAATGGCTTCTAATTGACAACTTAAAACATATCAATTTTTCTTTTAAATTTATCCTTTTTTCTAATTAAATAATAACGCATACCCTTAATTATACAAATCTAATTTTTTTTTTAATATTACCTCCAGCCCCCTCACGAAATTGACTCATCCTAGCTTCTACACCACCGAAAGACTCACCGCAACACTGTCGGCAACCTCTCTGCAGCATCAATGGTTTCCAATTTTATGATATATCGCTAATGTACCTTCCAAAAATCGGATGATAATATTGAAACCGTGCGTTGTACTCAGTTAAAGCATATTAATTGTTGTTTTTCTTTAGCAATTGCAAATGCGAAAAAAGAAGGCACTTGTGCATAATATATATGACCTATGCATATAAATTCAATATAAATAATCAAATAAAAATAAATACGTAAATTAATAAATATTTAAATGATAAATCATAGTTAATTAAATTTAGGTATGAATAATAAATAAATACATATATGATATCATAAAATATAATTAATTCAATTTTAAGCAATTATATCCTTATTTTGAATCATATGTAATTAAAAAGAAATATGTTAATAAATATGTATTTTCATAAAATATAATTATTATATTTTACATAATTATATTCTTATTTTCACTAGTAAATAAAAATAAATAAATAAATAAATATGTAATATCAAAAAATTTTAATTGATTAAATTTTAGACAATCATATTCTTATTTTGAAAATCTTAATTGCATTACCATATATTGATCTAAAAATAAATATAAATTAATTTAATTCATATATCTATCTATATTAATATACTTTTTATGATATTTTACATTTTTTATTTAATTCAACAATTAATTTCATTAAATACTTCTAATGCAATTAACTAGTTTATTGACTTTCAATTAATTTATCAACCACGTGCGATAAACATACCCTTTGCCTCACAAATTTGACTAATGGCGAAGGTCCTTTTATAAAATATTAATAGTTTTGATATTGATACAGTAAGTTTTTGCTATTAAATGCAAAATTAGTCTAAAGTAGTTTTCATGTTTTCGTATGTTAATTTTATATTTTTTTTATGAAACAAATGAGAGTAGTAATTGAAGATTTTTCATTGAAATTAATTGATGACAGTAGCTGGACAAATCAAAATTAAGGAATAATTAAAGTAACATGGTTTAAGCCTTTTCTTTTTATAATTATGAGAGTGGTTAAATCACAAATGCACACACAAAAAGATATGAATCGAGTCTCAAATATAACAAAAGTACAAAATTTTCTTTAAAATATATCATGTGCCTCTTGAACAAAGACTCATGACTGATTTAAGATCACTTGTACTAAAAGTATATATATATATATATATATATATATATATATATATATATATATATATATATATATATATATATATATATTGGAGAAACTCCCATTTACTTACATAGGAGTGAAGAACTTTGATGTTACTTTTATGTCCTTTAATTTAAAAAATAACGATTAAGTATTCTAATATTTTATAGTTATAAACACAATGAAATATTCTTTTAATGGAAGGTGTTTTCCAACAAACAAAGGAATCATAAACCTTACAAGGTCAAACTAAAAACAGGAAAATCAAGAAGGAGTAAAGTGAAAGTTTTAGGTAGAACTTTATATTCGTAATTGTCTAAGAGTTTAGTAATTTATTCGGGGCTCAAGTTGATGCATTTATTCTTTCTGCATTCAAGTTATCATAAATCCCCGCTTGCCTAAAACATTTTTTTATTTGCTGAAAAATATATTTATTTATATAAAATAAAAAATAATATATCACTAATATATGTACATTGATTTAAAAAATTATGATACCTAATAGTATAATAGTGGAGAAAAACTATTTTTTTCTTTGAAATATAGGATATTATGATATGTCTGAATATATTTTTATTTTTGTATTTTTAGAAACTTAACATATTAGGATGTTTTTGGATATGTTTTTATTTTTTTATTTTCAAAAAAATATTCTTAAAAATTATTATTAAATACATATTTTTTATTTTCAAAAGTAATTTTTAGATTAAAGGAAAATAAAAAATAGAGAGTAGTTAATATTACAAATAAAGAAATATTTTACTTAATTACAAAATTGGCATTAAAAATAAGAGAACAAATTCAAAAACTAATTAAAATTTTTTCTATTTTTAAGTTACATATTTGAAATTACAATTTTCTAAAAATAGATTTTCAAATAGGTTCTTCTATTTTTAAAAATAAAAAATAAAAATTATTTTTTAAAATAATAAAGAAACATATGCTTATTTTCTATTATACTCTTCACATTTTACATTAAACAAATAGAATATTTATCATCATCTTAATACTTTAAAATTATACTTCTATTAAACATGTTTTCCATTAAAATAACAGACCCTTAATAGCAAGAGCATTATATATGAAAATACAAGAAAATTCAAAATTCTAAAACAAGTGGTTTATTGGATTCATTTATAACTATCATTTCTTCACAATTATCTTTCAGGAGGTGTGAATTCATTACGTGTGCAACCAAACACTTTGAAGATCTAGAAAGATTTGCATTTTTCACATCGAAAGTCTTCATTCTACACAAACAGACAAATGCTATTGAAAAAAGTTGCAGTTTTTACGAAAATTTTACGTGAAAAGTAGAAAAGTTGTAATTCTTTTTACATAATTTTATAATTTTTAATAAAAATATTATAAATATGTAATAATTTGCATGCAATAATTATATAAGAAATTACAATTCCATCACTTAAAATTACAACAATATTAATATGTAGTAATTCCAAATTTTAATCATAAAAGTAAATAAGAAAAATCTAATAAAAATAAAAGAACTGTAACAACAATCAAATCCCATTGCACCCAACATATAAGTAATAGACTTTAGATGCACAAAGTAAAGGCCTTTCGTTCTAGACCAACGATCATCGAACGGCATCCAAACGCAAAGTAGAAAAATGTAATTATATAAATAAATGATAAAAGTCTAATAACAAAAGTAGTAAAGTTGCAATTTTTCAATCATGTTCATTTAGGGTTTGATGTTGAATCATTGCATGTGTAAATCTACTAAGTTAGTAAGTATTCTACTCTATTTGTTTTGACAGAAAATATCTTTTATAAGAATATAGTTATAAATCATTATGATGGTGAAAAATGGTTTAGATATGCATTGTTAAGTATAAGAAGTCTAATGAATGATAACTTCCCCTTTTTTAAAGAGGAAATTATTTTCATTTACTATTATAATTTTAGTTGTCATTTTTTTATTATAAAATATAATTGTACATAACACTTTTTTATTTATGTACAGTAAAATAATGTTTTTCTATGAAAATATCTTTCAAAAAATAAATTTATCCTTATTGTAAAAAAAAAAATCAACATTCATTCATTTTTTCATAAATTAAGTGAAGACTTGGGTGACTTGTGCAAGATGTGGAGCCATCCATTTGATATATAGAAATGTTGAGAGTGATTGATTGGTTGAGTTCAAAGAAAATGAAAGTACAGGAAGATCATTCAAATCTGACTCTACCCAACAAACAAGTAATGGATTATAGCCACACAACAAACCATTTTGTAACTAATCATCACTTTGTATAGTCCCCCAGCGACGGTCATTGAATGATAAACAAACATGAAAAGGCTACATCTAAAAGAGATAGGGCATTAAAACAAACATCCAATGATTTCTTTTAATTTATAAACCTTATAAAAGAAATGTCAAACCATGACATTAAGTAATGAATTTTATGGTACTCCAAAAGTATCAAAATTTAGAGTGATGCGATAATGTCAAAAATTATTAAATTGAAATTATGTAATTACATCATTAAAAGCAGGATAGTTATTATTGAATAATTTCAGTCTAGTAATTCCAAAACTTGTTACACCACTTTAAATTTTGAAATTCTAAAAGTACCATAACAAATATCCCTTAAACTATATGTAATTTAGAGCATGGTTGATGTTATATTTATTTCTAATTCTAAAATTCAAATTTCTATAGCTTAAATTGCTAAAATTCTATTATAATCTCTTGTGCAAATGTTACAACTATTTTTCTTAGTCTAAGTTTGGCTAGTCGGCCCAATTTTATATATATATATTTTTTATGCCCAAATCTAGTCCATACTAAGCATGACTCAGCTTAAGTTAATTTTAAAATTTAAATATATATATTATAATTAAATTTTATAAACATATAAAGTATATTTATATTTATATATATTATATTTAACATATTTAATAAAAATATCATTGAAAAAAAATCATCCTATGTTAATTCTTTTTTATTAGAATTTGTATCACACAAAATATATTAGATATATTATATAATAAAATATTTAATATATAAATATGAAATAATGCCAAATCTAAGGAGGGCCCATTTTAAATATACAAGCCTAGACTCGGTCTATTTATAAAATAAAGCCTAAAATGTTGTTTGAAACCCAACGCTTGGGTCTAATTTTTTAATTCAAATCCTATCTATTTTAGGTTAGATTCAAATAAAAAACCGGATCAAGTTGCATTTATTTTTAATTCAAACCCTTGGTATAGTTTCAGATCTTTTTGTAATGGCATCTTTTTAGGGAGAATCACTTGTTTACTTTATATGCCAGTCGAAAGCTTTTATATCATTTGCATGTCTCGTAATTAACAAAATAATTGTAGTGTGTAACGGAAAAACAACACTTGCAGTAAAGAGGTAGATGTTATTTTTCTCCAATGCAACTTCACACAGTTAAGCTAATAGACATCTTTTATGAGTAGTATTTTGTAATTATAAACATAATAAAAGATTCTACTTTCGAAAGGTGTTTCCCAATATTAAATGGTGGATTAATGATAGTGGAATATGTTAAAAATTCTAGATTCAAACTTTTTCTTGAAGATAAAAAAGAGTATTTTCCAAAAAAGGAAAGAATTATAAATCTTACAAGGCCAAACTGAGAACGAGAAAATCAAGAATAAGTCAAGTGATTTTAAGCCCCAAAAACACTCACTATTACTTACGGGCGATTGTCTAAGAATGTAGAATAATACACATATTTTCTAAAAAAATGATTTTAAACAAATTATATAAAATCCTTGTAATAATTGACGGTTGAAATTAAATTAAATAATATTTTCACTTTTACCAAATTTCAAAGAGTATTTTGTAACATTTTAAAAAGATATGGATATGGTAATTCCCTCATTGACTTGGATATGATGAGAGCTTTTTGTTCATCATGTACCCGAAAAAGAGTTTAGTTTTTTTTTTTTTTTGGATAATGATCAAAGTTTAGTAATTTATTTGGTGCTCTTGTTGATGCATTAGTTTTTTTTTTTTTTTTAAGATAATGTTACTTTCACTTTTTTGAATTTACTCCTTCCTCACATATTATGAGATTCACAATTATGTAAACCTTGGTATATATTTGAAGGAAGTGTATGATATACCTTGAAAAGGGGAATACGTCGAGTATTTTTTCCTTCTTTTTATGAGCAATTTAGCATTAACCTGTACTTTTAGTTAAGGGTGGCAATATTTAGCACAATACAATAATCCAACACAAATATGAGGTGCCTTATATGGGTTTGAGTTGAACTTATATGTGTTCTAATTGTGAATATCAACATGTTTAATATGAATAATAAATGAGTTAAGGTTAATATAAAATTAAATGGGTTGATATGTCAATTTAATTGAAAATTATATTAAAATATTAAAAATATTATTTGAGAAATAATTAAGAATTAAATTATAAATACTTAGATGTAATAAAAAAGAAAAAATTTAAATTATAGTTACATGATAATAAAAAATTAATATATTTAATTAATGATTAAAAATACTTTAGTAGAAAATAATAAGTAATTATATTTGATAAATATATTTATAAAATAAAATTTATTATTTAAGATTATTAAACAGGTTAGATGAGTTGACTCATTTCAATATTTTAAATAAATGAATTAAGCTCACATGTAGAGGTGTCAAAATGGTTGGGTTTAATAAGTTAGTTTGAGGTCGATATAATTTTACGTGATCTATGATTGAGATTGGTATGAAAAATGATAATAGTGACCCAACTTAGTAAGAGACTGGAACTAGTTAGCCTGACCTAATAAAAAACTGACACCGATAAGTATTAACCTATTGGATTATTGGATTAGTCAGTTAGCCTGATAATAATAGTAAGTAATAAATAATTAATTTATTATATCTTTAATTTTTATATAGATATTAAAATAATAATTTTGGTATATTAAAATTAAACTTTAATAAATATGATATTAAAATTATATATATGAGCAATATTAAATAATTTTTAATATTAAAATTAATAAATTTATATATTTAATATTATCAATATATATTATTAAATTTATCAAAATAAATAATTATATTAAAATTTAAATTAATACTTTAATATTAAAATTTTGAATTATTTAAAAATTTTAAATAAATAATTTTGGTATTAATTTTAATATATTATATACATATATATAATATAATACAATATTATCTATTTTTATTATTATATAAAAAATATTATAATTATTTTTATTAGTATATTATATAAATAATCATTTATTTATATATATTTGGTAATATATAAATTATTAAATATATTTATTTTTATATAATACTTTGGCATTGATCAATATATATTTAATAATATATATGTATTTTATTAAATAAAATAAATATATATAATAAATATATAATATAAAATTTATTTTATTATATATAAATATACAATATATATTAATATATATTTATTTTATTAAATAAAATAAGTATATAATATAAAATTCTTGTTCAATATAAAATTTAAATTATTTTATTAAATGTATATATTCTTAAATGCAAATTCACACATTTATTAAATCTTAGTAATATATATTTATTTTATTAAATATATATTTAATAATATATATTTATTTTCATATATAATATAATGACTCATTGATATATATAAAAATTTTTTAAGTCATAATAATATATAATTATATTTAATAAATAATAATAGATTTCAATCAATTAATGATATAAAATTAATAATAAACAAAAAACTAATATGATAATAATAATAAAATGTAACAGATTATAAAAATTCGTCTAATAAATGTTGACTTGAGACTAAAACTGAAACTAGTACTGTAGCAACTTAATCTGAACCCAATTTAGTAAAGAAGTAGCCTGCTTTGGGACTGACCTGACGTACAATTTTTATCCTTTAGGTTTATCTGGTTGGATTAGGTTAACTCATTTTGACAGGTTTACTCACATAATACTATTATTGTTTAGATAAAATTAAAATTGAACTTAATTGATTTGTCACTAACCTTTGATATCGTATAAATCCAATGTACGAACACGAACTACCACTCCCACTTGCATTATATGGCTTCAATAATATTGCTGCCGATTGGCTTGTTTCCCTCTGTTAACATGCATAATCATTCCTTAATCAACAAAACAAACCAAACCTATGAATTTCTAACAATATCACAAAATTTAAGTCCATTTATTTTGTTGGAGGACACTTTTTGATAAAAAAAATTATTTATTGGTATAAAATAAAGGAGTGACATATTATGTATATACATTAATTAAAAAATTATGATACTTAATAGCATAATAATAAAAAAAATCTACTTCCTTTTTAAAATAAAGAATGTTATTTTTTTAATATACTGTTTTCTTTTAATATTGAAAAAATTATTTTATATCTTCTTAATATTTTATAATTATATACCTAGATTTTCCGTTGAAATAATCAAATTCTTAATAACAAAAGCATTATATATGAAAATATAAAAAAGTTCAAAATTCTACAAAAAGAAAAAGGCTAATTAGATTTATTTATGACTATCATTGGATCTTTACAATTATTTCTGATGAAGTGGGAATTCCTTACGTGTGGAACCAAACACTTTGAAGATCTAGAAAGACTTACAAATTTACTTTTTCATACATTATTAACAGTAATTCCAATGTTGGGTCTAAGCACAAAAAAGGTGTGCAAGAACATTCAAATTCCACTCCTCCCAAAATATAAGTAACTTTAGACATAAGGGACCACCTCATTGTTACTAATCTCTACAAAATTTCCGAATCTTCTTTCCTCCACTAATGGTCATTGAATGGCATATGGACACTTAGAAAGATAAATAGAAAATTATAATTGTAATTATATACAAATAAATAAAATCCAATGACAAAAGCAGTGGAGTTGCAAAATTTTAATTATTTACTTTTATCATTCTGAGTTAATTTGATTATGAATCATTGCGCATAAATCTAATAAATCAATCACTTTTACTATCATAAAAAATTAAGAAAAAATTATATTTTACTCTTTTCACTTAAGTCATGTGTAATTTTAAGTGTTGCAATTCATTTATTTGTATTTTTAATTATAAATACTTCACTCATCTAAACTATTTTCTATTCAAAATTTAATAAAAAACTTATATGTTTTGCATGTAATTTTTACTTCCCTAAATTTGACTCAATATGATGCTTAATAAGGACTAATTTATCCCAAGAAAATATTATTTGACACTCTCTATTTAATGATTATAGACTAAATTAGAAGATAAATCACAAATAGAATTAGATTTTTTTTGAGCAATTTAGTTCTAGGTGATGGTCAAATTGAGTTAAGATTTGAGGAAGTAAAAATTACTGGCAATGTATATAATGAGTTTTCTATTAAATTTTGGATGAAAAATAATTTAGATGAGTATAGTATTAATGATTGAAAATACAAATTGGCAAATTATAACATTCAAAATCACAAATACATTAAGTGAAAAATGATAAAATCATGTGCAGATAAAGGCTCCATTTTGCACGCCTTTAGAAGTGTTTCTCGCATTAGTTTATAAGCTATTCCAGGTAGCTTAGGTTTGATTTAATAAGTTACCTAAAGTAACTTATAACTTATAAGCTACCATTTTTTTAAATTATTTTCAAATATATCTTTGTTCTTTTTATTAATTTATAATCCATATTTTTTGTAATATAAATTTAAGTAATTTTTTAAAAATATAATTAATTATATTTTAAGTAATTATAATTTTATAATAAATAATAAAATAAAAATTATATAAGTAAATAAATATAATTAATTAAATATTAAGAATTATAATTTTATTTTAAAAATTTTAATTATATTAATATAATTTAATTTTTAGATAAATATAAATTATTTTAATTATATATATTTCTATTATTATGTTCTTTTATATTATTTTATAATTTTAATTGATTCAATAGCTAATTTTATAAAATACTTTAATTAGCTTATCAGCTATTAGCTATCAGTTAACTTATTAGTTATTTGTGTAGAACAGAGCTAAAATATAATTTTTCAAAAAATTAATATTCATTCATTCCTTTCACAAATTAAGTGAAAATTTTGGGGAGGCTATGCTATGAGGACCCCCAGTCCAGATCTCAAACCATCTATTTGGATGGGTGCAATCACTTTCATAATAGGGTCTTTGCGAATCTTCCCCCTTTTTTCTAAAATATCAGTTTGGAGAAAAAAATTTATTCTTATTTATCGAAATTAAGATAATATTTATTGTCTTATTTCAATTATTACTCTTACTATCTAAATAAATGCTCAACAATTTTATTTACTAATTGATTTTTGGTAGAAGATATATTAGTTAATTATAATTCATCTTTTTTAAAATTAAAGTTATTTACTATCTTCTTTAATTTTTTTATATTAATCTTAAAATGAAGGGAATAGGTAACTCAAATATTATTGGCATTAGTAGTACAAAGTACTAAAGTCTAAAGTCTAAGTCCATAAATATTATGAATTTGATGCAGTGTTAGCTCTTTGATTGCGCCCACGAAAATTTTCATTTTTCATTTTCCCTAAAAGACATCTAACTGTACACAATTAAATGTCTTTATAATTTTGCATTGTATTTTTTTGGCTAGACATACATGTCAAATTTGAATCTAACAATATTGAGAATAATTGGTTGGTGGGGTCCAAAGAAAATGAAAGGAGAAGAACAACATTTCAAAGTCGACTCCACCCAACATACAAGTAATGGAATGGAGCCACATAATGGACCACTTTTATAACTAATCTTTTTGCAAGTCTTCTAGCGAGAGACGTCAATGGTGGAGCAATGGTTAATTGTTTATACGAAATTGCTCGTGCTAAATTACTGATTAAATAATTCTATTTATTTTGTTGAAATATATCTTTATTAAAAAATTTTATTTAATTTTATATAAACAAATGAGTTTCATGCAACTTGCATGTGGTAGAGCAAAAAGAAAAGATCGATATCAACTTTGTCATTTTATTCTCCTCGTGGGCGTAAGGGGAGAATATAAGATTATATCCCTTTTTTATTAATTTTTTTACGGTACTCCTTTTTTCTTAACATTTTCTCTTTTTTTTCTTTAATCCACAAAATGAGTAGCAAATCACTTCATTTATTTAAAAGGGCAACTTCCTCCCTTTCCTTTCATTAAAAATTCCATTGATATTTCAGGCAATTTTTCTGCGGTTTCCATCAAGGATTTCCCATCATAATTAAGATAGCACTTTCTAAATATCATCACATATTTTCGAAATCTTCCACTTGTCCGTCTGGTAAGTAAGCTTGTCTAAATTTCTTTTGAAAGATATCAATCATCCTCATACATTTGTTTTTATGCAAAAAAAAAAATGAAAATTATTGTTATAAATTAAGGTTCTCATTTATTTTTAAAAGATTAAAATTTAATTTATTATCAGTATAAAACTTTTTCACTATTAATAAATAGAAAACGAAAGGAGAGGAAAGACATTCAAAATCAACTCTGCCCAACATATAAGTAATGGAATATAGCCACACAAACGGACCACTTTATAACTAATCTCTTTGTAGATTTTTCATATCCTCCAGCGATGACCATTCAATAGCAAACAAACTTGAAAAGGCTGTATTTGAAAGAGAGAGAGTGGTGGAGCAATGGTTGGTTGTTAATATGAAATTGCTCAAGCTAAATTACACTTGAAAATCATAAGCCCTTGTTTTTATCATTTGGGCAGCAGAGGTTGTTAGTTAAAATAGTATATAGTAAATCATAAAAAAATCCCATACTATAGTTCTGTTTATTTTGTCAGAAGATATTGAAAAATATCGTTAATTTAATTTTATATGAATAAAAGAGTTTTATTTCACTTGCGTGTCATGTTCAACAACTTGAATATTCATTTATCTTTACTAGGGTCTTCGCAAACTCTTTCATTGTTTAAAGACTTTTTCATTTAAAAAAATTATAATTATAATTATTGTTATTAAAATATTGATTATAAACATAACTTGCATCAATAATGAAATCTTTGTGACAATATAGGAATGCATAGAATTAAATAAGTTATAATGACTATTTTATTATTGTTAAGAGGAGTAAATTAATTTTCTAAAAATGTTTAAATACGCATAAAAATGCATAATAAAATGATACAAACTAAATTTTATAGAAAAAATACTTGTATTATTAATAAATATAATTAAATGAGACTTGATTCAAAAAAACTTAAAATTAATAGTAATAGAAAATGAAGGTTTAAAATAAACGTGTATCAAATACTAATAATAAGTAATTAGACTTTCAATACCTATTAATTAGAAGATGGATTAAATATCAATAGTAGGCAATGAAAGTCTAATTAAAATGAATGTCTATCAGATATTAATAATAAGCAATAATATTTGTGATAAATACTAATCAAATACCGCTACTAAAGAGCAATGAATGGCAAAATAAATTCAATCTGTGTCAATATATGCATCATAGTGGGTAATTATTAAAATCAAAGTGTAAAAAAAAAATTCACGTAAATAATTTAAAATTAAATGCTATTTGTTTTACATTTAAATTGAATATTACTTGTATTTAGTTTGTTTTTTTTAAAAAAGGAAAAATGGGACTCAGAATTTTCCAACCCCTTTTATAGATATTCAAACTTAAGTTTAAACATGCATACACTCGATTCAGGTTAGTTACACATCTAATAAAGAGTAGATGTTAGAACATAAAATATTGATGACTTACATATATAACAAAGAAATAACCATTAAAAAATAAGTTCATGGACCAAGATTTTGAATTCAATTATTTACGTTTGTAAATAAATTCATTTATCTTTGTGGGCCTTTTTATATTTGATACACTGATTGGATATTGAGCATAGATTTACTTGCTATACATTTTTTTTATTTTTTTATACGTTAATTATGAAAAGATTTGAATTTAAAATATCTTAACATTAATTAAATCTCTTAACATTAAATGATCAGCAATTTGTACACTTGTCCATTTATTCTAAACTTAGTCAAATTCTCATAAAATTCAAGTAAATAGGGATTGCCATCCACCTATCCTCTTACTATCTTTAAAACAGAGGAGCTTTATATAAAATCTACTCTATAGTCATATTATGCAAATTATTCTCACTAAATATTAACCTTACTGACTGTCAAATGCTTTTTGGAACTTCAACTTCGATCATCACTTCTTTCTAATTTGCCAGTAGTAGAGCTGGTAAAAACAAAAGGCAAATAATAACATTATCTTATTATTTTCTCCCATTTTTTAACCCATGAAAAGAGAAGCAAATCACTTTACTTATATTAAACAATCGTTTAGTCACACAAGAAATAACTTTTCATAAAAAATTAAGTTTTTCAATAAATAACTTCCTATATAAATTATAAATTTTTTGAAACGTTTTCAAATTTGTTTAATTGACACTTAGAAAATGACACTTTTTAGAAAGTAATTTCCTATGTTTTATTTAGTTTAACATTAAATAATTTAGAAAGTATTAATAAAATGGCTACTATAACTTCAATATTATTATAATATAAATTAATAAATTTTAATTATTATTAATTAAATTTAATAAGGATAAATTTATTATTATATCTATAAATAGCATAAGAAGTAGAACTTACCTAAAAGAAGGTGGGTAAATAAATTTCCATATTTTGTGGGAAGTAATACTTCCTAGAAAATCCTATTTCACTTATTTGTTAGATAATGACTAATCAAACAACCCATCTCTTTTCTATTTACTAGGTCTAAAAGTTGATATTTGAGGCAACTTTTTCTATGGTTGCCATCAATGATTTCCTATCATACTTAAGGTAGCATTTTCTAAACGTTATCACACATTTTCTAAGTCTTCCACATGCCTAGCTAGTAAGTAAGCTTGTCCAAATTTCATTTGAAAGAGATCCATTATCCTTGTGCAATTGTTTTAGATCACATACAAACAAATAATGCAAATCATTGTTATAAATTAAGGTTTTCATTTATTTTTAAAGGATTAAAATTTAATTTATTATCAATATAAAACTTTTGGCAAATTTTACCATGCAAGGACCAAAAACCCATGTATGGGTGCATAGGATGATATATTAAAGGCCATATAGATTAAATGTGAATTGACAATCACCATTAATTTAGAGTGACATGAAAGGAAGAAGGTGAAATTATGAAAAAAGTCTTAAAGAATTCAAAATTTATCAATGAAGTATTAATGAATGAATCTAGTCTTTTTTATTATGTCCACATAGGATGGATTGAGAGTGTTAATGGATCCTTGATAGCAATGCACCATTAGCAACGAAAGTCCAATGGTGAAGATGGGTTAGCAAATTGCAGCAATTCATGGCATGAAATAATTCCAGATAAAATGACGACCGATAATAATAATAATGGTCAAAAATGAATTTGAAATTGTTGTGGATGCAACAAAGCAAATAGCTTGATAGTTCATTTGTTACATTGGCTTCTGAATGTCACCGGAGGAAGTAATGGTTGACACTAAAGCTAGTGATGAGTTAAAAATTATGAGTTTTATCAATATTGAAAGTGAAGCCAACAAGTATTTGTATAGGAGACACAAGAAATGGTTGTTAGGGTAGCAGTAGCAATAGTTTGCAATCCTTGGATTTGCTCATAATGCAGGTTAATTGTTTGATCTATGTGCAGTAGTTGACAATTCATGAATTTGCTATTGTTGCAAATTATATGTTCGATAAAGTGTAGAAGATCCTTGGATTTGCTCATGATGCAAGTTAATTGTTTGATATAAATGCAATAGTTTACAATCCATGGATTTCCTATTGTTACAAATTATGTGTATGATGAAGTACAAAAGAAAGTATTGATATAGTTTGGTTAGGTACATTAACCATGCCTTCTAGGTTTTTTAAATAATGCCAAATAGAAAAGTTAACTATCAATTGTATTCCCATTTTATTTAATATATCCAATACTTGAGAGCTATGCATGTAAGCATTTCCTAGTGGATAACCAATGAAATGGCTCTATGGAAAGGATGGCAGAGAAAGTATATGCATATTTGAATATGTATTCATTGTGAATTAGAGGAACATAGTGCAAGGAATCCAAATCCATGACTAAAGAAGTTATTATGTAGTTTAGTGCTTGAAATGTACTTCCAATTAGTGTATGATATCTATGTTTGTAGTTAGGAAGCTTGAATGTAAATACAATGAAAGACCAAACATTAGTAATTGACATGTTGGTGTGATATAGTTCTTATAGTTCTTATAATGAAGCTCTTGAATGTAAACTTGAGGAAATATCAAACATTGCCCATTCAATTCTCCATACAACATAGTTTTTGTAATGAGGGTATGGACTCTAACATTATTGACATTGAGATATAATCTACTGTCTAAGATACTTTATGTAATTGAATGTTTGGTATTTAACAAAATGTGTAAAAGAAGAGTGACATAAATTGCACTAAAATGTTACGTGGAGTATAATTCACAAAAATGTGACATTGGCAGGGAGAGTAATGTGCACAATAGATTCGAATGGATATGAGTAATATGATAGTAATTAAAATATGTGAATTAAATTGGAAGTTAATAGTGAATAGAAAAGGTCTTGCATTAAGTAAAGTGTATTATGTTGTGTGATTGTTGTAACATGACCAAATAGATGTTTGGCCACTATAATTTTTGAATGATATTGATTGAACATTGTGGATTATGAAGTAAAGTGTGGACGCTACAATTGAAAGGTAATAACTTTGTTAATATGGAAAGTGATGACACACTCTATATACTAAAATAAAGTGTTCTAATTGGATTTAAACCCAAGATATGTTTGCAAGTTTTGATTTTGATTTTTTTGAAATTGGTTTGCATTGCAAAATATGAGATAGACAAAACGTTAAATCATGTGGCTCATATTATACAACTAACTTATGAGCTAGGAAGAAGTTTAAACAACCTAACTCATATTACATTATTAGCTTATGAGCTAGATGGAAACTAACATGACTAAACTTATTGAAATTGAAATAATTGATATATATATATATATATATATATATATATATATATATATATATATATATATATATATATATATAGGAATACATAGCTTTCATTGGAAATAACACTTTTTGTTTGGTTTGTTACATTACATCATATTCACAAGAAATCACAAGCTAAAAAATGAACACTATATACAAGAATACGCGCGCACACACACACACACACTATATATATATATATATATATATATATATATATATAGAAATTGGTTTGCACTACAAAACATGAGCTAGCTAGAATGTTAAATCACCTGACTCATATTATGCAACTAGCTTATGAGTTAGGAAGTGACCAATACAACTTAGCTTATTTCAATAATTGATATATATATATATATATAAGAACATATAGCTTTCATTTAGAAACAACACTTACTGTCTAGTATGTTACATTACATTACATTCATGAAAAGCACAAACTAAGAAATGGACATCACTTCTTGTGTGCTCTAGAATCAATTTAATTAGAATCTTAAACCTTTAATTCTGATGTAGATAGCAACATCAAAGAGTTAGCCAAAATTAATGATTAGAATAGTAGTACAAAGTTACATAAATAACATAATAGCATATGTCATACAATCATAATATAAAACTCAGTTGAATAGTAGTGGAAAGAAACATCCATTTGGCAAGCGAATATTTAAGTCACAATGCTCATCAAAGAAAGGATAGGTCAAGGCATCTCATTGGCACTAGACTAAAATACATATTGAAGATGGTATATGAAACTTAATAACTACAGAACATGAAGATATTATCAGGAATCTACACTTAATTAGTCTGATTTATCTTTTATTGTCTTTAGTCATTCTTGATTAACATCATGAGTGAAGTAATGCTAGTAATAATGTAATCAATTGGCTAAAGATTCATAATTATGTGTATGTGAGTGTGACAAAGAAATAAAGCAAAATTCATTAAAAGCTACCAAAATGAAATATATCACACACTTACATAAAATATGAAATGATAAAGATACTTACAAAGCAAAAAGATGCATAAAATAAATATTGATGCAAAGGATATGAAATGTGATGCATTTCATTTTTTATGTAGAAAACACATAGAAAGAACTTACCTTGGCTATTTAGGTGTTACAACCTTGTTATCAACTAAATCACATTTGTTCCCAACAAAAAGTTTGCACACACTATCATTTGCATATCTATCAATTTCATTTAACATTACTTGACATTGTTGAAGCTTTCCATCTTAATAACATCACAAACAACTTATTTTGATTGCAATAAGCCCAAATATTAGTTTTTAAAGTTTATTGTCAATGAGATGAGCTTATATTTCTTAACATAAAAAACAACTAGAAAAAGCCACCCATAATTATTTCGTGTGCCCCTATATAGTAACTACTTGCTATAATGAATCATTCCTTACACAAATAGTAAACAAAATATGTAATTGCTAGCTAAGCAGAATGAGTGATGCTAAGAGAAACTTGCAATTTAAGATAATTAATTATAACTTTTATTGATCCATGAGCTTATGACTAACTTTTACTTCAATCTCAATTGCCACAGCTTTCATAACCATTGTTTTCCATATGATAGGGGGCTTAAAAAGCAATATTACCTAATAGAATCAACTGAAAGAAACCATCGTTAGGAGTTATACTCTCACATGATAGTAAAGAAGTCACATCAAATTAAACCATTGCAAATTGCATAAGACATTATTAAAGTAGCCAATTTTCAATAAAAATGTGACTTTAATATGGAGGGAATTTAAAATGCAAGCTACTTGTTGCATGTTGCATGTTTAATGATACAAACACCTAAATATAAGCATCACGTCTTGTCAAGGTAATCTTATTAATTTCATCTTTTGTATACTATGTAATTTGACAAAGTGATATGCAAAATTAGAGTAGAATAAAGCTTGTATGAAAGAATTTGATAAAATTTAAGAATGGTTATTAGAAAAAAAGCAACAACCAAATGTTAAAAAGAAATTCAAATTTAAGAGAGGAATGAGCATAGTGAACAAGCAACAGCACAAGAACTTTCTAGCCATATAAGACAATAAACTCATAATTGGAGCACATTGCAACCATTAGTAGTTGTGAACCTAATCTATTAATTGCATGAACAAGAATACCTACATGGCTATGATCAAGTCAATAAAAGAAATTCCATATGATTTATAAATAAACCATTAATGTAATGAAAAAAATGGTGCTACAAGTTAGATATAGTACAAACTTAAAAAAAGAAATCTAAAAGCGACCTCAAAAATTAGATAGGGCTTGTATTAACATTATATATAATAATAGTAGATCTTTTCTAAACCTTTTTTTTTCAATATACATGCTATAAAAAAGAGACTTTGAAGTAAAGACAAACAAGATGGAAGTTATTTACAATGGTAACTTAGAAATTTTATTCCACTCATACCAATTATTCTCATGCACATGCCATATTTCACATTACACCAATTACAATTGAATTGGATTTGTTATCTTATTACACTTGGCTAGTCAAGTGAGCAAGACATATTATGACATTAAGATCATTGTAGAATTGCTAAAAGAGGAGAATTTAACACAAATAGCTAAAACAATTTTTTTTTATTATAAAGCATAAGATTTAGTTTAATAAAGTGTAGAATAATTTTAAATGATAAAATTTCATTTAATAACCATTGATTTTCAAAGAAAATTAAGGGTATTATAATTTCATCCACTATTGTGGAGTTGATTATTAATCAATGGAAACCAAAGGCATGTGCTTTATTCTTAAAAAAGAGACCATATACTAATGGCAAAGCTTTTTTAGGGCATAGAGAGGCACGTAATTAAGCAATCTCTATCTTGAATCATACTTTAAGTAAATAAGTTTCAACACACACTATAATTATAATCAAATCATCCCCATAACATAGTAATCCCACACAAGCTTTTAAGCAATATTAACTATATGATCCATAGATAGAAATAGAATGATTGAATGCAAAGCTTCATAGTACCTAACATAGTTATATAGTAACTTTGTAAGGAGAAGACCAATTCATATAAGATTATCCAACCCTATGAAATCCTCCTCCAGAATGGAAAGTAAATGATGCTCAAATATTATAGTTTCCATAAGCATTGCTTCACTAGCAAGAAATCCAAAATAGCATCATTGATTATCATTCAAAGCAAAATGGACTTTGTAATCTAGCATCTCTTTTTCTAATATTAAATAGATACATGGAATGACACATTAAATAGCTTTAAGTGGTAGAAGCCTCTATTAACCAATAAAAGTCTTTTCCCCTATAAAAAGAGTAAATAGCAATGCTACTTACTCATGGATTGATCTTAGAAGGTAGGTTTTCTAGGTATCATTAACTAATCACAAAGTTTTCATAGGTAGTTAGGCCAACCAATTTGAAAGTAGTATTACTCTTTTAAAGTTGAAGATCACTTAATTAAAATTTAACATTGAAAAGCATTCAAACTTGAGGTGTTTAGTTTATAGAAAAATTTATTATCAAAAGACATCCAAGGCCAAATAAGATTAACAGATGCATTTGTGTAAGAACTTTACATAAATATTTTCTTGAAATGGTAATGTAATGTTTGATTCCTAAGACAAATGGCCGCTTTTTAATCCTAAACTTATTGCTAATCTAGATATTTGAAATTGGAGTAATCCACAAAATTAATTTGGAAGTATATGGCTTCAACAAAAAAGACTCACTACACATAAGCATAATGCAGATAATAATAGAGAGTGGTTTCCTAATAATTCATATGTTAGCAATAATATGAGATGAAATCACAAGAGCAAAGTTAATTATATTTTACTTGCTAACTTTCTTAAGGACTAGAAAGACATCGAAAAGTAGTAACAATAATAGGAGCTGTCATGACTTGATGTTTATCTAATTCACTAGCATGTCTCAAAAGATATATTCAAATCTCTTTCTCTCTATCAACGGAGCTATCATCATGAGTTTTAACATTAACAACCTCAAGTGCAATGTATTCATCATGTTGAATATCAATATGATGTGCAGCTGAGTCACTTTCTTCTACACAAGAACTTAGAGCATTCTTTGACACAATTTTCCTATGACGAGATTTAACAAATACACGACAAAGGACAAAAGGAGCCGACATTGAAATAAAAGTATATTCTCCTTATCCATTGATAAGACAAGTTAAAATTTTATTCTCAATTAAGAACCCCAAAAAATATAACAACTAACTGGACACTATAACATTTCCTAACCACTAGCATAATTACATCATCCTTATCTTGTATATAGATACACCACAAAGGAATCATACTATACTAGTAAAATATAAGCATCTCAAGGTTATTTAAAACATAAGTAACCATTTGCAGCAACATTTATGATTTCCTTTACATGGCAAGCTTTTGAAATTAAAATTGATTTTTAAAAATAATTAGAAGATTATTAGGAAAAAGATATAAAGAGGCAATGTAAAAATGGAGTAACTGATAAAGTGCTAAGTGAATTATAAATGAGTGAATTAAAGCAGAATACTTTCTCTATGTTCATGATGACCAATTTACTAAAGATAGAAGGATAATTTCTTTATGATTTATCATAGGTACTATATTATGAATTTACTATCTCAAAAATCCACCTAACTCCTACCCTATAAGGAAAAAAAAGGCTCACGAAACAATTTTGAAATATCATTTTAGAAACTTATGGCTCAATAAGGAAGGCATATTAATAAGACCTGGTCCTAAATAGATAACTAATGCTAGTAAATAGTAAACATTACCTCTTCATGTTTTCTCGTACACATAAGTCACTGCTTAACTTCTAGCCAAACCTTTCTCATATAATAATTGCTGATGTGCTGCTTCATACTTATCAGTGGGAACATGCACAAACCCTTCTCATAGTGTCATTGGGATTTCACTCTATACTCATCCTAGGAACCCAATTCTAGCAAATCACTAACTAGTGATTACAGGTCCTCACTTCCCACTTTTGATGACTTAAGCTCTACTATCAGGAATGGCCTATGGTGGCCATCCCACATGGTGAAACTTCTACTAGGATTTTTTTAAGTCTTCAACAAATACCCAAATGATGGATGGAGTGAAATCTTGGTCAAAGTTGTCAATTGATTGATAATATGGGGACATTTCATAATGTCTAAAAAATTAAAGGGTCAAATTAGATAATCACAAATTAAATATATGGACCAATATTCTTCCGCCAGATGGCCTATGTTTTGGTGCATCATATTTCACCAAGTGCATGGTAGATAGCATTTTCCGAAACTTTTTGTTACAATGAACAGAAAAATGCCACTTTATTATTAAAAAAAAAGAGGACAACTAAGATCTTTTATTAATAGTGAAATAAATTCAATTATTTTTTAATAACATAATAACACATGAATAAATAATAAAATTAAATTAAATTATTTTGATAATAAATTAAATTTAAGTCTTTAGAGTAAAATTAAATTATTTTGATAATAAGTTGAATTTAAATCCTTTTTAAAAGAAATAAGAGAAAATAATGCAATATATAAGAGTAAAAATAAAATTCACAACAATTTGGTTTGAAAACTACGAAACTAGTTTATTTTTGTCTTATAAAGAGTAAAATAAAATATCAGGAGTAACATGACTTATTATTATTATTATTGATGTAATGCTAACATGCAATTAATAATTTAGAGGGGTACAAAATATTAAATTTCATTTACAAATAAATTATCAGAAGTAAGTTTTTATTTTGTTTGTTTTTATGATTAATATTATGATATTTCCAAATAATTATTAATAATTACAAAAAATATTTTACTATATATTAAATTTTTTACCATTCATTTACAAATAAATTCTTTAAATTAGAAACAAATATGTTAAAAATTAATAAAAAATAAAAATATTAAAATTATTAAAAAATTTTAGTGTTGATTGAAATTTTTTTAAACTATTCATGTATATATACAAATGACAATGCTCTATATAGACGGCAATGGTCTTTCACTCTCATGTTCCAAAAATTGAAGCTCTAAAATTGAAACTCTTTCTCTATCTCACTCTATATCCAAACTGTAAAATCTTTTTGTGAGATTATGAGAAAATTCCTTCTTAAATATTGGTGATTGAAATCCTGATAGAAATTAGATAAATTTTATAAAGTTAGGTGATTGGTGAAATTCCTAATAGAGATTTAAGTGAATCTTGTAAAGTTAGATAAAAAGTTAGTAGATATCTTAAGTTTAATAACTTTATGAAAATTCTTGATGTTCATTCTCCTCTACTCATTTATTTATCTATTATAAATCACAAATGCTGAATCCACATATGAATTGTTGAACAAGAAACCCGTCGTCAGTTAGTATAATATATACTAACACTGTATTATAGTAATAGCAATTAAATTGCAAGTTAAGAAATTTTCTTCTTCATGATTTAACATGAAGGCTCTACACTAATTATTGTAAAATATTTAATTATGATAATAATAAAAAATTTATTATCAAAATCCAAATATTTCATATTTAATCATTAAGAAGAATAAAATAGATGCGGAAGTATGCCTAATTCCATAAGAATTAGAGATATTTTAGTTTCACAATTCTTAATTTTCTAGATTGGTGTGTGCTAGTTTTGTAAAGAAAATTTCTCTCTATTATCTAATAATGAGATATCAAAAAATAAAACCCTTACTCCAAAATAGGGACAATAACCACTTATTTTTTTTTAATTTTTTATTTCATTGTTCATCCATCACAAATAAGAAATATGACTTTTGAATCTTTACACATAAAAACTCACACTTAATTAGATGATTTAAACTTATATAATTTTAAATCTTATTAGATCACTTTATTTTGAACCAAATCTCACAATAACCAATAATATATTATTATTATATACACAATGCGTATGTTCATTAAAAATTTAACAATTCTATGTATCAATCAAATTTTACATGTCAACATTTTATTACTTAATTATCAAAACTCTTTTATTTCTATCAAAATTGTCCTTCATCAAAATTAAAACACATTTATTCCCTATTAATTGATTAATTTTTAGTTTTTCTAAACATCCATTCTGTAAGATTAGTAGGATTAGGCTTAGTTCCATACAATAAATAAATTAACTTATAAATTCGCCTCTAAAAGTGTTTCATGCACAATAACTTGTTTAGAAAAATAAAGCTTTGATTTAATAAATTATCTTAAGTAACTTATAAGTTTCAATTTTTTTCCAAATCTATCTTCATTTTTAACTAATTTACAACTTATAACCTTTATAATATAAACTTAAATAATTAAATGAAAAATGAGTAAGTAAATAAATAAATATGTGATGTTACGAATTATAATTAATTAAATTTTAGGTAATTATATTCTTACACTAAATGTTTGTCTAAAAAAATAAACAGATAAATCTCTATATTATATATTAGCCGTGATATTTCATATCTTTTATTATGACAAGTATCATTCTTATAATTCATCACTTGTTAATTTATCATTTTTTTACCATCTAAAAGATAAATTATAAAATAAAAAATAATTTTCTTACATTTATAAACCACTAAGAATAAACGATAAATGTAAAACCATTGATTTCTTCATTAATTTATCCTTCCAATATTAAATTAATTCTTAATAAAAATTTAAATTTAAATCTTTATTTGTCAAAGAATTCTTAACTACCTATTTATTTTGTTTTTCATAAAAATCTTCCCACATTACATTTATATTTTGCTTCTTTTTCTCTCTCCACCTTCACTCACTTCAAAGCTATTATTTTATCTAAGATAAGAGTTTCATATATTTATCTTCAATATCTTTTACTACTTTCACCTTTTTACAGTTGTTCGCTCAATCCAAAATTCCTATCGTGTAAATTCTTTTCTATGTTTTCTTTTTCTATATTATTGCTATTGTGGTTTGATTGTCTTTTTTTTTTTGTTATTAGTGCTTTATTTTATTGAATTTTTACTTTTCAAATAAAAAATTGTAACCTAATTAGTTGTCATTAGTTTAATGGACTTTTCATATATAAAACTATAAAACCATACATTTTTTATATAATTTATTTCATTCAGTAAATTTTTTGATTATTTTACAATGCTTAACAAGAAAAGCACAATTTTGGAAATAATTATGAAAGGAAGGGAACTGCCATGTGAACATATAAACTATCAGTTATGAAATTTATAAATTTTTAGTTAATAATATATATGAATAATTCATTTTTTATTACCTTAGATTTGTGTGAAAATATTAGGATTAACAAATGTAATATTTTTTATTTTGAAACTTGAAAGTCATTTTATTTTTATCTTCATTTGATTTTGTTTGAAAATTTTAAATTATGTTATCTTCATTTGATTTGAATAGAAATTTTTTTATCCTTATCTTAATCTCATTTTATATCCAATTTAAAATTTGCAAACCTTCATCTATAATGTACTTTCTTTTTATCTCCATTTAATAAAATCACCCTTTATTTTATTAAACAAATGAATAATTTCACTTACACTTAGCAGAGAAAGTTTAAATTTGATATTAAATGATATCTATAACTAAATACATTAATAATTTATCTTTATTTAGTAAATTTTTACTATGATAGTTACAAATTTATTTTTTCATTTCACAATATAATTAATCATTTCTTTTTTTTTTTGGGTATTAGGTTCCTAAATATTTATATTATTTCTCTCACATTTTTTTCTTCTCTGTATCCTTAACATATTTTTCTTAAATTTTGACAAAAGGAAAAATTAATTCTTCTTTTAAAGATTTATTATTTATTGCACATTTTTTATTTATCTACTATTTTATATTTGTAATTTTATTATGAGAAATGAAAGTTATTACAATTTGTGATTATAATGTTACTATTTTATTATAATATAGCTTTTAGAAAATACTAAATATGAGTCCATCATTAATATTTTCCAACTAAAAACTATTCATTTCTTTCACATAAATTTTAGTTAACATATATGTCATAATTTGTAAATTTTAATAAGTTATCTATAATATAAAATTATTATTTTTAAAACTTTATTTTATACTATAACATGATAAATAAAAATATTTTTTCATTATAAAATTATATTCTTATTATAAATTATGTTATTAAATATTAATATTAATGATAATAATTATCTTGAAAAATGGAATCTATTTAATACAATATTTGAATTTAAAATTAATTTTTTTGATAAAATAAATTTAGAATCAATTACCTACTTAAATGTTAATCAAAATGAGTGGAGAAATGACATTTTTTCTCCCTTAAATTTTTTAATTTTTATTCTATTAGATATATTCTCTTTCAAATATCTTAAAATTAGAGAGATGACTTTTTCTTCTTAGAACTATTGGTTATATATTAATAAAATTTTCAATTAATCCATTTTATAAAAATTAATATATAATTATAATATTACATTATCAAAATAAATATTCATCTGTAATATAAAATTACTACTTTCAAAAGTTTGTTTTATATTATAGCATGGTAAAAAAATATATTTCCATTATAAAAAATCTATTCTTGTCTTAAATTATGTTATTAAATGCTAATATCAATGATAATAATTATATGAAAAAATTATATTTAATCAATATGATGTTTAAATTTAAAATTAGCTACCTACTTAAATATTTAGCAAAATTAATGAAAAGATAACTTTTTTCTTAGAACTACTGGCTATATTAAATAAATTTTCATCTAATCTTCTTTACAAATGATTAATATATAATTATAATATTATATTATTAAAATAAATATTTGTTGGTATAACACACGGGTGATTATCTAAGTTTTTTATAGTTTGAAAATTTGTTTTATAAGTTTCCAAAATTAGTCGGTATAAAATTTAACAATCTCAAAATTAAAGGTGATATTTTATATATTTTTTAAATCTACTTATTTATTAATTACCAATTATCAATTATCAATTATCTTGCTAATAATACAAGCTTTCTTGGCCACCGACTCTCTCTCTCTCTCTCTCTTTTCAAGTGTCAACCTCTCAATAAATTTTTTACTCCAAAATTGTCTTTTCTTCTTTTCAATTATATCCTTATTATAATTTCCTTTTACAATAATTTGTTTTTTCCCTTTTATGAATCTTTTTATTGTACATTTGTTAGTTAATTATATATATATATATATATATATATATATATATATATATATATATATATCATATTTTTAATAAAAATAAAGCCAAAATTCTTTATCTATTAAAAATCCCACTCTTTATCTATTGTTTATCCTACCATTTAGCATGTATCATCTATTATCCTACTTATAATAAGAGTCTTTTTTTGGGATGAATTTTTTTTGGTTTGACTCATGCCAATTTAATATGAGATTTTTTCCTCTAAAATTTCTCATTTTTTTCTTCCAAAAATATTTTTTCTATGGCTACATTTTTCTTATTGCATTTTACTATCCTTTTAAAAAACTTTTTGGATTGTATTATGCTACTTATAGAAGGTTTTTTTGGAATGGTTTTCTTTGGTTGCTTTATACATATCAATCTTATATGAAATTTTTTCTTCTAAAATTCCTTACTTTTCTCTTTCAAATAATACCTTTTCTCTTTTTTTTTTAGTGATGATAGGAGTTATTAAACCACTAGATATATATACGCAAGAATCAAGGATCGAATCCTAGATATAACGGAAAGTACAGAGCTTTTAAGGAACATTAAGTATCACTTAAGTTACAAGTTCTCAGCTCCAATAATACCTTTTCTATGACTACCTATTTTTATTACATTTTGCTATTCTTTTGTAAATTTTTTTTTTAGGCTTTACCTTATCTCTTAATGCATGTCTATAAGGCTACATACTTTATTTTTCTCATTTCACAAATTTGTTGTTATTTTGAAAATATGTATAAATTTTAACCATCATATTACTTTACATCTCATGCATTTTTTCTTGCATATACTTAATTGCATATTTATTTTTTATTTCCTTTTCAACTTTAATGTTATTTTATAACTCATGTATTACTTTCTTTCCTTTTTCATGTTTTCTTTTTAGTAATAATTAGAGTATCATCCATTTAAATAAATTAGATATTATCATTAATTGACTTAATATACTACATATTCTATTTCTAATTCTTAATTACTATTTAACAACCTACACATGTTTTCCTTTTTTATTTACTATATTGCAAGTTTTTGTTTTTTATTCATGTTAACAAATATTATTTATAACTTAAACACATGGATCACAAATTATTATTATTTTTTGGTAAATTATTATTATTATTATTATTATTATTATTATTATTACTATTACTATTACTATTATTATTATTATTATTATTATTAAAGTTCTTCCACCTTGAACATGCACCAAATTCTCATTCTTTCATTTCCCACCAAGAAAATGGTAGCCCTTTTGTTGGAAAAAAAATTCTATTTTAGAAGTGTTCACACTTAGTATTTTTTTTTTTTTTGCAATTCAATTGTGCATTTACTCCTGCTAATTGTAGTAGTATTTATTGATTTGGTTATACATTTGATTATAGAAGAGTAGGGTTCTATTTTTGGCATTGGTAGGAATAATAATCCACTTATAACATGTACACAAAATCTTGGGTTCCAACCCATATATAAAAAAAAGTAAATTCTCTTAAATAATGTCAAATGCCACTATAGAAATTTGTTGATAAAAGCGTAAATCTAAATAACTTACAGCACATCTACATCATTAATCACAATAAAATTTAATGGATAATATTAATTCATTTTAGACAAATTTTATGCTGCATATGATTTATTTCCCCTCTCAATAAATGAATTGAATAAAAATATATAAATGAATAATATACTAAACATATTTATAAAAGTAATATATATACATATGGTTAGCATTTTCTAATGGATTTTTCTATTGAAACAACAAACATTTTTCGTTGAAAACATGATGGAATTTACAATTTTTTGTGGAAAATCTTTAAATCCCAATGAGGTTTTTCATTGAAAATCATGAAAATTGTAGCAATGTTTATAAGAACAATTTTTTATAAAAAAAACAAATATTTCTTCTATAAAATGTAACTAATTGTTAAAATTTTGGTCATATTTTATCATATAAATTTTTTTATAGAAATAGGAATTCATTAAAAGCACTTATATTAATATAATTGAATATCTAGCAAATAAATATACAAAGTTGTAAATATACAATTACATTTATTTAGGTCATTATAATTATATTATAAATAATAATAAAATAAAAATTATATAAGTAGATAGACATGTTAGTTCATAAAATATAGTCTTAATATAATTGAATCTTTATATAAATATGAATTATTTTAGTTTATATATCTATTTTTATCAATATATTCTTTTTCATTGTTTTGTAATTTCAACTTATTCAACAATTAGTTTTGCAAAATATTTTTTATACAATCAGTTAACTTATTAGCTATTAGTTAACTTTTTAGTTGCTCACATGAAATAGAGCTTTAGTCTATAGGGTCTTAAATTCTAGCTATTTCATTTTAATTCTCATTACATAATTTAACTTTTAACAACTTCATTTTAACTCGTATTACATTAGTTTGATTTTAAAGAGGATGATTTTGTTGGGAATAAATGAAATTTAATGACTAAATAAATCTAATACGTCACCATGTAAATTTTAATTGATAATAACTTATAAGGTTTCATTAATTAGAATTAACATCAGTTAAAGAAGGAGTTAATTATAAATTATTTCAAACTATTAAATTTAATTATACAAATTAAAATTTTAAGAATAAAATTACAAATTTAGTAAAATTAAAAGTGCAATTATAATTAATATGCGTTCAATATCAGAAAAATGTAACTGTCAATGGATAAAAATCTAAATTTAAAAGTAGTAGAGACGCGTTCTTTCCATTTTGACGAGTGCACATATTGATATGGATTTTTTTTTTCCCAGGAAACTTCATGTTGAGTCTATTTTAACCCTTGTCCCAATTTACACGTTCATACCAAAGTCTTCTACTTTTGTAAGTCTTTGTGGAATTTTTATATTTGATTCTACTAGGGTAGACCTAAGAGTGGTAGAGACGCGCTCGTTCTTTCCATTTTGACGAGTGCACATATTGATATGGATTTTTTTTTCCCAAGGAAACTTCATGTTGAGTCTATTTCACCCCTTGTCCCAATTTACACGTTCATACCAAAGTCTTCTACTTTTGTAAGTCTTTGTGGAAGTTTTATATTTGATACTACTAGGTAGATTTAAGTTAGGTTGAGCCAGATTCTGTTAAAAGATAAGTCAAGCTTTCATTAAAAAAAAGGGTCTTACTTATATTTTTTTAATAATTAAAAAATTCTTAAAACTCTATCGTCTTCATAATAAATGAATTCACTAAATAAAGTAATTGATGATGGTGAAAATTGAATATAATACTCTTTTATTAATAAATTATTATTAAATTAATAGTATAATTTTTTTTTTCATTCAAATGAAAGAGTAGTAATTATTAACCTTTATATATGGATATGAAAATTAGCAATTCCCATTTTAGTTTTTTATTTAGGAAAGGAGCTGGAAGGAAGTAAATATAAGATTATATCATTATTTTTTATAATAATTCTTTTTTCTTATTTTTCTCTTCTATATTTATTTTTTTTATGAAAATAGCAACAAATTATTTAGTACATACAAAAATGGTAACTTCTTTTTGGCATTCTAGTAGTGTAATGACACTTAAAATTACTTTTAAGAATTTGTCATTTCATGCTCAAAGTTCAAATTCAAACTCCACATGTTTGTCGAGTGACTTGTAATTTTTATTATTCTTAAAACATTAAATAAAGTATATACCAATTTGCTCCCTCCCCTTTCATTAAAAATTCCATTGATGTATGCCCACTTTTCTTTACCATACACATCAAAGATAAGGAAGGCAACAATTTCTAAATGTTACTACTGAGTGCGTAGATTAATTGGCATGAGATTGTTCTAACTTAATCAAAGGCTTCAGGTCAAGTCCTTGGGAACGCAACTATGTTAAAATTCAGTTGGGAGAATTTTGCTACTTAATATGGTCCTGTCCAACTTGAATTCGAATTAGTTGGCACTCAATATGGTATTCGAATATCTGGTGGTTTATACAAAGAAAATAACAATTTCTAAACGTTGTTGCACATTTCTAAGTCTTCCTTTTGCCTATCTGGTGAGAAAGTGACCATCCCCTCGATTTTTATGTTACATTCTTAATTACTTGATATTGGTTAAATCTAATAAGAAAACAATGTTACCGTGTCAAAAATTTGTTGATACGGTAATTCTTTAATAAAATTAATTACAACAAAAATTTAATCATAAAATAATGTTACATAAAACATCACAAATTATTCATCAAATTTGTAAGACACTGTAACTATTTGACTAAATTTCAATGAAATTCTACATTTGAATGTCTTTTTATATTTTTTAAATTTTATATTCTAGTAAGATATTTAGCATAGACTCCCCTGTTATACACTTATGCGTTTTCTTGCATTTTTTTATAATATTTATAATGAAGATGGTTAAGCCATATTACTCAAACCTTTCATCCCAGAATACACCAAGTGACTTATACACCTCTCCAATTCCAATACTTTTTCTAATTCTAATACACTAGATTCTTTTGCCGTCAAAGTTTTCTATAATTAAATTTATTTTATTTCAAAAGAAATGATTTGATTTCATTTATAAATAAATTTTATTGTTTGGATACCATGTTAGAAATAGTGATTTCTTCTTTTATTTGGAACATATTAAAAAATATATGAAATTGAACTGGAAAGTTCATTTTGATGATATAATGATAAATATGATATTAGAGAGAGGGAAATTTTTTTATATAATATGTGTTTTAGGTCAAATGAATATTCTAGTAAAATCATTGCTCAATTTAATGGATTTCATAATAATACAAATGTAATTAAAATATGAATTGTAAATAAAATAAAATTTCTTTTTACTTAAAGTCAAATATCACTTAAAAATTTATTTGAAAATAAAATAAAATCTTATTTTTAGTTATGTCAAATGAGATAAGTGGAGAAAAAGGTTTGAACTTGAAAATTTATAGGATCTTATATTTTGCATAATTGTTTTAATTGAAAATTTATAGGATCTTATCTTTTCCACTCTCCACCTCTTTTAAAATTAACTTCGTCACAATTACATTTTTCGTTTTAAAATGTAATTTTAGTGGATAAAATATGAACATACATGGATTGGGCCTGAATATTGAGAAGACTGCTTTATTGTTCAATTCAAATGCAAAATTTAGGGTAAGCAACTAAAGTTTTGAAACAGGTTTATCAAATGCAATTTTCCATTAATTGTTTGATATGGATGTGTTTTTCTTACTTTCCATTTGTTTGAGGCGAGAATTTTTTTTTCCGAAAATTTGTTCCTAATTTTTATATATTACGAATTAATAAGAAATTTGGTTAAAAAATAAATTCCAATCTACCAAAAACAATAATGTATGTGAAGGAATGCGACTTCCCTTTTTAATGAAATAAATTATTTTTAAAGTCGTTATATTTTATTCTTCATTAAAATTTTATACTAATATTTCTATTTTATTTATTCTATTTTATATCTTTAAGTAGAAATTGTGAAATAGCTATTTTAATAATATTTTAAAATCATTATTAGTAAATATTAATTATAAATATTTTTTGCATTAAGAATAATATATTCTTTAGATTAAAAGTGTAGGACTAAAAAATTGAACATAATTATTTAACCGATAAAATGGGGTGAATAGAATTTTTTTTGTAAGTTAATCTGAAGAACGATCATGCATGATGGTACAATCATGCACCTGTCCATAATTATGAATACTTTGGTATTTTTTAGGATACTGCTCGCTTTTATTAAATTATTGAGTTTCCTATATATGCTCATGATATTATAATCAAATTATTATAATTTAAAAATAATAAATCATTAATTTCTTATATCACCTGTGCATCATTTTCCCTTAATATAAAGAAGATAAACACTATAATGGATCTCAATCTTTTATGTACAACGTACGTATGTACGTACATACGTATGTACGTATGTATGTATAGACTTAATTTGTAGAAGTGATTTCTTATTTCTTAAAATTTTTAAAATTGTAACTCTAATTTAAAATCGGTCATGTATTGTTCAATTTGGGGAATTAACGCTTCCAATCTATTATGCGCATTAATACTTGAGTAAATGTGTATTAAAAATCAAAAAGAAGAAAATATGAAGTCGAATCTAATTATTTTGACTTCTTCCGGAAAAATATTTTTATTTTGGTAGGAGAATATTATTTGCCCGTCGAAAAATTTCGGAGAAAAATATAGATAAATAGATGTAAGTCTAACTTAAAATCACTCATGTATTGTTAAATTTGCAAAATTAATGTTTCCAACCTACTATGTCTATTAAGACTTGGATAAATGTATATTAAAAATTAGGCTAAAAAATGAAGCTAATGTTCCATTAAATGCTCTAATTATTTTATTTTTTTTTTTGAAAGAAAATGTTATTGTTTTGCGAGGAAAATATTCTTTAGAAATGGAAGAATTACAGAGAAAGGTATAAATATTAAGCACGCATTGAAGCGATCAGCATCATCCAAGTGTGCATTAGCCATAAGTTAATGGATAAAAAATCAATCATCCTTAAAACATACAAACACATGAGAAAATTAACTCATAAATTCCAAACTTCAAACATTGTCCCTCTTCCCCAACATTTATAACCAGTTCAGCTAATAAGAGCTTAGCATCATTTGAATTTCCATTTTGAATAGACTATTACCAAGAAATCATGACAATCTCACTCTCAGCACTTCTTAGAATTTGAAATTTGAACTCGTTTCTGTAAACAACCAAACCCTGTTACTCATCTAACAACAGTATCCCATTACAAGTTAACTTGAGAACAAAA
This sequence comes from Sindora glabra, assembly GCA_020226215.1. Lineage (NCBI taxonomy): Eukaryota > Viridiplantae > Streptophyta > Magnoliopsida > Fabales > Fabaceae > Sindora > Sindora glabra. The sequence continues at coordinate 52,871,875 of CM035232.1, read as the reverse complement.
TTCAAATTCAAATAAGAGAGGAACATAAAGAATGAAAGAAGGGATGTAGATTAAAAAAGGGATAACCTGAGAGAGGGGAAGAAAAACCAACATATGAGGATAAGGACGAAAAATTATATGAAATGTAGAATTTCAAACTTTTGTTAATTTATATAACTGCTTAAAGGTAGAGTTTTAATTGCTACTAAATGCATTAATACATAATTACCCTTCATTTATTTTAAATGTTCAATATTCTAATATGAACTTTTCAGGGAACATGGAAGTGGAGCTCAAACTCGTCAATACCCTTTTTATAGTAGTATAGAAAATAGCAACAGGTTTTAGATTTTGCCCTTCCTTTCTTCTTCAATCTCCTTGAAATAAATATATGTACGTCAGGCATGGCCAATTTGTTCGAATTTTAATTTTTCCGAGACCTCCCATCAAATTTGAGCAAAAATTTTGACGAAGAGCAAACTTTTTTATGCTTGAGCCTGCATATGATAGTCGTGCGATAGTTATTTGTGCAAAATATCATTCTTAATGCAAACAACATTTATAGTTAATAGTCATATACTAATAATGTTAATAATGTTTGGAGTTTTTTCAATATTCCTAAAAATGTATTTGCAGAAGCATGTACGAAGAGATTAATATATATTCACATTGATGGATTTATTTATTTTTTATGACCAGACACTTATTTCTTGAGTATTAAATCTTTTCGTTATTCAGTTACATCTATTCAATTAATTTCACATTAGAGCTATATATGAATAGATTATTGCATTTGAATAGAATAAAAAAAAGAATAAGAATTATTAACAAATTATTATATTAAAATAGAATAGAAAAATGAAACATTAATTTACAATATTCTCCATTTGTCTCTATGAGTATAAAAAACACAAATGTAGAAACCAACTCCTATAAAATCAGAATCTTTCTTAGTAGAAATTAATAAAATAGATAAACTAAAGTAGAAACCAACTCCCATGTAATATCAATCAAGCCAAGAGATTATAACATAAAACTATAAAAGTATAGCCAGCAACTTTGTACATAGCGTAATGGCATCCAATGTTAGGTCAGGGATGTTACTTTGTATCATATCTAAAGTTTGAATCCCAAATCTTAACTTTATTTTGTGCAAGTAGTCAATAAACTAATAAATAGCTAATAGCTAATAAGCTAATTAATTATATAAAAAGTATTTTATAAAATTAATAGTTGAATTAGTTGAAAATATAAAAGAACATATTAATACAAATAAATATTTAAATTAAATTTATTCATATTTAGTTAAAAGATCAAATCACATCAACATAATTATGATATTCAAAATAAAAATATAATTATTAAAAATTTTATTAATTATATTTTATGATCTTATATATTTATTTAAATATTATTTATGATAGAAATATAATTATAATTTATAACATCACACATTTATTCTATTTGTTTACTTATTTTTATTTAAATATTTCTACTAAATTTTATTTTATTTATTTGATTACTTAATTTTTATTGATTTAATATTTAAGGTAGAAATATAATTATATATCAAAGGCATGAATTATAAATTAATAAAAAAAATTTTAAAAATTGAAAAACTATTGGCTTACACTCTTATAAACTATTCAACACAAAACTATTAGCTTATAAGCTATTTAAAACAACTTATTAAATTAGAATTTATTATTTTTTCTAATAAGCTAGTACACAAAATACTTTTAGAGATTTACTTATAACTTATTAACTAAGTCAATAATCTATAAACTAGATTATTTATTATGCGATTTAAGTAAATTACTACTCCTACTATTTCAAAAAAAAATGCACAACCACAAATTCATTTTCTAAAGAAGTTTAAATTTGATTTACTGTCAATATAAATATTTTGTATGAAAAAAGGATATGTGATTATAAAAATGGTAATGAATAATTATTTTACAATGGACAAGAAGTTTTAACAATTTTTTATTTCTATGACAATACATAATATGGAAGAACAACAAATTAGTGATAGAAAATTAAAAAATTTGTCACTAAAAATTATAGTGATGAAACACAATGTGTAAGTAGATAGTGCATCAATAATTGAATTAGCAATGGAAATTTGCAATCCAGCACCATGTCCATCACTAATTGTGTAAATCAACAACAAACAAAAATAACAATGGATGAAATTAATGGTGCCTTCCTCCTTCACTAAATATAAATTTACTAGCAAAATATTCATCCTTGAACTAAAGTTTAATGATAGACTAATCCATCACTAAATTAAGTCTATCATAACTTCCGTCACTAAAACCTAGTTTAGTGATGGGATATTCCATCACTAATTTTAATATGCTGGTAATTTCATCACAAAAAAGGGAAATGCTTGCAAATTTTGTGATGTTGTATTAAAAAATCTATCACTAATTTTTCCATTGTTCTGGGATATATTGGGCAATGAGCTACCTATTTTAGCATTGAGCCAAGCAGCAAGCACCCAACAATGATCAAAATTCATAATGCTTAAGCCTTATCAGCATCCAAGTATTCCAATTGATTTTCATGAAACAAAATTGAATTTGAACATGTTATTCGTACAACATAAAAAACAATTGAGTTTCAATGAAATCCAACAAACAAAAAAATTGTACAAATGTATAGACATATAAATATAAAAATCCTAGTTGGCTAACTCTTTACATCTTGTTGGTGGTTATCCCTATGGTGCTTGTTTATCTGCCTAACTAGTGGTGGTGGTGGTTATCTCTAACCTCTCGAACAATGTGTTAATATTGTACTAATTCTCCTTGATCATGCTTTCCTGAGAAGCAAGTCACTCCTTATAGGTTGTCAATCTCTCTTATGTTGCCTTGAGCTCTGCATTCTACTACTCAATAGGGCTTTGCAACTTGGTTTATGAGGATGAACTAACAATGATCAATGACAGCCTAGTAACCTTGCATGTTTTCAATCTCATGCCATAAATGTGATCCTTTTTGTTTTGATGGCTAACTATCTCCATCTATAATGAGGTCCTATCAACTTGTGCAAAACTACCACCACCTTTAGTTGATGTTTAAGAGGATTGCACATCCACCACCCTATAGTTCCTAGCTTACAAAATTAGATTTAAAATTCAAATATTTATGATATATAAAAAAACATATAATGTAATGCATATAAAAAAATATTATAATTTTAATTAGGGAAATTAATTCTATCAAATTAGTAAACAAAATTCATGTATAATTATTATATCAAATATCACATTAAATTTGTTTAATTTTTATTTATAATTTATTGAATGTTGGTAGAGGAATGGATCTATTTTAAAATGCATTAAATTATTATTATTCTTATTATTAATCGTAATATTAAAGGGGGAAGTAATTCAGGATATTGTATTGATTTGAAATTTTTTCAACTCTTTAACTTTGAAGCATTAATCATTAGAAAATGAATCCAGTTTTCTATTTTTATAATTATTTGAATTAATCCATTCAATCCATTCATGAGGAGACTTTTCCACTTTTATTTTATTACTGATTGCTGATGCATTAGTATTTTGATAAAGCATTCTTATTATATCATCTTGTTAATTAAATAAAATATCTTGATTCGCCTTATTAAGTGAATTGTTTTAAAATTTTAAAATATTATAATTAAAGAAATTTATTCAATAAAATAACCAAATAAACTCATTCATCACTCAATTTATTAGATAATTTTCATTTTTAATTAATTTGAATTATTCTTAATTAATGCATTCATTTTAAATTTTTTTATCATGTACCATTCTTGATTGCTATTCTTTCTATATATATTAATGAACATTTCTTCCTCAATATCATGCCATTCTCTTACTTGATTTTTCCATTCAACAATAGAAGTCTGTGGTGAATATAATTCTCACCGCTCTTCAAAAAATCATATCATCTTTCATTTCTAACTGTTAGCTTTTATCAATATGTTTATTAATTTTATTAGTAAATACTTGCACCAAATAATTACTTTTTTCTTTGAATTTAGACTAAAACATCTGGTTTGTGTTTTGTCAATGACATTTATTTGTACATTGATAATGCATCTATCAAAATTAAATTCATATGTCCATAGTATATGCCACAATAAACAACACAATCAAAGGGCATTGAGATGATCCTTCTTAACAAATAGATTTGTGTATCTATAAAAAAAATTTAATTAATATATATTTTCCATTACACTATTTTTTTCCACATATGTGATATGTTATTTATATTTTTTAGGGAAGTTCTAATATTCAATTTTTTTTAATAATCTCTATAAAAATTTCTTTTATAAAATGTATTTTATAGAAACTTTAGTAAATAATTTTGTATGAGGAATTATAATTTTGATGCACTTGTTTCAAGTGTTTTAATTATTAAACTATGTTAATAATTTATATTAAATGTAAATTAACTATTCATTTTTTAATGTTTTAATTGGCTACTAAGTAGCTATGTTAATTTCTTTTATTATAAAATATCTAAATCTTGAGTTTTAGTAAATCATGTTGAATTTTTATTTAATTAAACTCTGAATTAATAATGGAATATTTTACACTGCTTCTCTTATTATCACTTTAGTTATTTAATGTATTTTAGAATAGGCAATGTTTTAACAATATCAAGAAAATATATAAATTATTATTTATTGATTGTGCATGTTTGTTTTAAATGTTAAAAGTATCATCATTTTAATTAATAAATTTTTTATATTGTTTTCTTATGACGACTCTATATCTTAGACTTTAATTAATGATATTGGAATTTCATTTATTTTATTTTGTTTTTAGAATTTATAGTGGTATATTTAAAACTATACTTTTATTCTAGATATTTAATGTATATTAAGTATATCTCAGTTTTAGTAAAAGAGAACCTAAAACCTATAATTAATTATTGTACTTATTTTGTGTAAACTAGATATATTTTTCTACCTACATTATTACAAATTATGAACACACTTTTTACACATTTTTTTGTTATAATAACAATTTTCAAATTTAAAAGCTAATTGGAGTATATTATTTTTTAAAAAATAATAAAATTGTTAATGAGGAGTATTTTAATTTAAAGATAGTTTTATGCGAATTAGATAGGTTATTGTAACATAATTCAAATTATTAGGGATATATCACCCAAAAAAATTATTAGCTATAAATTTAAATAACGTCATTAATAAGAAATGATTTAAGAATGATGAATGCTTCTGTTACACCAGTAATTTATTAAGAATTATTAATTAATAGATATGTGATTAGTGGATTGTTTGAATAAATCAAATAATTTACAGTAACTCACTTAAAAATTAAAAATGAATTAATTAATGGCTTGGTTGTGAATTATAGGAGAACATTGTTAGTTTTGAAAAAAGAAAATGAAGAAGCTAAGGAAAGATATTGGACTCTTCCCTTATGGTACAAGCATTGTACCATGTAATTTCCCTTTATTCCTTTGCCGTAAACCCCTTCCCATTTCTCTTTTTTCCAAAATCTTAAACCCCAGCAGCCCGCAACTCCTTTTTGGCCCTGCTCGTCGATGCCAGCTGCTGTCGTTCGCTGGAGCCACTAACTCCGGCAACACCAATATCTCCTCGGACCCAAATCTTCCACTTCCTTCTCTAAAATTTCAAAGTTTACATTCCTTCAACTTTGCTTTTTTAAACTAGATCTGAGCATAACATTATTATTTTATTATTTTATTTGCTAATTAGTTTTAGAAAAATAGTAATGAATTTCCAAATTTTATCAGCTATAACTATCAAAGATGGATTATTGAATTAGTATCTAGTCGGCTTAAGCGTTAATTTGTGATAAATTGCTTTGTATCATGCTATTGATCAAAGTGGGTAGTGAGAACTTGGGTATTGTTGGGAAAATCAAATTTATAGGAAAAAATCAAGTTCCTGTCAAGGTTGGTGGATACTCAATTTTGTAATACTAAAATTTATATTTTATATATGTGAATATATAAATTGCCCTCATGCTTACTTTTTAATTCAAACTACGATTATAATGGTTTCTTTTGTGTATTTACATGTAAATCTTATATAGTTGCTTTCATAATATATAAAGTTGTGATTTTATTATTTGATATGTGTATTTTGATATTATAGAATTAAATTATTTTTTCTGATTTATAGTTATGCCTTGAAAACAAATGAATGTAAATAAAGTTATTACTTGAGATTGAATTTAAACTTTTGATTTATAATTTTATGTATGTTTTCAAGAGTGTAAATGAATTTGAAATTCAGAATTTTTTTTTTGTAAAGCATTTTATAGTGGTTTATGATTTTTCTTATGTATAAAGATGATGTCAACAGTCTAGATTGTATATCTGAAATGAATTGAGTTTAATATAAACCCTTAGAAATTTTCTTGGGAAACCCCTAAGTGCATTTGACCTTTGTATTGCTATGGCTGTTGTGGGAGGCATTTGGAGGACTTTTATGTGGAGTGATAAGGGGGAGTTTGAATGATTATTTGATTTATAACTAAAGTCATGGATTTGACTTGACCTTGAAAAGGGATTTGACCTTTTACACTTCTAATTTCTTTGTGTTATTATGTTGTTAATTGTATGATATTTTTTGAATAGTTTGAATTTTTGCATAAGAGTTATATTTTACATAAAATGAGATTGAATTATGAAATTATTATTTGTTGAACTAGTTTTTCAAAGAAAGAAATTGCAAATTTGAAATTCTAAGATTTAGATTTGTCGTTATAAGTTTATTTTTAAAGTTAAACTTATATTTCCATGTTTTTTATAAAACTATAGTAAGTTTTGGAAGGACCTAATTTTTTTCTATTTTTTGTCAATTATGTTTTAGTATATTATTCACTCACTAATTCTTGTAACTCACTCATCTTTTTATAACATTTTTAGGCCTGAAACTAATGTCATAAATCTTGATACTCTTATGGAGATTGAAGTCATTATCTTGAAGATATTTTTACAATTGGAATAGGATTGTGTGGCATGAGTGTTCATGTTTTTATTGAATTAATTTAAGTATATTTTTATGTGCATATTATAGTGTTTTGTTTTGTAAGTCACAAGTTTTAATTTTAAAGCATGCAACCCTTGGGAAATGTCTAAAAAAAAGGAAAATTATTGATTTTTCTACAAAAATATAAAATATTTTAGAGAAATTTGTTATTTTTATAAACTTTTACTAAAGTCACACCAAATATGATTTCTAAGAGCTATAGGTAGTCTTGCAAGAAGTTATTTTGTAATGATTTCCCATACTAGTCATGTATTTAGAATTGAGGTGTAATAAAAGGATGATTCTTTTTTCTATTACCAAGGTTCATGTTGATAAATTCAAGAAATATCATTGTAAAAGAACTATACATATGAAATTGAAGTTTGCAATTAAAAAGGTTCAGAAGGATTATCATTATGCTTGAAATGAGTTCTTTATAAGTTTTAATGTTGAAATAAATCAAAATCTAAAGATGAATCAATTTATTGACTTAAATTTCACTTCATTCCATATAACAAAGTAATTGATGAGAGTCAAGATAAGATATATTTAATTGATAAATTTATTATACTTTCATTATTAATTAGTTTTTAAATTTATGATCACACTATGTTAATTAACATGTTATTTTTTAGATGTCATTAAAAAATTGGTTTCACATAATAATCTAAAAACATAGTTGTCAAAGGAAGGATTGATAAAAAGGTTAATATTCATATTGAGAATTTGGAGTAAATCCTCATCATCGAATTATTATGATTGAAAATATAGTAAAGGTGGTGAGAAAAGGAGAGGTACTAGAGGTCCTACTATTAAGAGAGGCATAGTCCTTAAGCATACCAAAAAGGAGAAACTAAGAGTAGACTTCAATAATAATGAAACTATATATGGGTTTAATAAAGCTGATTTCACTAGCTACCTTGATTACTGGGTACACTTTAAGTTGTCCATTATTATTAAAGAATGACATAAATGGAAGAAAGATGCCATCTGGAATGATTTATTGGTAATTTGTTTAACACTTGTCTTCATTTCAATTTTTACATATGCATAATAAGAAGTCTTGCATTGCTAATTATGTTTGTCATTTGTGGGTTTCCTTACAAACTACATTCAATATTCACTAGGATTACAAAAATTATATCTTTTTATTGCTAGGTAGGACATAGAGGGATTATAAGTACATGTTGAAAAAGAAGAAGTACATCAATGAAGTAAGGATTTTGATGGGACCTCCCTTTGAAAAATATCACTAGATTAATGCCCCAACATGGGAGATGTTTGTGGAGATATGCTATTCAGAGGGCTTCCAAGTGTTTATGCTCATCTTAATATTGTTGTCTTTGTTTTACTATTAATATAGAATAACATTTTCTCATCACTTGTTTTATTTTTCTATTAATAAGTTATAAGTGTATAAAATGAGCTAAACTAAGCCAAAAATATGTACAAACACAAGTTGTCCTAGGAAAGGTATAGGAAGCTTAAGGAAGACATTTTCAAGGAAAGAACTCAAGTTACTAAGGAGGTTACTTTTTAATCTAATAATCAAGTGTATGCCTCTATGGCCCTCTAGAATAACATGAGTTATAAGTGAGAGCTAGAGTCAATAATAAGTATGAATTCATGATAAATAAAAGTTGATAAGTTGCCTAATGAATAGTAAATGATATTATTATTTTATTTATCAAATACGGAGTATGTTATTTATTTTCCAACACATGAATAACCATATTTGATTGCTTTATGCTCGGATGAGCTCATGCAATAAACTACCCAAGAAGATTTTTTAACAAAGGGAGCATGGATATATTAACTATTGCCCTAGAAACTTAAGAGCATCTTAAGCACGTAAAGTGCATTGCAGGAACAATTGACATTAAAAAACACTTCGAGGGAGTTTCAAAATACTCTCACAACAAATAACTATCCAAGCGAGAAAAGGCAAAGTTGCATAAATCAGTTTTGCAACATGTGCTAGTTGAACTCAAGCAAATTAGTAGGTTATTGACCACCTCGAAGAAGGATGAGGAGGTACAAATGGCAACCATATGCCACAATAAGGCAATTGTTGTCTTAGTTAACCCTAATCCTTTCACCCAATTATCATAAGTAAATTCTTTTCATCCAACTACTTGTTGCTAAGCACTCTTTAATCAAGTTATAGGATTACTTTAATACTATCTAATTAGTTTGTTTATCATTACAAGGTAGATATAGGTGTATACTTAAGATTACAAGACCTTCGGTTAAGTAAGTGGCAAAAGGCATAATTTTCCCAAATCACATGCTTCACACCATTATAGTGTTGAAGGACTAGTATAAGGTTATGGAAGACATCACTGAGGATAAGTTAGTTGAGGTGCCATTACTAATGGAAGAGGTGACCATGGTGGCTTAAGCATTTGTCTTCCACTTAGGAAAAGGCCATGATTTTAATGTTTACATAGTAGAGGTTTTTCACCGCTTTAAGCTTATTGTTTACTATTAAATAAAATATTATTTAACATATTTCATTATCATATTTTCTTACTATCTATTTTTAAGTACCTCCATAGAAAGAAAAGGATAAAAGGAAATAGGAGAAAGATAAAGATGAGGATTGCAAGTTTAAAAATTCAAAGACTTTGATAGCTTATCCTCAATAAAAAAATAAAGGTTAGAACAACTTAGGAGGAACTCCAATCTATTGCTTAAATGATGTTAAATGATAGGATCATTTTGTTGACTCTGAGTAAAGATTTTATGGAACACATTGATAAAATTCTCCTATCCAAAGATCTCATAGTATAGCTTATGAATAAGGAGGAGTTAGATGTTCTCCATTTTCATGACTTGGACAAAGTGTCTTCATTTTTACCTTTTAGGTCTTTTCTAGTTTTGTGCCCATACTAAATAGTATGAATTTTAATGCTCATTCATTATGAAAGTGATAAGTTGTTGCATTGTGATGCCAAGGAGAGGAATTTAAGTTCCTACTTCAATTTCCTAAATCCAAACAAGGTGTAGGACTTAGGAATAACTTAGGAGCTTCATAACTAATACATAAATAAGATCATGATAATGAATAAAAAGCAATAATGCTACATGGTACTATATTGCTTAAGGTAAGTAGGTACAAGGATTGGTTTTAATTCATTTTTAGTTATATTTTCTCTTTGTCTTAATTTGATATTGGTAATATTGTAATCGCCACTAGATCTTAACATAGCCTATTTGAAATCAAAGACAATCTATTGGCTTGATCCATTAGAGTGCAAACCATGCATGAATTTTATGAAGTTATTGAAAGGGACAATAAATATATACGATAGGATGTAAAGCTCCACCAAGGTTAAGGTCGAATGGGTGGTAGTAAAGGTAACAATCTTATGCATATTTAGGTACCTAATATAGTAATTGATCATCATTACATGAAATTAATACTATTTTATACTAGTTTCTTGCAATTCCCTAAACAAGAAGGCAACATGGAGTGTGGATATTGTGTGTGTAAATACATGGATAGCATAGTCAAGTATATAAAGATCAATGAAAGGCCTAATAAGGTAATTTGTTTAAATTTTAGTTAGATAGATACTTATAGAAAACATATATTTATGCTTTTTTATTGAGTTTTTTTATGTAAACATGCAGTTCTTTAAAGCAAACATAGAACCTTACAATATAGAAGATTTAGCTACCTTGTAGGAGGAATGAGCTACACAAATATTGAGATATAAGCATTAACATCAAGGGGTGCTACCAAATGTAAAATTTGATTTTGTTTAATTGTAAATGAAAATTTATATATAATGTGCTTATAACCAATTACTTGTGTACATTATAGAAGTTTTTTATATGTGTTATTGTATGATATAATGTTGTTTAGAAGATGGTGCTCTTTTGTACCAACAAGCGTATTTTTCCTGTTGTTTATGTAATAGGTTTAGTTTTTATCTTTAGGGTAGTAATAAAGGTGCACTTTATTTTTTAAAGAAAAAAAAACAATGCACCATGTTAGTTCTATAAAATAACTTATGTGAAAGAGTAAAATTATACATCTAGGTAGTTAAAGCAATAAATTGATAAAATGGAATTCCTCGTTAGTTTTATTAAACAAGTAACATGGAAAAGTAAAACTATCATTTGCTTTGTAACATTGATTTTAGCTTATAATTGACACAGAATACTTAGATGACTTTAATTTTTTCTCATTAAAACTTATGAAAATGAAGGTGAGAGTTGAAATTGAGAGCTACCCAATTATAGGTATACTACAAAGCAAAAGCATTTTTCTTGTGAAAGAAAGAGTTCACTTCAAAGTAATCGGCCCATTGTCTTTCTTTTTTAGGTATGAAGTTCACCACAATTTCTTCACATAAGAAATCACATTCACTTAAGTTCAACCATTTATTCACTCTTGTTGGTATCTTCTTCTTAACATCAAGGCAAATGTCTCATTTCTTTTCGAAACTAATTAAGAATATCTATTTATTATTTATTGTATTAATTTGTTTGATTCTTTGTTATTGATTTCATTATTTAAGGTTTTAGGTGATATGGGTTTCTTGGAAAAAAAAGCAATGGATTTTTTCCTTACAAAAGTAAATTGATAGGTAATTCTATACATAAGGTAGGATGACATGAACAATTTGAGCAACACACGATACCAAAGTTTAATGGTATAATCTAAGTAATAAATTTCTCCACAATAAAAGAATATTGTATTAATATTTCACCTATAACATAAGTTTTTATGTCTTTGTGCACTTATTTTATCACAGTGGGATTCATAAGTATTTCTGTCAATGACTATGTCATTGAAAGACAATGTCAGTTCTTTCTCAGTCTTTAGATGTATTATTTTTAGTTTTTATAATATTTATGTATTATATGTCTTCCACTAGTCACACCTAAATAAATGTATCATTCTTCATCTTTTTTTAGTTTATTGAATTTTAGATATTAACTTTGATTATAGAGTTATTGAAATAAGGCTTGAATACTGTTTTACTACTTGTATAGTAATATGAATTGCTGGATTCAATAATTGGGTTCAAATACTACTTTAAAAGAAGTAAAGGAGAATTTTTAAAGATAAAAAAACTAGAAAATAACACTTGTTATTTTATAAATTGATTGTCATATTACACATTAAATATCAATTATTTAAAAAAACTAGCATTTAATCAAAACTTAATTTATGAAAAATCAATTATCAACTTCATTTATAAAATAAAAAAATTAATGTCATATTTGAATTATTCACTAATATATTGAAATTAAACATGTTAGTTTTTTGCAAAAAAATTGATGTTGTAATAGGTGTTCAATATCGATTCAAAAACTAACGTTAGATGCACTAGAGATATAGTGACACCTATATATGCATTAAGTTGTAATTGGCATTGAGTTTGTTAAACAACCAACATTAAATGCCATTTTTGTAGTAGTAGTTGTTTTATCGCTTAGGGTTTATTTTATAATTATGTGAAAAAAAAAATAGATTTCTCCAATAATTGATGTTTATGTTATATTCTTCATGTATTGTGTAAGTATTACATTGTTGTAGAACTTTGAATGAGAGTTGAATTTATTAGCTTGAGGATTTAGGATTTGATAAAGGCAGATTTAGGTTTTTATGTAATTGTATAGGCTTTTTATTTTGATTCAATTTGAATATGATCATTTAATGTATATTAAGCTACATAATGTTTGCATTGATTTCTTTTCTTTTTATTTTGCATTGATTTTGTTAATGTTATAATTAATTCACGTTTAAATGAGGATACATATATGTGACATTTAGTTATAGAGTTAGAATTTATAATAATTAATACTTTAGTATTTTAAATATGTACATCACTTATATATTGTAACATTGTTTTATTGGAAGATTAATTGATAAATTGTTAGGTAACTTATATATATATATATATATATATATATATATATATATATATATATAATGCAGAATATATATAGATATGCATGAAAAAAATAAATGGATATACAATAAGGTAAGTCCTAATTAGTTAAGAATAAAAGCTGAATTCATTAACAGAATGAACAAGTTTATTACACATGCTTGTATAGATGATATTTTTTTTTTGAAAAATTAAAAAAATTAAGTATCCATGTGTTAAGAATGAATGCAAAAAGATTTTTTGGCTTGATATTATGGTTGAGCATCTTTATAAGAATGGATTTAGACCTAAATATTAGTGGTGCATATCCCATAAAGAACAAATGCCTTAATTTGAAACTGGACCTAACAATCCATATTAAAAAGAGGCATGCATTAGGTTTGAAGAATCAAGTAACAAGCATGAGGCAATGATGAAAAATGATATAAACATGCATTTTTGAGAAAGCTTTGACTAAAACATAGAAGAACATCTTAACCCTAGACCCTAATGCTCAAGGGTTTTACAATATGTTAGCTAATGCATAACAACCTTTGTATGAAAGTTGTAGCAACCATACTATGTTATTCTCTATAATTAGGCTATCAAGTATAAAATCATACTACAACCTTTTAAAGCAATGCTATAATGAAACTTATTAGTTGACAAGAGAATGCATGCTTAAAAGGAACCAAATGCCTAAAAATTTTTACAAACAAAGAAAATGTTTTCCAAGTTAGGCCTTAGGTATAATAACAAAAATTGTTATGCTAATTGTTCGATGCTCTATTACTTGCCTTTTATTGCTTAATTCCAAAGGTTGTATGCGTTAAGGTTGACCACTAACTCAATAACATGGCATCATGAAAACCCTTATGAACTAAGGGTTCAATCTCATCCATTAAATAGAGAAGCATGCAAAACACTTCGACTACATCCATCCTTAATTTGCCAATGATCTTAACAATATAAGACAAGGCTTGTTTGTAGATGGCTTTATTCTTTTTAACTAATTTGGATGAACCTATTCATGTTGGCTTATGATTGTGACCTATTACAATATCTTTCCATAAATATGTATGTAATAAGCGTACACGTTCCTTAATTTAATTATCTTAAGTCCTAGTAGTCTAAAGGCTAACATCAATGTCTACTTGCAACCACAGATAGACAAATTGAAAGTGACATAGGAAGAGGGTGTACATGCATATGATATATCTTTAAAAAAAAATTCTTTCCTATGGACTACATTGTTGTGGATTATTAATGACTTTCCTGCATTTGCAATGTTGTTTGGTTGGTAACATATGGGAGACTAGTATGCTTCATTTGTATATAGTTTTCTAAGGCATTCATATTAAAATATAGTAAAAAAACCTTACTCATTGATTACTATAGATGTAAATTGCCTCAACATCTCCCATTTAGGAGGAAAATAAGTGTTTTCAAAAGATATATAATAATAAGATAGAAAGATCATGTCCACCCTTAAGAATTAATGGTAAATACCTTTGAGAAAAGGTTATATATATATCAAAGGCTATTCCTAAAAAGTGTGCAATACATATTGAAGTATGTAAAGAAACCTATAACTATACAAAGTAAAGCATCTTTTAGGAGATACCTTACTAGAAAACAAATCTTATTCATCATAATATAGATGTTAAAAAATGTGTTTAAAATGGTGATGGATGTGACTCATAAAACAAGGATAATGTGAAAGTTAGGATGGATTTAGATAAGTTATGTAAGTGTAGCGAACTTGAGCTAGTTCGATAAGGCAATGGTAGGATATTAAACCTAAGGCACAATACATATTGAATATGGAGCAAAAAAAAAGTGGTGCTTAAGCGAACACAAAACTCAAAACTTCTAAATAATTATACTTCAAACTTGGCTAGATGTACAGATTTACAAAAATGAAGAGCTACGATTGTCACTTATTCATGGAATAGTCACTTTCCATTGCCTTTAAAGTATTATTGAAGTCTATTTTGGAATGCATTAACTAAGTTGAGTTTGCTTTTCAAGGACTTATGCTTAAGCACCTTACAAGAAGAATAATTGTTATGAATGGAACAAAATATTCTTATCACCATTTGCAAGTTGAAATGAATATTTCTTCTAACCTTTCTTAATTCAATGGAGCATTTTCTAATGCACTTGTCATATGAAACTCTACATACTTTCCATTCTATACAACATCTTAGAAAACTTCTTACTGCATTATTTTCAACCCAAAATATATATCAAGAATGCCCAAAATCATAATACCATAAATTTATAATACATACACACCCCAAATGGCATAGAAAGTAATATACATTTCATACTAATTATGGTACATAATCCTAAATTTAGTATATACAATTCATAACAAATAGAATAACCTTATTTTTCCTCTACTTTAATTCCCTACAATTTAGATATAAGATTAACAATATCCAATGATTTCACTATTAAATAACATGCATCCAAAGTATTTTCAAATTGCAAGGAAATAAAATAAGCAAATGAAAATTTGAGTGCTGCAATAATTACTATTAAAAAGTTTATCGTGGTGAAAGAAAAATTACCCTTTAATTTGTCATGATATCATTTTGTTTAAGTATGTTTAATTCATTTTTTATTTGCATTTCTCAAATAGGACTTGCATTAACTAAATATTTTTTTATACTATATAAACTAACAATCAAGCAATTATATATGTGAGCATAACTTTAAAAAATAAAAAGGATATTAGTACTTCAAACTTGTGGTATAGGAAATTGATTTGGAAGAATCGTTAATCCATATCCTTTCTCTATGATCTTGATGTATGTAAAACTCCTCTAAATTACCTTCATGAATAACTAGAGGTAGTTCCAATGAAAAAGGAGGCATTTTATCAACATTAGTGGCTATATTTTCTTCATTCTTACTATCAACAATTTATCTCTTCCTTTAAAGACCTATAGACCACTTCTTCTCAGTTAGGTCTGACATATAGAGAATTTGTCTTACTTAGGATGCCATTATGAATGGCTTTCCCTTTACAACCTTCCTTTCTAAGATTGACTAATTTAAATCTTAGCTTATTCACTTAGATAACATTGTCATTTTCCACACACTTACATTGAAAGATAGGCTCCCTAAATTGGATATAGTCAAACTTTCATATATCTTCAATGACCTTATAATATGATATTGTAGTGTAGATGAGGTTTTTGTCTTTAGCACTAGACACATGCATTACTTGAGATTCTATAGTGACCTAATTATTTTGTATGGTGTTATTATGATCCTATCTTTTATTATAAAATGAATATCCATTGATGTTATATCCTTAATAAGAATTGAAATCCATGTAAGGTCTATTAGCTATCTATTTTACAGTCTTGAAAAGCAATAATTGGTGTTTCATTTAACATGTGACTTATATAATTATAGAACCACTTGATGAATAAGCAATTATGTTTAACTTGTATCCACTTCTCATTCTTACCATGATGGAACTCTTTTATGAAAGTAATATGCTTGCTTATGTAAAGCTTAACCTTATCACTATTTTGTAGGATACATATGTGTGCTTGTTCCCATATTTCAAAATTTATGCTCTCCGCCTAATTTCCTAATATATCTTTCCTTGAAATTTCCCCTATGATAAGGTTTGGGAAGTTTAATAGTATTTATATTTGACAATTATAAGATGCAAAATTTAACAACCTCCTCAACAATGTACCCTTAAACAATATTTCCTTTGGGCCTATTGTAGTTACATACATACCATTTTAGGATCTTTACATAGTACTTCAATAGATACATCTACTTCTAGTAAACCAAACTACGTAATCTTACCTTCATCACCAAAGGCACCATAATGTCAAAGAAAAAGGGTGGAAAATCCATTTCAAGTTAGCCCAATGTGATGATAATATTTCTCTGAAAGTCATCCAAATCCTTTATGTCAATGACCTTGATACATATTGTATTAAAGAAGAAATAAAGCCTTATGATAGCTTGTTACATCAAAGTATGACAATTGTGAGCTGAGTAATTTTAGATCTTTCATTAATACAAGGATTTTGATGTTAGAAAAATAATCATAAGGCATTTTAACCCTATTTAGAAACTTATTTTTTCCTTCTTGGACAAGGTATGACAAGCCAGAGGTGAGCAAATACGTTAACTCCCTTTTTTTTTTATACTTGTTACTCCTATATAGCCATTCCTTGTAAATTTAGCCAAGCTTTGATTCTATCTTTTATCTTGTTCAGCATGTTCAAGAGTGTTTCAACCATATTATTATATACATTTTTCTCCATATGCCTAACATCCAAGATGGTCCTCTTCTTCCATAAAGTATTGCCATTCATTGAAGTATTGAGTTTATCAAAGATAATATTAATATTTTTCACCATATCACAAATTTCTTACCTTCATTTGGTAAACCATTGAATTTCATTTTTAGATTTTAATAGTTGTAGGAACAAGATAAAAATCTCTTGTGGTCAACATACACTATTTTCTTCTAATATTTAAGTTGATAAGACTATGTGCCATCTTCTTAAGTAGGGCACACTTTATGCCCTTTAATGCTACAAGTTTTCATAAGCAAGAAAGTTATTGATTGTATTAAAGAGCATTATATGCAACCTAAAGGATTCTTGCTTATTTACATTATATATATGTCAAAAAACAAAACACCTTCATCCTATAGGTCTTCCATGAATGGTGCCAAAAAGGCATCTATATTATTTCCTAGTTGTTTGTACCCTAATATCAATAATGTTAACATTGCATACTCTCACTTCATGTATAATGAAAAAGAGAGATTATAAATTAATAATGTTATAGGTCATCTACTATACTTGCTACTCATATTACCATAAAGGTTACACAATGTAAGCATGAGGATTCTTGCTTCACTACTAAATTCGAAAAATAATGAGTTAATTGTTCTTTATTAAGAAGATTCTACTGAATGATGAAGTTTATTATCAATAACTACCTGCTTTACATGAGACACTAAGTTCTTGTTATCTTTTACATTAGCAAACATGCATTTAGACATTGATATTATTAGAAGATACCAACCCTTTCCTTGATGCTACCATTATGTTTCTTCAATTTGTAATAGAATGTCCTACATTTTGGAAGCTTATGTAATCTTTTGTACTTTTTTGGTACAATATGCAATCATTAGGATAGGCATATATCTTCTTCTACTCCATACCCATTGGGCACATAATTTTCTTTTCCTCTTAATCATGAGCCGATAGTACATTGCTTATGTGAAGCATATCTTTCAATAATTGCAGCAATTTTATGAAGCCTTTATCACTCTACCTATTTCCCGTTTCCAAGTTGAACAATCTTAATATAATAAATAAACATATAAATTTAATGCAACCTAGTAGAATGGCTTCTTTTTAATACTTAATCAACTATCAAGGACTTATGGCTGTTTAATAAAATTATCTATAATATCATGCATCATATTATTTATGTAATCATTGAAACTATCATCTTCATGATCAATAGATATGTTGCCCAATTTACTTTCATTGTGCCATGTCTATTGTGTACACTCGATGTTAATGTCATATTGAAATAAATAATCTTATAGTTGCACAATCATGGCCCTTATCACATTACAACATTTAAGGTAAAGGCAAAATATAATATTAAACTCTTTTCTTTCATGAGCAATTTTAAATTTGAAGAATCCCTTAACCTTATTTTTATTTTCAAAGCTACATTGATTAACATACATCTATTTTCAATCCATGATTAGCCAATCTAGTGAGAAATACACACAAGAATATTAACTAAACCCTATATCACATGAATTTGCTTATATTGCCAAATAAATCCTAAAACACATAAATGTTCATACATTTACAAGCATTAATAATGCAACTTAAATCATTCAAAATAGGATATTTTCAACTTTATATATACCCAAAGCTAAAACATTTTCATACATTTATAAAGGAAACCTTCTATATGTAATATATTTTATCCTTAAGGTTATAAAGCATGTTCATGAACTAATAGAGAATCAAAAACATTTTAGTGGGGTGTTATAATCTCAACACTTAATATCCTAAGCTAAATATGTTAAAATAAACCTAAGAAAAGCAAAATCATAAATCTACATAAAAAAATCAAGACATATAAGGAATGAAAACTTATGAATATTCAGTGGGAATACCTTATTTGCATAGAAAAGTAGAAAATGAACTTATGCTTCACAATTTTGTTGGAGTTAATAAGATAAAGTTTCATGTTAAAGGAATCTTAAGTTTGCAAATGGCACTAAAGTAAATTAACCTTGTATTTCATAGTCCAGCTTGTGCTTTTATATTTTTTAGCACTTTTTGTGTTAGCTTATAATAATAAATGATGTGGAAATAGATGCCAATTAAGCTAGAATAGTTATTAAACATCAATTTAGTAACAATAACCATCATCTATATTAAATTGATAGAGTTCTAATTAAAAGAATATTTTATCAATTATAATATAGAAACCATCGCCATATATTTTTAGGAATTAGTTATTTGTTTGCAGGATCTTGATTTCATATATTTTCATGAACTTAAATATCATATCGAGTTTTACAAAATTACATATACTAATAGAAAAACAAACTTTTCAAATTGCTTAGGAGATGGATCAAATGTGAGAAAGTTGGGAATTTGCATAAATAAGATTAGAGGTTTACTATTTTTTAGTATATTAATTTTTCTAATGTTAAAGAAAAAGAAGATTAGTTTCAAAATTGATGAAGAAATATTTCTATAATTTTTTAAACATAAAAAATTTATGATAATTTATATGTTCTCTTTACATATTTTTCTCATAATGATAAAAAATTAATACATTGAATATAAATATACAAAAATATGAGAAAAAAGGCATCAATATAAGAAAAATTTATTCTACAATTTTATTTATTCTATATATTGTTACATTAACAAATGTAAATATACAATAATATTAGATAAAGAAAGAAAATGGACTTTGGTCTTCCAATCTTGTTGACAAACTCAGTACTAATTATTGTAGCCATTATCCAATATACCAAACAATAGATTTACTTCTATTACCAACACTAGCATATGTTTGAGAAGGAGGAAAATAATTCCTTATCCATCTCATTTATCACATATAGATAACAATTAATAAAGTAACAATAATTAGATTCTATAATATTTACAAAGATATTAGATGAAATGTTGAGACCTATTTTCCTTTTCCTCAAACAAACACTACAATTAGATAATGGAGATAATGGCATCATTGAAATTCTATCAAATGAAGAGAGAGCATGAAATATATAGACAATTGAAAAAAGACTAAAGATATGGGTTATTAACTCAAAATCAACATCAACGTTATGCATAGTTTTCAAATAAGTGGTGATTGTTCCCTAAGGAGACTTTGGAATATCTTTACAGGTTGATTCATGACAAAGCTATTATGTAAATGTTATATGTTTTTCCTAGTGACCTTTGAAATGCTTTTTGAATAATGATTACATAAATAAGAGACTTTTTAATTTGACAATGAAATTTGCTTTTTCATCGTAATGTTTCACATTCATTTTAAACGTTAGTGTTTAATTTAATTGTTTTCTTACATTTTCTTGTAAATTTCAAAAATGCTACTTTGTAATCATAGACATTAGTTTTGTTTACAACTATTATCTTATTTGTCACAATAACTTAAAAAATGCCACCATATTTCTACAAATGTCAGTTTTTACTATGATCAATGTCTATTAACTATCACAAGATTCCAATTTTGTAATAATTAATTTATAAAAATTATAGTATAAGTTGTTATTTATAATTTGATAAATTATTAATTTATTTGCATTAATGATATTTTTAATTTCTATAACTTAATTAATATTTCCTTATTAGGTACTAATATTTCAATTGAAGTGTTTTGGGAGTTATTTGGATGATATAAGAAGTAAATTCTTATAGAAAATTAAACTTTCTAGGAAGTAAATTCCCTTATGAATTTTCTAATAATGTTTAAAATTTAGTTGATATTTAGGAAGTAATACTTCCTATAAATTAACTTTTCATGTCTTATTTAAGCTCCGTTTGTTTCATCAGAAAGTATTTTCCATAGAAATATATCATTTGTATATAAATTAATGAAAGGATGATTTTTCATTTATATTGATAACTGAAAAAATTGATACCTAAAAGCTTGGAAAGAGAGGAAAGTAAATTTCTTTTTGAAATAGGAAAGTTATCTTTTCCAAACTCTTTACATTTAACATTAAATAAGTAAAATATTTTTCTTTATGTTACCATTTTTATAACTATATTTTGCAGAAAATACTTTCTAATGAAATAAATGGAGTCTTAGTTCAACTTTGAATTCTCAAGAAGTATTAATGGAATGATTATTATACTCTTTATAATTACAATAAAAAATTTTAAAATAATAATAAATATCAATTGTTTTTAGTTTTTTATTTCTTTTGAAGCTATATGTCTTGTATCTTTTGTATCATAGTTTTTTTTTAAACTTGTAATATTTTATATCTCATAATTGTAAAAAATTAAATTAATTACCCTTTGAATCTATGAAATTTATCAGTTTTCTCAAAATTTTGTAGACAAGTACAATAGTAAAAGAATATAAGAAGATACGGATAGAAATTACCAAAAGAAAATACAATTTATATATATTGATCACGCTAAAAAATGACATGAGGTGATTAAATTTTTCCTTTAACTTATCATAATTAAAATTGAGTAAAGTTATCATTAGTTAAAATTAGTAAAGGTATTTTTTTTATTTGTTTTCATAAAAAATACAAGAAGTCTGACTTACCAAAAGGGAATGAATAAACTACTTTCTATACTTTTGGAAAATAGAACTTGGTAAGAAGTTTTACCCCTCCTATTTTAACCCATGCAATCTCTATTTCTCCAAAGGTTGTATTTCCAACAAAACTTCCTATCAATTTAATGACTCTTAAAATTACTATTTAGTCCTCATGTATTTTAAATATACGAGAGTTATATTTGGTTTTTGGGAATTTGGGAAAACAAAAGGTAGACACAACACCTTGCCAATCCTAATGACAAATACAGTCATCTGATATTTATCCCAAGTTTTTATGTAATTGAACGCTACTTTATTTTAAAAATATGAAAATTAATTTTTAATGTTATTGACTTTCTGAAGATAGATGTTTTAATTTTTTCTTAAGCATTTGCACGTGAGTTCTGAATATATATTTCTAATTTTTTTAAAATTTGAAGTTATTTTAAAAAATGAGAAAAATATTTCAAAAGAAAAAAAAAGAAATTAAATAATAGATAGATTCACGTTGAGAGGAAAACGAGTAGTTGAAAATAAAGAGAAAAAATAGAATCTAAAGACAGTGGAGAGAGTTATAATAAGAATATTTTAAATTAAATTTTATTTAATAATTGGGCAAATTTCAGTCATCTCCCCTAAAATTTAGGCATAATTTACTGATCTCTCGTCTCTTTTCAAAAACTTCATAAACCTCCCCCAAAAGTTAAGGGACGTTGACTCTTTCTATCTTATACCAATTTTGCCTTTTTAAATATTATAATATTAAAAATTATTTTTAAAAACTATTTAAATGAACTAAGTTAATCAAAAATGATATTTAAAATATTTTAATAAAGGGTTTGTAATATTTTATATATTTTGCATGTTACAAATATACAAAATATATATTGATAAAAATGTATTATAAAATTTTTATTTTTTATGTAAAAGTTACTTATTATCTTAAAAAAATATTTAAATATTTTCATAAAATATTCAATTATATTTTCAATGTTTTAATTTATTAATTTATAAGATTAATATAGACAACACCAAAATTTGTATTTTTAATATTTTTAATTTGTTAAATTATTTTGGTAACTATATTAAGAATAAATAAATGATTTATTATTGTTTTAAATATGTTGATGCATAGTATACTTTTACAACTAAATAATCATTTAGTTTACTTTATAACAAAGTCGATATCTTAAGTTTCATATAGTCCAGGCAAAAACTTTAAAACAAACAAATAAATCATGCTTCTAATGTAGTACGAAGCAAAGCGTAACATCGAAATACATACATAAACACAATTATGCAATGCCAATTTCTTAAAAAAATAATAATAATAAGAACAGACCTGACAATAACCATACTCGAAAAACATTTTCGTAATTCCACACAAATTTGGATAATCATTGCAGTCATATGTACACTGTGATATTGCTATCTTAAGTATGAGCGATAAAATACTACGCATAAATAACATTAGTTTTGTAAAATTTTTATGTTGAGTTAAACCAATCAGTATGAATATAAGGCTTGGTTTTGCAAGAAAATAAGTCTAAAGGGTACGCACATAGATTAACCTTTATTTCTTTACAGTAAACAAAGATCTATATATATATATAGATATATATATATATATTCACACAAATTGGTTTCAATTATCATATATAACATTAAACTAATTTTTAGAAAAAATTTGCATATCATGCATAATAAAATATAAAACAATAATTACACATGACTATGATAGTATGAAACTATGAAATAATTTTGAAGTTGATAATATTTTTAAAATTATCATTGCACAATATATTTTTGACAAATTGACTTATAATCTAAGTATAATTACATGCTTGTATCTCTTATATCAATTGTTGAATATTTTACGTCAAATTAAACTATATAAAATGGTAAGAATTACACACAAAAATAATGAACAAAATGATATATATATATATATATATATATATATATATATATATATATATATATATATATATATATATTTCAGTTTTTTGGTTAATTTATTAAATTATGTGATTACAAATTCAAGTAAGTCCTATATATATAAGATTTACTTGAATTTGAAATCACATAATTTATTTACAAAGTTAAAAAATTAAAAAAATTGTAATGCAATTTTCATTTTATTTATAAAGTTACATTTTTTTACAAAAGTATTTAAATAATTTAAAATATATACTAAAACATTATCTTACTAATAATTTTAAAAGAATAATTATTTTAATTAATTTTATTAATTTACATAGCATTTTTGTAAAGACTTATAACATTATGATATTTAAAGGATAGGATTGGTATTATACAAAAAGGGGCAACGGATGTTAGCTTTTAAGAGAGGTATGTGAAGTTTTTAAAAATAAAGGTAAGGTCCGTGAATTATACTCAAACGTTAGGAAAGGTAAATGAAATTTACTCTTAATAATTTATTGTTTTGTAGAATTCTGAGTTAAGTCTTACACAAACTTCAAAATGATCAATTTGTTCTAACAATGAAATATTCAACGTAGCTTGTTATGCGACGAAGGATTTCCATGAAAAGCCTAGAAATAGTTAAACTGAAATTATTTGACACTAATTATTTTTTAATAAATATAATTAAATAATTTTAATCCAATAATTTTACAAACTGTCACACTATCTCAAGTTTCAAAAATTTACGGCACAGTAGAATTCACCAACTTCAATTTCTTAAGAGGTGGACTTCCTTTAAACATGGGGTGGGAATAAGACAAGTCAAATCTTAACAAAAATAGGTCAAGCCCACTTTAAAATTTTATAGCTTGACCTAACTTGTAACCTATTTATAAGCTAAATTTTCAATTTAACTTGACTTATTGGCCCATTTAGACTTAACTATATATTAAAATCAAAATAAGTCATTGAGGGCTTGTAAAACCAAGTTCGTATGTTATATAAAACCCCTTGGTAAAAAAAATAAGGATAATAATTGTGTTTAATAAATAAGACATTAAACAAAATTTTACTTATAATTTTATAGAATTCATAATAATTTAACATAATAGATTATAATTATATTTATTTAAAATAAAAAATTAAATGACACAATTTCATCATTCACAAATTTTAAAATTTTGATAAGACTTGGGCTGAGTATTAGAAAAAGAAAAGAATGCACAATAATAAAAGTGTGATAACTATAGTGTAATTATGTCAATCATATTAAGAGTATTATGTTAAAGTAACATATTAATTAAATAGATTGGATTAATAGGTCAATAAATCAAATTTAAAATTAAAATTTTAGTTTTATTTAATAAACAAACCAATATATTGGCATAGATGTTATTTATTTAATTAAATAAATAAGTAAAGTCAAATTTTTAATAACTCAAATTATATGAATGGCCTAATTTATTTTTACTCCTATCATAACCCTGCTCAAATGTTAAATATAAATTCCTAACATCTCCAAGAATTAATCTACCATTACCATTTTTATCGTAAATTTTAAATTTCTGATTAGATTTATTATCTAATTATTTCTTAATTTTTTAAAAACTTGGGAGGAAGAAAATCATAAGTCAAATCTTAATATAAACAACTGTTATCAAATATTCATTAATTAATCTAATAATATTAGGAACACTAATAATCAAACAAAATATCCACCAAGAAACAATCAATCAGAAAAAATAGAAAATTTTCTTTGGAAGCAAGAAATCCCATATTGAGGACGATATTCTACAAAAAGAAAAACATAAGAATAAAGAATATGAATAAGATGTAAATACAGTTCGAAACCCCAAAAGTCGTAACGTTGAAAAAGAAAATTAAAGAAAGCAACAACCGCAACATGGTGATATCTCCAATATCAATGAACCTTCTGCTCATTCTATTTGCATCAGGATCAAAGGGAAGTACTTTCAAGCAATCGTTAGAGTTTATTTTCTCGTTCTAAAAGTCTCAGCCAAATCAATAAGAAATCTTCAAAGATAATGCAACTCTTTGCTTCCAATGAAATATCCTCATTTATTGATGAAGAACAGCTGGAATTGCCACCCTTTTTTTCATTTTTTGGTAACATAAATACTTCTTTCTTTGACCTTCATATTTCTGGATGGCCAATTATAGTATTTTCTAGTATTATTGTTCTGTTTTTAATCTTTTACTACTGTTTGCAATTGCTATTGCCATTTAGTGCCAAATTTGATAAGCTGGCTATGCATTGGATAAATTTTAAAATTTTAAAATTGAGTTTTTATTTCATCTTTACTTTTGATAAATTAATTTAAAAAGAAATTTCGTTTAAGGTTAGGTTTGGTCTGGTTTTTATCCACAGACTGAATTTTTTTTTCCTTTCCAATCATGCATCCTTACCCTTTTAAAGTTTTATATTGCATTCACAACAATGATACTGCCGTAGTTGTGAACAGTTCCACAATTGCAGTTTTTCATAATTTTGTATGTGAATGATAGCATTTGTTCCCAATTGCAGTAAAATTGCAACTGCAGTTTAAAAGTATCAGGTATATGGTTTGTAGTTAGCATTATAAATAGAGAAAAGGCAAAGATCAGATAGAGATCAAAGACCAGTGAGTGTGAAAGATTAGAGTACTGGGGACTATGAAATTGGTGCATTTAAGGTTCTATGATGGAAAACATTCTCTATAACAATATCGTCATAAATTTATTAAAATAATAAAAAATATTTTATCTATTTAATATTAAATGTAATAGATTCAGTCGGAGACAACTTCATCCCTCCACTATCATAATCCTAAATAATTAGAGACAAATGAAACTTTCTAAATCTTCCCAAATAAAAAATAAAATAAAAAAAGAGGGATCGATTAATGTGTTGTCGACTGCGAGATAATCATATCAACAAAGTATTATTCAATTCTCTTCTCTATTATGTCTTCTTGGTTCATCTTTAGTGTATATTTGGTGTTCTCCATCCCAAGATCTTGGTATCAACTATCAAGCTTTATGGACGTTATGTCACCTATCGCATGTGGTGATTTAATTTTGTTGCAGTTGCTAGTGCTAAGCTCTATTTTGTGGAAGGATGAAAAAGCAAGCCAAATTGTGAACGAATGGGTTGAGAAGGGCACAAAAGGGCTCGTAAAAAATTCAAACAATTCTCGGGGATTTCAAGTTTTTGACCTCCATGACTCTCGCAAATGTACTGTACTTCGAAGGTGCATGGAAAGTAAGTTTCAATCCTCGACATACAATAACAGAAAATTTTCATCTCCTCAATGGAGAAACTGTTAAAACATTTTTCATGACGAGTATCAGCAAAGATAAATATGAGTATGGCTCTTTTTGATGATTTCAAGCTCCTAAAACTTCCATATCTCAATGCCAAGACATCATCTTCTAAAATTGGCAACAAAGATGATGAGAAGAGATTTTCCATGTTCATTTTGTTGGAAAACTTAAATTACACTAATGATAAAACTCATTATCAAAACCCAAATCTTTTATTTTTAAATGTCAAGAAGAATATACTACTAGATGCGGGAGCGTACATAAATCCATAAGAACTAATGAGATTTTGGTTTCGCAATTTTTGATCTTCTAAATTAGTACGTATCAATTTTTTTAGAGAAAGCCTCTCTCTATTTTCTAATGATGGGGTATTAAAAAATAAAATCCTTATATACAATTTGAAGATCATAACCTCTTATTTGTTTTCTTTATTTTCCTTATTCCTAATTTGCCCATTATAAATAAGAAATAAAACTTTTAAGTCTCTATATATAAAAGCCCACACTTAATGAGATGATTTAAACTTATTTAGCCTTAAATTTTATTTAATCATTTTAATTTGGGCAAACCTTATGATAGCCAATAATATACCATTATTATTGTTATTTACATATATATACAATGAATATGTCCAATAAAAAATCCAATAATCTCCCACTTGGACTACATATGTATATATATGCATAACACTTTATAATTGTACATTATAATATAATCTTATGAGCTCAAAAATTGCAATCATTATCAAAATCATCTCTAATCAATCTAGTTCATCAATCATATCAATGTAGGATCAAATCAACTTTTGGATCAATTATTGTAACTAGATCCATCAATGGTCACATATATCAATATAATCAATAACATGACTCAAGCATGGATATGTAGCATAGAAATTACA
Source organism: Sindora glabra (assembly GCA_020226215.1). Taxonomy (NCBI): domain Eukaryota; kingdom Viridiplantae; phylum Streptophyta; class Magnoliopsida; order Fabales; family Fabaceae; genus Sindora; species Sindora glabra. The sequence goes on along the minus strand of CM035232.1, from coordinate 52,843,993 downwards.
TGCAATGTGATCTTAAAATAGCTAGTTTCAACTAGTCCACCTTTTTTCTTAATGAGATCAAACCAAACAAGATTAGAGTGTAACTATAGGAAATATTTATACTATAGTAAATAACCATAAAATATCCATAAATATATCTATAGACAAGACCACTCATAAATACAAACTCTTACTAAACGAGCATATCATCAAGTGATACCAAACCCATATAAATAGTGTGCTCATAAAAGACCTTGGGTGGTAAACCCTTAGTAAGTAGATCTACAATCATGAAATTTGTCCCAATATGCTTTATAGATATCTAACACTATGAACTCTTTTTTTAACAACTAGGAACTTAATGTTTATATGCTTTGACTTTGATGAATTCCTATTATTGTTGAAATATAGCATAACTGACTTATTATCACAAAATAACTTTAATGGTCTTTCAATACCATCCACAATTTGCAGCTTAGTGACAAATGCAACCATATCCCATGATTAAATGCCTTATAACATCTATAAACTCAACTACTATGATGGAAGAAGCTATGAGTGTTCTCTTAGTACTTTTCCAAGAAACAACTCCTCTAACAAGCAGATAGATATAGCCTAAAGTGAATCTATGACTATCTTGGCATCCTACAAAATCAAAGTTGGAATACCTAATGATCTCTAACTAATCTGATCTCTTATATATGAACATGTAGTTCTTTATTCTTTGAAGATATTGCATGACTCTTTTCGCTACTTTCTAATTATCTATTCCTGGATTGCTTAAGTATTTGCCTAACATTCCAAGAATTTATGCAATATCTAGATGCATACAAATCTTAGCATACATTAAACTCCCACAAAACTTGTGGTATATACAATCATTAATTGCATTTATCTTAAAACTAAAAGGGATGATAACTTGATGAAACTTGTAATACTATTGATGAGAAGCTTGCTTAAGCCCATAGATGGATTTATCCACTTTTAAGAGTTAAAACTTTCAATAGCTTTATGGAATTTGATTGGATCATCTTACCATTCTCATAGATATCTTATGTTCTTGTAAAAGGATAATATAATCATCCAAAATTGCATTTCTTTTCTCTTTAGTTAATTTTCTTAATGGCATTTGTTCTAAAGGTTGTTGAGTATGTTTTTTGAAGAATAATTCATTAACCTTTATTAAGGAGATTTTCAACATTGTCTTGTCATTTTGGAGTTAGTTATTAAGCAATGTTAGGAATAAAAACCTAATCATGGTCAATGATAACCATAGGAAGAGAAATGAATTCATCTTCAAAGAGTTCTTAAGCTTATTTCCTCTCCCCAAATTCAATACCCTCAAAGAACTAGGTATTTCCCATCTCAAAAAATAACCTAGTTGTGAGATCATAAAACTTATATCCTTAAGACTATCTAAACTAACCAACAAAATAGCTACTAACCATTTTTAGTCCATTTTTTTCATTTAGCCTATAAGGCCTTGCCTCAATTGGACAACCCTAAACATGTAAATGTTTAATGTTAGGTTTGCTGCCTATCCATAATTTGTAAAAGGTTTTAGTTATTGCCTTAGTTAGAACTCTATTAAGGATGTAAGCTACAGTCTTTAAAACCTCTCCCTAAAGTGAATCTAGTAGGATGGTATAACTAATCATACTTCTGATCATATCCTTTAAGGTTTTATTTCATCTTTTAACAACACCATTCATGTTAGGGCTCCCTAGCATGGTGTACTGTAGGATTATACCACACTTTTTTAGGAATTTGGCAAATGGTCCTAAATGTTGTTAACTAATTTGTCACATCTACCATAGTATTTACCACCATAGCCAGACCTAATGCCTTTAATACCTTTATTGAGTTGATTCTTAACTTCAACTTTAAAAGCCTTGAACATGTCTAATGCTTAAAACTTCTCATAAATAAGATAAAAGCATATGTAATATGAAAAATCATCTATGAACATAATAAAATATTATTGACTATTCCAAGAAGTTGTAGGAAATGGCCTATAAATGTCTATATGTGTTCATCTTAGGATGTTTGAAGACCTTTCAATACCTAATCTCCTTATGTTTATTTGTTTCTTTTTAATGCACTCAACACAAACTTCAAAGTCTAATAAATCAAGAGGATTAAGAATTTCATTTAGTACAAATCTTTCAATTTTCCATTTAATGATGTGTCTTAAATGCTTATTTCAGAGTGATGTAGAATTCTTATTAGTTAATTTCCTTTTAGTGCCATATGAATTAACATGTAAGGTTTCATTAGAGGTAACTATATCAAGCATATAAAGATTATCATATCTAGATAAAAAACTAGAACCAATAAGCTTTGAATCATAAAAAAAACTAAATTGACTATTTCCAAAAGAATAAGAGTAACTAAATTTGTTTAATATAGAAAAAAAAACTAAATTCCATCTAAATGATAGTATAATGTAAGTTTGATTCAAATTTAGACAAAATCTTGTCTTTAACAATAATCTAAAAGTTCCAATTGCCTCAACTTCAACTAACTTGTCATCATCCATATAAATGTATCTTTCACCATCACTCAGCTTTTAGCAACTCAGGAAGCCCTACATTAACACACTTATATGAGTAGCAGCACTAAAATCTATCCACTAAGTAAGTTTAGGCACTGAAGTCAAATTAGTCTCAGAATAAACCAAATTAAAAAGCATACCTTTCTTTTCATGTCAAGCATGATATTTGGTACAATGCTTCTTCTTATGAGAAGTATTTCCATGGAAGTAGAAAGTAAATTCCTTAGTTTGTCATTTTTATTTTTTATGTTGCTTTTTTTGTGATGGAGAAATCACAACTTCCTTATCCATTTTCCTTTTCTTGTTATTGTCTTTAAAGGTTGAAGCTAGATAGGCACTTTTAATCTTTTTTGCTTCAATCTCTCTTTTTCTTGCACACAATGTGAAATAAGCTCATTAAAAGCTCATTTCTCCTTTTGGCAATTGTAATTGACTTTGAATTGACTAAATTACATATGAAGAGAGATAAGAACTAAATGCACAAGCAAGTCCTTAGACAACTCTAACTTTAGTACTTTCAGTTTTAATGCAATATGAGATATTTCCAAAATGTACTCCTAAATGTTCCTTTTGCCTTTTTAGCTTATAGAAACAAGACTCCTTAGAAGGGTACTTGTCTCTACCTTTTCATTTTTGGAAAAATAGTTCTCAAGTTCTTTAAAGAACAATTCAGCATCATTCTCATTAAACATTATACCCTTAAAGGTTTCTGGAGTTGTACGTTTCATGATCATAAAACTCACGTGATTTGAGCATTCCCACTTCTCTAAATCCTTTTTAGCATTAGAGGAACTTGCATCCATGAGAGTACGGAGTCACTTAACTCAAAGAGTAAGGTCTAAATCCATACAACTAAGAACAATCATAATATTTTCTTTCCAATCTTTAAAGTTTATGCTATTAAGCATAGAGGTATAGTTAATATTTGTAGATATGAAAGTAGCAAAAGCAGTTACTAAATAAAGAAAAAAATAAACAAAAAAGCAAGCTCATAATCAAAATTTAAATTCAATATGATTAACAAATTCAAATAATAGCAAGTCCCATCAAAAGATACCTAGCACAACATTGAAATTTAGTATTTAGATAGAAAGATCAACTTGTAAGTGATACATTTGATATAGTAATCAAATATTGACAATAAATTTCTATCAAATATTAAGCCTTTCTTTAGTCTAACTTAACATTCACGTGGAAAACTTAATAATTGTCACATACCTATTACCATAGATGTAGCTCAATTTTAGCCAAATAACAATCTTCCTTTAGGTTGATCATTATCCATATGAAATTCAAACACAAAATCATTTTAATATTTTAAAATAATCAATATATGGAAAAGAGGCTACTTTGATAGCATATTACTTCAATCAATTAATTTAAAATATCAAACACCTAAGAATTAAAAAAATGCCAAAATTTGAATTTAATCTAAAATGTATGTATTTCAATTTGAATTCGTATAGTAGTATAATCACTAATATCATATATATATTAATTCAAAACACATTATATATACAATGTAAAGCGATATAACATTAAAATGAAGGCATTGAATATATATATAATATAATATGGTGCTATAGATAACATTTAATTGAAAGCAAGACTTCAATTTTGAATTTAGAAAGCATCCAAAATATATATAGATGACATTGATGTTATCATCTCAAAATTTTATATATAATATAAAACACTACAACATTGTCAACATATAATGACATAATAATACATGAAACTTCAATTAATTTAAATCAATATATATGATGAATATCAACATCCAATCACATATATGACATTAATTTTATTTTCTTTCTCAATAATTTAACATGATGGCTTTGATACTAATTAATAGAAAACTCTAATAACGTTAATGATAAAAACTTATTATCAAAATTCAGATCTTTTATGTTTAATTATCAAGAAGAATATACTACTAAATGTGGAAGGATGATTGAATTCATAGGAATTAACAGGATTATGGTTTCACATTTCTTGATCTTCTAAATAAGGGTGTATCATTTTTTTTAGAGAAAATCTCGCTATATTTTTTAATGATAGGATACCAAAAAAATAAAATCCTTATACACAATTTGGGGATCATAATCCCTTATTTATTTTCTTTATTTTTCTTATTCCTAATTTGCCCATCATAAGTAAAAAATAAGACTTTTATGTCTTTGTATATACAAGTCCATATTTAATGAGATGATTTATACCCATTTAATCTTAAATTCTATTTAATCACTTTAATTTGGCTCAAACCTTGTGATAGCTAATAATTTACAATTATTATTGTTATTTACATATATATATATATATCCATTAAAAAATTCCAAAACATTTACCTCCCACATGAAAAAGATGGTTTACAAGAACTGATTAACAGGGTCACTGCAAATCCAAGAATAGTTCTTGATAAATTTTTTGACAAACTAAAATACATAGTGCTGGGAAAATCATGGATCCCTAAGTTGAAATTATGACACGATTTCAAAGCATCTGAAGTGATAATACAACTGAGACTGAAAAAGCCATTTGAACAATGTGTAGAATTCTCTAAAATGGCTTATTCTATCGAAACTTGTTCATTTGGTCTCTTAGAGATAATTCATAAGGCTATAATTAAAGTGAATAAGAAAGGGACTGAGGCTACCATTTTCAATATGAGCGGCCTTGTCTATGCTAGATGCGTGGAAGAGAGGGCCGCTCGCTGCCACTACCTCCTCCCAGTTTCATGGCTGATAATCCTTTCATTTTTATCATCAGAGAAGAGGTTTCTGAAGTGCTTCTTTTCTTAGGAGCAGTGCTCAATCCCCTTCTTTAATGTTATATTGAATCTGTGGCATATTTATAGCAAGAGAAAACTTTGCGATAGTTAGTATGTGTTTTTGCTTCTACCAAATATAATGTCAAGGAGAATTCTAACATATGCAGAATTTTTGGTCTAGATATTGATATTTTAATTTTGTGGTAGAATAAAGATTATTAGATTTCAATGGTGCAAAAATGAATGGTTAAAATTCATACCAAGAAAATTTGTTTAATAGATAAAAAATTGATGATACGACAACATGAATTTTTTTTTAATTTTAAATCCACTAGCAAATTGAAATAAATAATTTGAGTATATCATTTATATCAACTTGTGTATATATTTTTATATCTTTTCACTATATAATGCACCTAATTTAATGATTATTAACTCAAATTTATGTATAATATATTGCAATTTAAAACTTTCAAAACAAAAATGCCTTCAAAAAATTACCATATATTCATTTTGAAAATGTAAAATAGACTCAACAACTTAAATATCTAAACTTTTACTTTATAAAGCTAGTTTTTTTATTTCTTCTTCTTCTCTCTTTTTTTTTAATAATCTCCTTCACTTATTTCTTATACATTAGTATGCAAAAGAATTATTTCATTTGATCTAAATATAATTTATCCTTCCTTAAAAAAAAAGGGAAGAAGAAGAAATGAGGTTTGAGGAGAGTTCATGTATGGAAAATAAAATATAACACTTTTTTGCCAACTCCACTAATCTTAAAATTAGTATAAGAATTAACTATATTTATAAAAACAATAAATATTTCATTTAACATTTAATAATGTTTTAAGAAATTTTATTTATACTTTTAAATAATATTAATATTTGATTCAAAGGTAAAAAAAGTAAATTTTTCCTCTAATTTTAATCAGTGAAGCAAAGATTTGAATAGATGGATAACATATTACAAAGGATGGAAAATTTAGCTAATGATAAAACATTATGGGTATTTCTGTAATATATATAGTTGATTAGTTAAATAAGTAATCAATAAAATTGCCACAACCATTGGATTGGATGAAAAAAAATTCAATGGCTCAAAATTTATTATTTACTCAAAGTATCCATACCTCAATTTCTACTTTGAGTATGGAAGAATTATCCTTTATATAATGGAGAATGCTAACATATTTACACTAAAAGTAAGGATATTGATATTTGAATTTTATAGCAGAATGAATATCATTAAATTTTAATGATAGAAAAATGAATGACTAGGATTTATGCTTAGGAGACTTGTTTAATAGGTAAAAAAATTAATAACATGACAATTATATTTTAAACCATAATTTTTTTAATTTTAAATTCACCAATAATATAAAATAAGTAATTTAAATGAATTTTCTATAGTAACTCATATATATATATATATTCACACATCTTCACTATATAATAAACCTAATTTAATGATTATTACCTTAAGTTTATTGATAATACATTGTAATTTTAAACTTACAAAACTAAAATATTTTTAAAAAATTACTATATAATCATTTTGAAAATATAAAATAGAGTTAACAATTTAAAAATATAAACTTTTACTTTAAGAAGCTAGCTTTTTTTATTTCTCCTTCTTCTCTTTTTTTCTTTAAATAATCTCCCTCACTTATTTATTATACATTAATGTACAAAAGAATCTTTTAAAATATTCAATTTAGTAATAAAATTTAGTATTATTTTTAATTAAAAATATGATATCCATTGATATTTTTAAAAGAAGTGATATATATATATATATATATATATATATATATATATATATATATATATATATATATATATATATATATATATATATATCTTCTTGTCACCATCCAGAGTTTAGTTCTCAGAGCATATTTCAAATATGTTAAGCAAGTTTTATTTAAAAAATAAAATATTACATGTTCACTTATAAAAATATAATATATATTTTTTTTTGCTTTTCACATCTTATAAATTACATTAAACATAAGCTTTTGTAACATACATACAATCATTTTCAAATAAAATATTTAGTTTATTGATTTAATTTATTGTATTAATATTTTTGCACAAGATAAAATAAAAAATAAATAAGAAAAAATTAATTTTCTCTTGGCAATATTTGAATTGTGAAAAAAAATAGAGATTAACATTAAGAAAAAATAACCAATAATCTAATATATCAAGTTTAAAAATGAGCTATTTGTATAAGATCCAAGTTATGATAACAAATCACCTATAATTTTTAGTCTCAAATTTTTTAGTAGAATGTATTTAAACAAACATACAAAGGTGAATATGTGTGTTGTGTGCATGTATGTTAGCTTTTTACTGATAATTTCTTTGTATTGTTCGATTTTGTATACAAACTTAAATAATTTAAATGAACAAAAAGTAAGAGATATTACATTGCATTAAAAATAATAATAGTATAATTTCTATTAAAAAATTGATTAGTTAATATTAAAAAAATTAAAATCATTTGGATGTGGTACATTAACGTCTAAATATAATTTTATTGTATTATATATAATAATATTTTCTTCAATAAAATTTTATCATTAAAAAAATAATGTTTCCAAAAAAATAATTAAAATAAAGTATTTAAGAACATAGTGCATTATTTTTTTATTTTTTGGATGAATAACAATTTTCTTCATTTAATGCATAAGCATAGTTATTTGCTTTAATCTAAATAAGTGATTTTAGATAGTGCAAAGTAATTTTTTTAATGCAATGTTTTAATAATAAAGAGTAATTTTATTAATTTTTAACAACAATTAATATTTTACTCTATTTGGTAAAGTAATAATTTTATTATGCATTTTTATAGTTAAGTATAAATATGAATTTTAGAAATATGTGTGTGCAAAGCAAAGAGACAGAGGAAAGAAAGAGAGAAATTTTGAAGCAAGAGTTTTTTAAATGGTAAATTACATTGTAATATTACTTCTTAGAATTTCTTTCAAAAAGATGCTAGCACTAATCTTTATTTCAAAGAGATTTCATTTTTATGAATTATTAGTATTATATTTTCAAAATACCCTTTTTTAACTATAAAAATATAGTTATGAATTAAGAACTTTAGAAAAGCATAAATCTATTATTAGTTAACCAATTTTTGCATATGACCACTTATTTTTATTTATCTTTCTATGATCTTTCAATAAAAAAATAAGAATATTTAATTTTGGTGGGGTCCACTTGACTAAAAACATATAGATTGAGCTTAAAATTTTGAACAATCATAATTTTACACTCAATTATTTGAATAGAGTAACATATATCTCCATTTCGTGTAACTTTTTTATATCTACATGCTTGCAAAATGCCAAAGCCACTCTGGCTAGCAGAAAAAGGCCTTTTCAATTATTTTTCTCAACTTTTCTTTGTTTTCTTGTCATTTTTTCCAGCTTTGACCTTATTTTTCTCAATTCAAATCCATTCGAATCCTATATTAAATTTTTGCTCCTAAATTCTTTTAGTATCCAATAGTGCCATAATAACTTTTTTAACAATAAAACTACCAAAGAATAATATGTTACTATTTGTAAGGCAAATAGTAATATGTTATTAGTTGGCATCTAGACAATAACATTAATAAAAAAACTTAAGATAAATGGATAAATTAAGTCTCATTAATAACAAAAATATCAAAGAACAACATGTTACTATTTTATATCCAAATAGTAATACTAACCAAAAATTCAAAATAAATAAACAAACCAAGTTTCATTAACAATAAAACTGCAAAAGAAGAATATGTTACTATTTACAAACCAAATAGCAACTTATTGATGTTTGTATTCAAACAGGAACGTAAACCAAAAAGCCAATATAAATAAAAAATAAAATTTTATTAATAACTAAATTATTAAAGAACAGCATGTTATTATTTCCTTTCTAAACAATAACATCAACTAAAAATCTAAAATAATTAAATAAATGTATTCTTATTAACAATAAAACTGCTAAAGAACAACATGTTATTGTTTGTAGACCAAACAATAACATGTTGCTAACATATTACTATTTAGTCTCTAAATAATAAAATCAATTTAAAACTTAAAATAAATGGATAAATCAAGTCTCATTAACAACCAAACTACAAAAAATAACATGTTACTATTTGGAGACACCAAACAAAAACATTAACCAAAAATCCTAAATAGTATGAAATATCAAGTCTTTTAAATAACCAAATTACTAAAGAAGAGCATGTTACTATTTGGTCTCCAAATAGTAATATATTACATTTTAATCTCCAAATAGTGACATAGATTGAAAATTCAAAATAAAAGGATATCAAAATTTTTAAATAACCAAATTATCAAAGAAGAGCATATTGCTACTTGGTCTCCAAATAGTAACATAGATTGAAAATTTAGAATAAAAAAATAAATTAAGTCTCATTAATAATCAAACTATCAAAGAAGAGCATGTTATTATTTCATCTCTAGATAGTAACATATTACATTAGTCTCTAAATAGTAGTATTAACAAAAAATTTAAAATAAAAGGATAAATCAAGTCTCATAAATAACTAAACTATCAAAGAGAAAATGCTATCTCTCAAAATAAATCACTATGTCAGATTGCTAATAATCAACAGGAGCTTAACACCGAATGAAAGATTAGAAAATTTGTTCTAGAACTCTTGCTCAGTCAAGCTAATACTATTGCTATTTATAAAGAGCTTTACATAATATAAATAAATACAGAAGAAAGTAGATTCCTGACAAATTAAAGTAATCTACAATACAAAATAAATTTAAAGTAGATTCCCAATAGACTAAAGTAATCTATAATACAAAGCAAACTTAAAGCAGATTCCCAACATATTAAAGTAATCTACAGTATAAAGAAGACTTAAACTTTTGGATTTATGGGCTGGTTGGGTCTTTAGAAGAATCTCTTTCAAACCATAATTCATCATCATTATCCAAGTTAGAATTTTGTCTTTGCCAGGGCTAGAAAGCTTAGTCATAAAGTTCTTAGCAATAAGCTGGAAAGAGATCATTATGCCAATGTTGCCACTTAGCAATGTGCCATACATCTGGATAGAGATTGTTAGGACTAATATCATTCATTTGGCATATTATAGCATGAATTTCTATCCAAAGGTCATAAGACATGAATGGATAAGCTAGAATATGATAAGAGTAAAGTGGTCCATGCTAATGATGAAATTCTTCATGAAATTGGGTGACTGTGCCATCTTCCTGAACTTCTTCAATAAGAAACTAGTAAGAATGAAATGTAACTAAAACATATTGTTCCAGGACTTAGATAAAGTAGTCAACCCATTATTGAAGTGGTTTGAATAAGGAGAGCCACATCAGAAAATAAGATAGTAGTGCCAATCTGCTAATGATATCAAGGTTGAGCAGTGCTAAGGCAACATTTTTATCAATATAACACCCAATAATATAAATCTTGATCATCATTTTCATGAGGGTATATCCATATTTACTTGCCTAATTTAAGGGATAGGTTAGATTAAAAAAAGTAAAATATGGATAGTTAGGATTAACAATATGGGAACTCGATTAACCATGTTCTCTTATGCAAATAGCACTATATGGCATGATTTATCTTTCAAACTATTAGCAGAGGATGTCTTCTTTAAGATGGAAGGGAAGGCTATGGTATGGCAAAAGTGGACTAGATGATTCTCCAGTAATCATAAAAATTAGAAAAATAGGGTAAGGAGAGTTTGGATTAAACTCTGTAGGTCTAGAGAGAAATTCTGTGAGGAAATTTCTTTTTCCTTTGACATGTTTAACATCAAACTTCCATTGTTCAAACCAATTCATCCATTGAATCAACTATAGCTAAGGAACTATAGTCTTTTTCTATTTTAGCATTGCTAGGAATGCAAACATATCCATTTCTATTAAGAAGTTTTGACCAATCAAATGAAACTGGAATTTTTCAATGGCCTTTTTCACATCAAGTATTTCTTTGAAAGTAAAGTGATAATGAATTTTAGTGTCTTTGAATTTTCCACTTTGATATCTATAGATGATGCAATTTTTAATCTCATCAAGCATTTATTTGGAGAATTCTCCTACTGCTAGTAATAGGATTTGGAGAACTGGAAGATTAGCAAATAGCCTTTTTAGTTTGTTGACTGCATCAGTATGCAAGTCTGACCAAATTGAGGGAGTTTTTTTAAAGTAATTAGGCCAAGGTGGATCTGTATTAGGCTATATTGGGAATAAAATCTTTCATGCAGTTGATTAGGCCCAGAAACTATTAGAGTTGCTTGGTTATATATGGCCCATCACTCTTGGATTTTTGTCACAACATGGGGTTGAAGGCATATTTGACTATCTTTAATGAGTAGTCTAAGGAAATTTATGGACGATTGGACTATCACCATTTCTTTCTAAGAAAACATGATTCCATATTGTTTTACGAGGTCATGGAATTGTTGCAGAAAAGTCAAGTGATCATTAGGATTGGAGGAGAATAGCAAAATATCATCAATGTAAACAAAAGCATTTTATAGGATAGGTTCAAAAACTTTTATCATGGCTTTCTAGAATTCTGAGGGGACATTCTTTAATTCGAATGGCATTACAGTCCATTAATAATGAAAATTTAGAATACAGAATGCTGTTTTGAATCTTTCATCCAAATGAATTCCAAGTTACCAAAATCTTACTTTAAGATCAAATTTGGAAAAGATCTTTATGTCTGGAAGTTTTTAGAGCAAGACCTCTCTTCTTGGAAAGGGAAATTTGATATCCATAAAGAAAAGATTAAGTGGTTTATAATCAATGACAAGTCTCAGTTTTCCCCTAATTTGCTCAAATCTTTCATTAACATAGATAGCTTGGCACACCCATAGGGATTTGGTCTCCTTAATAATTCCTTGCTGTTTTAATTGAAATAGTACTTCTTTTACTAGCTTTTAATGGTCAGGGTGCATCCCAAAATGAGTAGCCTTGGTTAGATTAATATCTTCATTCTTCTTAAAAGGGAGACAAATGAAGAATTCTTTGTTAAACTATAATGGCTGGGAGCACTTCTGGAGGAATTTGGCATGATTCTCAACATAGGATTGTTGAATAATTTCATCAAAAAAGTTAGAGAAATTAGCTGTGCAGAGGTAAAGATTAGGAATTTTCATCCATTGCCTAAAATGATTTTTCCATCGGAGTCCTCCTGATTCAATCTTCACCTTTTCATTTAGCAATCTGCTAATAAGGTCAAATCCAACTAAAACATCTCTTCCTGGACCAAACATACCATAAAACTTATGTTTGATTTCATATCCAAGAAAGAGTTAGCTAAATTATTTTGAAAACCTTTGTTATTGTCATCAATTCTTTGTTAGCTATTCGGAATTGCCTATAGGTCTTTGTCCAATGAGAATGAGGCAAAATATAAGGATTGATCATTGAACAGGCTGCATCAGTATCAAAGAAGGCAATTACTTTGGTTGGCTGGTCAAATTTGTCCACAAGTATTGAGGCTTTTATGAGTGGACCTATAATCTATTCATCAACTAAGGAGATGTCTTGAAGTTACATCATATGACAAGAATCAAGATCAGGGAATTCAACCTCAACTTTATCTTCCAATTTAGTATTATCAAAATCTTCTTAAATACAAAAAGATAGTATTTGGTGTGAGCTATTCTTCTTCTTTATAGAGGGATTTAAGGTCATCTTTATTGTCACAATATTGTTCTATGACAGCTTGCTGAGATGTCCTGTAAGGGCATTGTTTTGCAAAATGGCCTTTCTTTTTGCAAATGAAATAATCTTCATCATCACACTTTCCTCTAGTTTTCTTTTTCTTGAAGAAGTGAGCTTTGGGTTTTCCCTGCTTAAATCTCTTAAATCTTTTTTTCTTAAAAGATTCACAACTTATGATATAATCAAGCCATCCACAAGCTAATCCTAACTTCAAACTATTGAATTATTTGAAAAAGATTCATTATTCACAAAGACAATCAAGAGCAATAAATATAGCTTGACAAAGGCTTCCTAAAGAGGCATTTGGCATGTTAAGACCTTGGTTTTTCAAAACAACTTTAGCTTATTTTCCCAAAGGTTCAAGAAATGATTACAAGAAAACATATTTGAGACTGATTTCATCAATCCTATGGATTTGATAATACTTTTTTGACATTGCTTCAAAATGTTGCTGAAGATGTTTTCTCTTAAAGGAGACACACTTTATTTGCATGAATTCTTTCCTTGCTTGTGTTTTAAAGTCAGGTGCTGCTCCTAGGAATTCTTAATGCAATCGGCCAAGGAATTCATCAATATTATTTGAATTAAAGTAAATCATTTGCCAATATTTAGCAAGATTCATCCAGTAGTCTCTCATTCGTCCTTGCATTCTAGAAGCAAATGCTCGAAAGAGTTGGGTATGGATACATTTCTTTTCGAGTTGAATAGTAGTCATCCAGGAATGAAATTCTAAAAATTTATCTATCCACTGATTTAAAGGAACATCATCAAGAGTAAATCCTCTTATTGTGTTAGGAAAAACATCCTTAATGGATGAGGGAGAGTTAGCGTCTATTTCTTTTTCATCCTAGTGGTCATAAACTCCTCAATGTTCTTCACCAAAGTCTCCTGCCATTAGAATGGGCAATGGTGGTGAAGAAAGAAATTCTTCATCTAAGGAAAGATCATCTTTTGTCATTTTTTCTAGAAACTCTACTAGATGATTGTCCTCAAGAACTATAATTTATTATTTTTATTTTGGATCTGCTGGTGGATTTTGGATTCTTTTAGGAGATGGAGATGGCAAAGATTTTAGGTTTAACAATTCTGGGGGTAGGAAGGTAGTTGAGTTATATGGACTTTTTGTTAAGGTCAAAGGTTGGGTTATAGGGGGTAGACTTGATCCCAAGGGTTGCAAGGGAGAGTAATGAGGTGTAATTAGGGAATTGAGCTGATCTTTCAGGATTTTTATTTTAGTCTCCTTTGGGATATGGCAAAAAATTCTCCTACAAATACAAAATTCATCAGTTCTTAATGAAGAGACTGAATCTTTGCTTCTAATTTTTGAATAAGCATAGTTATTGAAGATTATTGCTTTTCCATTCTTTTTGCAAGCTCGTATTGATTATTAGCAATCTGACATAGTAATTTGTTTGAGAAATAGCATTTTTAGATTGCTAATTCAGAGTTTGCTCAATAATTATGGCTTTTGGCTTTTGAGATTCTTCTGGATATTAGGTCACTTTGCTTTTAATTTTCCAATCATTAAAAGTTTATTATTCTTTTAAAACAAACTACAATAAAGGGAAGTCCTTTTCTAAATTCCATCCATCATTATCCTACATCTTGCAAATAGGTATGATAGATTCTTATGTTGGAGCAAAATATTTTACATAATAATTAAATTTATGATATGGTTCACTAAGAAGTCCTATAGAAGGATCCCTTTCTTCATATTCTTCTTTTAAGAGCTGTTGGGAATTTTTCTTTTTATTCTTTCTTTTGGAATTGGGGCAGTCATCCTCATCATTACTCCAAACTGAATAGTCTTCACATGTACAAGCAGCAAGATCATAACATTTATAACCTTTTTCCAGTGGTAGCTTCATAAATTAGTCATCTTTTAGCATTAAAGGCAAAAATGGGAACTTTTATATTATCAAAAAGCATCATGGCTGGAGGTATTTGTTAGGTTGCTGAGTTTGCTTGCATAACAGATTGCTTTGGGAAGACTATCTTAATGGATCCATCTTCCTTAGTCTAAAAAGATGGTTTTACTATCTGGAGTGGAGCTTGAGAGGATTTGTACTTTTCATAATGTGTCACCCATTCTTCAAGAAGAAAGGAAAGAAGTTCATCTCGAGAAGTTTGTCTAGGGACAAAATAGCATGTGGGATATTGGTTTGGGTCAATGGTTATGTAAAGAAAGCTTTCACTTTGTTTTGGATAAGCAAGATTGATTAGGTCATTGGACAACTAACTATTTGAACTTGGATTTTCAAAAATATGGAGAGGGTTGGATCTTTGAGGGGCATATTAAAGTTAAGGAAAATGGTAACAAAAATAGTTCCAGCATTAAGTGTGGACTGGATTGTGGCTAGGCAAACTTACTAGTACACCTTGTGTCTAGAATAGCTGTACGGGATACTATCGCCAATCCTTTTCATCAATGAAAGGTTGGAGCAACTCTAATAGCACCAAAATGAATATGGGTGTATCCTCCTGATGCCATCACGGAATAAGCTCTTGTGGAAATGTAATGGAAAACATTTATTCAGCATTAGTGGCTTAAACTAGATATTGTCAAAGGAAGATGCCTGGATATATTCCTTGATATGATGTTGCTTTGGTTTGCAAAGAGGTTTAATGATTTTGGTAAAGGTGGTCTGTTGTTGTTTCTCAAAAACCCAATATGGATTTATAAGTGGATGTTGGGAGATAGGATCTTACTATCTTCAAAAAAATATGAGGTGTCATATAGATAGTCCAATTTCTGGGTAATGAACTTTCTAAATGAAGATGTTTATGACTATTGGAAATAATTAGAAAAGGTTAAAGGTCTAGAAGATGTTGAAGATCTTAAAGAAGTGGAACTTGATTGGGTTAACCACTTTGACATGGTGACAGCAATACTTCTAAAAAAGATGATGGTAGTGTTTTCAGAATATGAGCAAGCAGCCCAAGTATACACACTCACCTTAGAGCAAAAACTCTCAAGGGCACTATACTCTATGTCCTAGAAGTACACTCGTGTTTAAGCATTCAATTACACAGAGAACTAGTTATTTTTTATATGAAAGATCAGTCTAGGCTACAACCACAAAGCATACACAAATAGTCTAGATGTATCCTGAACTCTCAACTCTTTCAACTCTCAACCCTAAGCACTAATTTTTAACATCGAATGAAAGATTAGAAAATTTGTTCTGGAACTCTTACTTAGTTGAGCTAATATTATTGCTATTTATAAATAGTTTCACATAATACAAACAAATACACAAGAAAGCAGATTTCCAACATATTAAAGTAATCAACAGTATAGAGCATATTTAAAGAAGATTCCCGACAGACTAAAGTAATCTACAGTACAAAGTAGACTTGAACTTTTGGATTTATAGGCTAGCTAGGTCTTGTTGATCCCAACAATCTCCATCCAGATGTATGGCATATTATGTTTAGTCTCTAAATAGTAATATCAATCAAAAACCTAAAATAAAAAGATAAATCAAGTCTCATTAACAATCAAATTGCTAAAGAAGAGCATGTTATTATTTAGTCTCCAAACAGTAATATCAAATAACATCAGCCAAAAATTCTAAATAATAGAAAATATTAAGTCTTATTAACAACTAAATTATCAAAAAAGAGCATGTCACTATTTAGTCTCCAGACAATAATATGTTACTATTTGATCTCCAAGTAATAACATTGATCAAAAACCTAAAATAAAAAAATAAATTAAGTCTCATTAATAACTAAATTGCTAAAGAAGAACATGTTACTGTTTGATCTCTAAATAGTAACATCCATTAAAAATCTTAAATAATAGGAAATATCAAGTCTCATTAATAAGTAAACTATTAAAGAAAAACATGTTACTGTTTCATCTCCAAATAATAACATATTACTATTTAATTTTCAAATAGCAATATTAATTAAAAATTTAAAATAAATGAATAAATTAGGTTTCATTAATAACCTAACTATTAAAAAAGAGCATGTTACTATTTCATCTTTAAACAATAACATTAACTAAAAAAATTAAAAATAAATAGATAAATAAATTCTTTTTTTTCAACTGTTATTTTTATGTCTATATGCATTTTCTATTTTTCCAAAAAGACAACTTTGTTGTTGATTGAATTTTTACTATAATAATTCATCTAGAATAATTATTTTTAAAAAGAAAGGATAAAAGAAAGAGACTATTTTGTGATTCTATATAAGATTTCGTGCCTCGGAATTTTTATTTATTTTTATTTTTATCTTAACTAAAAATTAAATTTTTATTAATTTTATTTATAATTAAAATTTTATATTGATTTAATTTTTATAAAATTAAAAATTCTCCAATTTTAATTCTTATAAGCTTTTAATCTTTGATTTTTTTATTTTTATAAAATTAAAAATTCTTCAATTTTAATATGTGATAAAAGAAGTTTCTATTTTAATACTTTTAGCCCTCTTCAAATGTGCAATAAGTGTATCATTTTATTTTCTGGGTGTCATAGTAAATTTCTGTACACAAGTACGTTTGAATGAAAGAAAGTAGATTTGGGGTTTCTCACTATAATAAATTATAACAAGGCATTGATTTGATTTTTTTTCCTTTTTTAAATTTGTGTAGAGAGAAGAAAAACATTTAGCTCAACTTACTTTTTATTTAGCTATTAATTTGTTAAAAAAGGGTCTAAAATAAAATTAAAATAAATTTGAGGCCTAACCTAAAAGATTTATAAAGAAGTAATTAATTTGAAAATATCTTTTATATAATTAATATATCATGATCTTATTGATTTGTCGGGCAAAGTATTGATACTCGTTGTTATAGTTTAGGTATACTCGTTGTTATAGTTTAGGTACAAAAGAACTATTCTTATGTAATTCATTTTCCCGTTTTAATTTTTGTTTTATTTTTCCAACAGCTTTCCAAATAAGCCATCCCTTACCTATTTGTTTTTATATTCCCAACGACCACTTTTTCGTTCTCGTGTTCTTAAAAGAAACAAAAAGTACTCAGCATGTAAGGAGATAAAAGAAGAGTAACATTACTTCCTTTTTCTATTTAATTTCTCAGACTTTGGTATCCGACAGATACATTAAACTTTAAGTAATTTAAAGTCGAGACCGATTTAACTTTAATATGAAAAAAAAAAACTCTTTTAATATCTATTATCTTCATTTACAAAACTTTAATTCAAAAGCTTACTTTAAAAAAAAAAAAAACTATTCCAACCACTTGGACGAACCTATTTCATTCCTCTCACATATGTGGATTGAGAATGCGTAAGCTCGTGAATTTAAATTTTGTTTTTTTTTCAAAAAAAAAAGTACACTTCCTTATTATAATTTTATATACAGTTTTATTGTTAAAAAGAGACTAAAAACTAAGGTTTCACCTTTTTTTCTTCTAACGATAAATATAATCTATAAGAGTAATTATATTTATAATTAAAAATGTTGATATAATAAATTAATAATTATTTATTTAATATTAAATACATAAAATAGTGTTCTATATTTTGAAAAGAAAATTATTTTATTTCATTATTATAATATTATACATTATTTTTTTATCATTTAAGTTTTTTTTGATAAAAAATATTTCTCATAAATATGGTTGTAATTAAAATTTAAAGATGGTAAAAAATATCTTATTTATTTAATGTTAAATACAAAAAAAATGAAAAAAAATAATTTCCTTTATTTTAAAGAGATGCTTGCTTTTATATATTACAATTTTTTTTGTGATTAGATATCATATTTTGTTAACCACAAATACAAATGAAATATTACATCTTTATCAATTTACATACAAAAAAAACAAAAGCAGCCTAACTATGTAAATGACATTATACTTCTTATAAGAGATTAAAAACCATTTATAAAAAACATTTTTGGAGAAAACAGATCCTAGGCAAAAGAATAAGAATAAAAAATGGGAGAATGTGACTCCTTCTTTTCATCAGATTTCCTTCAGCAGAGCCAGGCCTTACCGCTTTCTTTAAAGGCAAACCCATTCCATCATTCTAAGAGCAAAACCCCTCTCTCTCCCCCCTCCCCCCCCCCCCTCAACTTCGCCAACCATCCCTTGCTTCTCTGTCAAACCTTCCATCTCAAAATCATTGCTCCCAACTTTGCCAGCGAAATCTCTCTTCACTCATCGTTTTCTCTCTAGAAATCTCGGCCAGAAAACCGTTAAACTTTCAAAGAAATTTTCCAACTTCTTTGAAAAAATTTAAATTAGTTGATGTTTTGGACTCGAAAATAAATTTTGAAGTTATTCCTGATTTGGATTGGAGATAGGTATTAAATTTGATGATTCTCAATATTCACATCTAATACCTATCTTCAATCCAATCAGAAATAAGTTTAGAAAATTTATATTTCTCCAAGGTACCAAATACATCAAATGATTAGAATTTGGACAATTCTACTATACCCAGACTTTTAGTCTGGGTATGGAATAGTCATCCGAATTAAGAAATAAAAAAATGGATGATTGATATGAATTTATAGGCTACTTACTGAAAAAATAAATATCACTTATGTGATATTAATTTTCTCACTCTCATACTTTATGCTTTTTACAAAAATAATCATATATACACCAACATAATGGATAGACCTAATTTTATATTTTTTATGATTTTCTAAATATTTTTATTGAACATGCAAATAAAAATGCATTAATTAAATTTTTAATAAAGAGCAAGCACTTAATTTCTTATTTTGACATAATAAAAAATATATAAATGGTTTACATTTAGAAAAGGAATATTGAAATAATATTTTTTTACATTATTATACTTTTAGATATAATAGTATGATTATCAATTAATTTTTATTATAGCAATGCTATCATTTTTAAATTTAGTATACAATTTATTTAGATGTTTTTCGCATTAAATATGAATTTTTTATTTTATTGCAATTTGTGAAATAAATTTTTGATTTTTTATAAATTTTTTCAATGTTAAAATTTATATATCTAGTAATGATTTAAAATGGACTTTTATAATAGATTATTAATATTAGGCTAATATTATTAGATTGACAGTGATTTGTATAATAATTTATTAGATTATAAAATATATTCAATAACTAATACATGTGATTTGCATATAAATTATTTATATTGAGATAAAATTATAAATGATAGATCATGTATATAATATATTAAAAAAATTATAATAAAAATTTTCAATTATGAATGTATTTTTAATTTTAAATGTTAAATATTTTTTATAAATTTTCTATTCTCAATAAAAATGAAAATGGAAAATAATTAAAGCAAATGCAAGAATTTTTTATTTTGATGAAAAATATGCACTTCTAGATTTTATATACATAGGTGTATAATATTAAAAAAATAGTATTACTAATTTGGATATATTTAATTTTTCAAGTTTTCAATATTTAGGTAATGATGAAGAGTTTCAAAATTAATGATTTAAATACAATGCTATTAGTAACATTATTATTTCTTAAGGAAGCATGTAAGATATTAAAATTGAAATTCAAAATTAAATTTTAAATTTTTTATATGATGAATTTATGATATTTTTGAAATTTTAAAACTTTGAATAATTTAATAATTTTAAAAATATTAAATTAAAATAATTTATACACATCTATTAATATATAAATAGTTATGATTAAATAATTTTAATTTAATAATTTAAAATTTTTTTATATTATTTTGAGTATCCGTGTATAAACTATTTATCGGTGAATGTATATAACCAATACATTTTACCCATGAATGTTTATAACTAAATATTTATATATAAATTATTTATTCATGAATGTATATAACCAATACATTTTTATCTATATATTTTTATTCATATATGTAAAGAAAAATATTTTTTAAACAATAAAATACCAAAAATTATTCATCCATTTTTTAAAATTTATTCTTAAAAAAATTAAAATCATAATCTTGCATACTATTTTAAAAATATAACACATAAAATTAGATTTTATACATATATATATATATATATATATATATATATATATATATAAACACCAATTTTGAAAATATTGTTTCAAAAATTAAATATAATATATATATTATGCAAATCCTAACTTTCAATATATAATTCTTAAATTTAAATTGAAATACTTCAAATATTTTTAAATTTTAGATTTATATACAAAAAATTTGAAAGTTGATTAAGTCAACATTTTGTTAAGAGAAATAAATAACAAATTTAAAAGAAAACTTAAGTTATGTACTTTTCTTTACTCTTTTTGGACCATAAAACATATTCAATAATTAATCCATGTGATCTACATATAAATTATTTATATTGAGTCAAAATTATAAATGATGATCATGTATATAATATATTAAAAAATTTTATAATAAAAATTTTTATTTATGAATATATTTTTAATTTTAAATGTTAATTTTTTTTTGTAAATTTTCTATTCTCAATGCAAATGAAAATAAAAAATAATTAAAGTAAATATATGAATTTTTTTATTTTGATGAAAAATATAAACTTCTTAATTTTATATATGGAGGTGTATAGTATTAAAAAAATAGCATTATTAACCTTAATGTATTTGATTTTTCAAGTTTGTTCGTTGTCGAAGAAATTTGAAATTACAATAAAATATTTTAGTTTTCATTTTTATTTTTAAATTTATTTTGAAAATTTAATTTTTGTTTTCAAAATTTTCATATATATATATATATGTAAAATAAAGTTTAGCCTAAATATGTAAATCTATATAGGAAAAGATATTTAGGCCCAACTTATTTTTATAAACTCATAAGTTCATAAAAAAAATTGGGGTAGAAATAAAATTAAAATAAATTTAAGCCTTAAATTGTAAGATTTATAAATAGGTAAATTACCTAGAAACCTTTTTCATACATAAATAGGTATCATTTATTCATTAGTTTGTCAATAACGGTATCAATATCCAGACTTTTAATCTGAATGTGAAAGAACTATTTTTAGAATTTTTAAAGGAAATTGAAAATTTTGTAAAATTTTTACTGTGATAAATGTGCAGAATCTATAAGTGAAGCAAAGATTCAAGAGAAGTTGGAATGCTACTAGAAAAATAATTTTATTTTTTGGTAATATATGATGTGTTTAAATATACTTTTGTTGTTACAAATAAATAAAATTAGCATTGAGAACAAGAAAATAAGTTAAAAAAGATCTAAAAATTATTTTTATTATTCTCTTTTTAAATTATACATTTGAAATTATAGTTTTTAAAAATAAATTATAAAAATAAATTCTCAAATAATATTTTTTATTTTTAAAAATAAAAAATTAGAAAATTAATTTAAAAACAGTGAAATATTTTTTAAAATAGTAAATAAGCAGACATATATACATTGATTTCCAAGGTTATTTTCTTCTTTTCTATTTTTTTTTATTTAACATGTCTCTTCTCTTGTTGTAGTGATAAGCAACGTGCACAAGCTACAAATTGGTTTTAGAGTTGTAATTGCAGATGTTTTAAATTATATATATATTAGTCGAACATTCTTTTTCTGGTTGAAGGATGGATACGAGATCGAGTTTTATTAAGAGTGTATTTTGATTTATTTTTATTTTTCTCTTTTTAAAAATTATTTTATATTAAAAGGTGTTTTGTATTACAAATAAAGAAATATTCCATATAATTACAAAAAGTTATTTCTATTTTTCTAAAGAATAGCTTTCAAAAATGAATTCTAAAAACAGGTATCAAAGAAGTTCTTCTATTTTAAAAAAATATAAAATTATTTTTAAAAGTAGTAGAGAAAGAAACCATCATTTGCTCATTTGTATTATACTGAATCCCCAGATATTTCCCACCTAGCAAAGACTTCCGGATTCGATTATTGTTACTACCAAACAGACATTACTTTCATTACCACGGACAGTGATATAATGGTAATTGACCAAACAGGGATTCCCTGGCATTCTTTGAGCTTATTTCCCCAAAAAAAAAAATACAACGACAGAAAGTAGGCGATTCTTGAATATTGAAGTCAAATGTTCAGGTCCATTCGATAAATTGTGTTGATGCCTTTCCGGGGGTTTTACTCCATTCGATCCATTGAGACCAAAATCTGAACTCTGCTCTGCCTTTATGACTATTTTCTGTATAAACTAATTATTTGAGTGCTGTCCCAGAACTAAACCATTGATTTGTTAAATACGAGATAATCTAATTCTTTTTTATTTGATAATGAGTCTGCAAATTGAGATTTTGATATTATTATTAAGGTAATTATTATAAGTTTTGCTATTGTTATCTTTCCTCACAATGTATTTCTGGGATGAAATTGTTTTGGAATTCAGAGGTATATAATAACTGTTTGTTCAAATGTCCCGGAAAGAGGGCAGTAGCTAACCTTGATGAACATTATAAAATATTAAGGACCTCTTTATCAGTATTTTAATTTCAATTCTTCATGAAACTTAGCAAGTAGAAGGAAAATTACTGCAGTAGAAGGAAAAAAAACAGTACTTTAAATATATACTAACCTACCTCGACATAGACACTTGCCTATTTCACTTTATTGCCAAATTTTGCCGTTTCCTTGTCTGGCGAACATGCTGTTATTACCTTGTCTTTTGTAATCTGTGATAAAGTGCTTGATGCTAAAGTAAGGCTAGATTTTCATCATTTAAAGCATATATAAAGTGAGGCCTGGTTTTCACCATTTAAACCATATATTGGTAGCTGGTTTAAAGCATATGGGTTTGTGCATCTATTCTGCATATATTCCGCCTCGTATTCAAATATATTTAAACCAATTCTGCCTTCAACAACGATAACTGTTGTCGCTAAAAGATCGAGCTTCAACGACAACATTTGTCATCGCTAAAAGTCCGAGCTTCAACAACGACATTGTCATTGCTAAAATTCGGATTCAAGGACGACATTCTACATCTATAGCAATGAAAATGTCACTGCTAAAGGTTTTTTATATTTTTTAAAAAAAATTAAATTAAAATTATCATTATAATTAAGTGTATTCCAAATAATATATTATATTTAATAACATAATCTAAAATATTCTTTGTTTGAATTTATTTTAATTATATTTATCTTTTTAAAATTTAATTTAATGTAAATTATACAACTATAATACATCAGTAGTACTAATAATAATGTCTAACAATTTAATCCAACATAAAAAAATAAATAAATACTCATAAAGCAATTGTAAAAATAGTATTTATATGAATAAATTATATATACACAATTTATGTAAATGTGTACATATGAAAAATATAAAGATACATATACATAATATACTATGGGGAAGGGAGGTGTAAATATGTTGATGCATCATCATCATCATCATCATCATCATCATCATCATCCTGACAAAAAGGACGATAAAATGATGGTGGCAGCTAAGAAGGACCAGGTGGCTGAGCGATAAGTGTAGTCGCAAATCTACTCGGCCCAGATGGTGTAGCAACAGCAAATGGAGGCAGCGTAGGATGATATCCTACTGTATAAGAATAGAGGTCATCTCAATAAGGTAAGTCCTAAGCTGCTGCTACATCTGCTGCTGCTGCTCCTGAATCAACCGCTGGCTCTACTGAAACTACTCTCGACTCTACTGTAACTACTTCTACAACTCACCGACCTGAGACACAGACTGTGAGCTCACTCTAGTGCTAGAAGTGCCTGCCAAATGATAGGATTGACCGACAACTACACACCCAACAACCTTCCTATACCCTCAACGAGTGCTAAGCACCTCATCGGCGATGGCAACCTCATTTATCTATATAGGAGTTGCAGGCAAGCTAATGGGTGATACACTAAACTGTGCATGCTGAGTCACGAGCTCAATCATCCTCGCCTTAAATTATTAAAATAAAATTCAATAATAAATTTTACAAGATATATTTGTAAAATTTTATTTAAAATATAAAACTCAACTAGCTTACATATTGCCCCTGAGAGATTGGATGCACCCATTCCCCCGACCTATACGTGTGTTAGTCCTTGAAATTCTCGAGAACCGACTACAGCTCATCAGTATCTCTGTTTCTCTGTTCATTTTTTGTAAGAGAAAAAAAAAGGATGAAATAGATAAATAATGATGTAAAGCTATCTAACAAGTGGATACATTTAAAAAATAAACATAAAAGTTAAATTACCTTATCAAAGTGATATGTAGCAATAAACTTTGACCCATGTCGGTCATTCACGACCTTCTGTACTCTATTATTTGCATTCCTCCCAGACAACTCCTACAAATTAAGAAAAAATAGCATTAAATTTTTATATTTACAATTTAGAAATGTGAAATAATGACCCTAATCCCATAAAATATCATACTTACCCTGTACTCATCACTGTCAAAAAAATTCACGCACCTCTGCCATATCTATCGTGAGACAGATCGGGGCACACAATATCTAGCCCAATCTAAATCATAGTCCTAGTATTGATCACCTCCATGCTCTAAAAAATGCTTGTTCAACCTATACTTCCAATATCTGTATAGGTCTACAGCAGTCTGCAGCAAATTGGAGATTGCTTTATCCCAGTCACCCTCAGAGATGCCCTAGAACTCAATATAGGACTACATTAGAAGACATTTAACAAATTTGTGAGTAATATATTTAGAAATTTCAATCTCAGAAGGATTAATTTAGCATATGGAAGAGATAGATACTTACGCAAATCTCCTGCACAACTCTATCTCGGATCTGTTGAAGTACAGCCCGCTATGACTTATAATAAGGTAGCACGTGGGCTTGAATCATGCTGCTAATATCATGAGGGAGATGACTAGCATTCTCACTAACTGCATGCCATGTACCAGGCGTATCAAACTGTACAGGCATCGATCTTCCCCCACCCCTGCCTATCTTCTCATGCCGCCTAAAGGACCTATTTGAACCCTTCTTTCTCGCAACTACCACTTCAATAGATAAAGAAAAAATGTCAATACAATAAACAAGATATTTAATCAATTTCAGGTATACATAGTTAAGAACAAATACCTGATCCCTTGCACTGTGATGGAATATGAGTGGGTCACTACAGTGGGTCACCTCCAACGTCACCTCTATAGTGTTGTGCCTCGACATCTACCATAACTAAAATAATACACATTATACAAGTAGTTAATGGAGAATCTATAGTCAAATTGAATGATCAAATGGTATAACTTTTTGCAATCATGCTTACACGATTACGGGTTATAATTCGAATATCTTATTTTATCCCTAGTCTAAATCAATGTTAGTGAACCTAACAGACTCATGGTCATCAATTTCTCCTTCGTTATCATATTGTAAAGGCCCCTCATCCATATAATTGTTAATCATTTCATCTTCAAAACTATCGTCATCATCGATGAAGGCGTCTTCTCCGTAAGCATCAAATCTAACATTCCTGTAAAGTGGAATGATTAAAGGACCATTTCTTTCATTACCTAGATCTACTAGATCGAAGTCTCCAAGATCAATTATGAGGTTAAAGTTAGATGAGTTACTATCTTGTAGAAAGAATAAGTTTTGTACACTATCTCCATCACTGGGTAGATCTTATATGTCGCAATGCACTAAATTATGGACAACCCTCCAATTTGATCCATTAAGGAGATCCTCAATATAAAACACTTGTTTTGCTTAGGTAGCAAGTATATAAGGATCATCTTTATACCATTGTACATTAATGGAGATGCTTGCGATATTCTTGTCAATATAAAGTTTCTTCTTTATAGGATCAGTGTCATACCACTTGTATTTAAATAAAGTCACACTATACTTATTTAAATAAGTTAACTCAATGATTTCTTTCAGTACACTATAGAACATGTTACCATCAGTAGCCGGAATAGAAATGCCATTATTTTGTATTTTATTCTTCGCATCCCGAGTTTCGACTACAAAGCGCACTCCATTCACAATACACGCAGAGTATATCATGATAGTAAAACTAGGACTGGAGGCTAATGATAGTAGCTCTTCGATGAACTCTGGAGAACTATTCCTATGTACATGATACATCTAAAAAAGTAACAATTTTTTTTAGAATTAAATCGAAAGATCAATAAGAGTAATGAACAATATTTGGGATATTGGTTTAATGAAATTGGGAAGAACAAACCTTTACCTTCGAGTAAAACCACAAGGGGATTTTGGTTTTCTATAAGTTATCAATATTTTTAACATCACTTCGTTCGAGTTCCAGTCGATGCTTACTATAAAACATAGGAATCTTAATCTATTATAATTATTAAAAGGAGAAAAACAAAAATGATTATAAATACTTACTGGAGATACTTTTTAATCTCAATATAATTATTCAAGATGTACTAGACTGCAACATCTTGATCCTTCCTATCGAAGTGAAAAATAATCTTCTTCCCTACTGGTCGACACTGGGATTGGAACACCAACAATGCTTTTCTTATTTAACTAGGTGCTACATCTTGATTTCTATCAGGCCGGTTGAATCTAGTTTTCATTCCTTCCAAGTACATAAAGAAAAAAGTTAATACCTTATCAACAACATACATAAAGAAAAAAGTTAATACCTTATCAACAACATACCCTTTTGCAATTAAACCCTCTGGTCGAGTACGATTTCAGACATAATCCTTCAATTTTTTTATATATCTCTCATAAGGGTACATCCACTAAAAATGAACGAGTCCACCTTCCAATGCTTCATCTGGCAAATGCATCACTAAGTGAACCATTATGTCAAAAAATATTGGACAGTATATCCTCTCAAGCTTGCATAAAATAATGATAATGTCTTGTTTGGCTTGCCGAATATCCTTCCTATTGAGAGTTCTAGCATATATTTAATTGAAGAAGTTGCATAACTTAACAAGTGGATATGATAATTCCTTTAGCAAAAAAGTTCGAATTCCTAATCCTAACAGTCTTTGCATAATAACATGATAGTCATGTGATTTCAGCCCTTTTAACTTCATATCACAATCTGTGACATTCTTACAGAGACTCCCAGCAAACCCATTTGAAAATTTCATATTCTTTCTATATTAGCAAAATTGTTTTCGTTCTTCCTGGTTAAATGTATATGGTGCATACGGCTTGAAAAGTTAAGCCCTCTGCTCATATAGATATAAGTTGGGCCTTATCTTCATGTCTGTCAGATCTCATCTTGCATTGTCCATATCTTTTATTTTGTGCTCAATATTCAATAATGTACCCAAAATGCTATCACATACATTCTTTTTAACATGCATCACATCAATGTCATGTCTTAAGTTCATTGTCAGCTAATACAGGAGATCAAAAATATACTTTTCTTGCTCCAATTAAGTTCGTCGGCACCCTTCTTTTGCTTTAAACCACCAAATTAAGCATGTTTTCCAAGAAGTCTCTGTGCCACCTTTCCCAATTGATCCATGATAACGTTACTGGTTAGAGGACGAAGAGGGGCTCTCTTCTCTAACCTCCCACTAAATTCTTTCCTATTTCTCCATGTGTGACTTCTTGGAAGCCAATTGCGATGACCAACATAAGCTATTTTTCCTCTAACTCGAATTAATGAAATATCCAAATTACATGTAAGACATTCTTTGTATCCTTGTCTGTTCTACTTGGATAGACTACTTCGAGCAGGAAAATCATTTACAGTCCATAGCAAAGCTGCTCACATGTTGAACACCATATTTGTATTCACATCTCAAGTTTCAACTTCTTTCTCTCAAAGATGCCTTAACTCTTCTATGACCGGTTGTAAGAAGACATCGATATCCTTGCCTGGCGATTGTGGCCTTGGGATTAATAGGGTCAACATGAAAAAAGACTAATTCATACATGCCCATGGTGGCAAGTTATAAGTGATCATAACCACTGGCCACATGCTGTACGACAAGTTCCTATCACCAAAAGGATTAAATTTGTCTGCAGTTAAACCTAACCTAATATTTCATGGGTCAATGAAGAAATTAAGATACCTCTTATCAAACTCCTGCTAAGCTTTTCTATCAACGAGATGTTGCATTACCCCCTCTTCTTTTAACTTTCTAGTGTGATGTCATATCATATTCTTCACAGTATGTCTCAACCCATACAAACACTTTAACCGAGGAGCTAATGGAAAATATCGAACCACTTTTTAAGGCACCTTCTTTCCTTTCATATTTTTATCTACCCATAAACTCTCCTCACAAATTGGACAATTATCCTTAAAAGCATGTTCTTTCTAAAAAAGTGCGCAGTCATGTTTGTACATATGGATTGATTCATATCCCAATCCTAACTTGTTGAGTCATTTCCTTGTACCATGGTACAACTCGGGCAATTTATTATCATTTGGAAGTACCTCTTTTAATAACCATAGAAGAGCATTAAATAACTTATTTGTCCACTTATGCAGAACCCTCAAGTGCATGAGTTTCACTAGAAAGTTCAAGGCTGAAAAACATTGTACATCCTAGATACAATTTTGTTTCTACTTGCTTAAACAAGTTATCGCAACTACTGTAATTTATTCCAATGTCTCCATCAACTGCATTCTCACTCCTTTCCATATAATTGCGAACATCGGCTTCAAGTACCTCAGGGCCGATGAAATCATGTATAATATCTATCAACTCATCTCTATTGTTAGGAGATGCCCCTCAAGTTCCTCTAGAAGTTGAAAATTTTGCTTCACCATGGTGTACCCAATTTATGTATAATGGATGAAATTCATTATCTATAATATGTGCCTCCAAATTTGATAATGTCTGGAATATTAAATTCACACACTTTTTGCATGGGTATCTTACTAAACCCTTTTCATCAATAAAGTTTTTAGCTCTTTAAACAAATGCCACTGCACCATTCCAATACTCATTCAACAAACGATTTGGTAAATGTATCCAACTTTTATCCATAAACATTGTATCACTAAATAGGAATAAAATAGCTTTAGGTGGAATAAAGTGTTATGATTAATATTTGAAATGTACCCTAAATACACAATATCACTCCAACTTTGAAAAGTGGGGTCCTATCCCATTCAAGATATTTCTATAGTTATGATTTTTCTCAATTTATCCATGCTTATCATTTGCTCTGTGCAAAAATTTCGGCAATATCTCCCCATGGTTCTCCAAGTGCCTAAACTATACGCCTATATAATTTATACCTAAAGAACAGTTAGGATGCTAATATATTCCCACAATATCAAACAAGAGCCAGATAAATTGTTAATAACAATTACAGGACATATCTCAAACTATCCAACTTTTCAAGACAATTCAAAAGTTAGTTGATATATAGAGAATAACTAACCCTTGAATGGGTCTAAGCTTATAATGTAAATGCAAATACAGTTCTATTTAAAATTATTGTAAAAATATATTTACAATAATTAAAAATAAAGATACGATATTTTATGAAAATTGTTATTTAAGTGTCAGTATTGTTATTTAAGTATCTTATTACTTAGATTATTAATTTTTTTAAATATCTATAACAATTGTTATGTTTCATAATAAATTTGTAGGAATTCAAATGTGTAACCTACTCTACTATATTTATAAAGTGTACAATTCAATTTCTCTAGAGAGACGTGTATTTTATGAATATTTATAAATTATCAGACAAAGAAACTTTTCAAATTTCTATTATTGTATGGTCATTTTGATTATTTTGCTAGGAAGTCTTTTTATAAGAATTATTATATATATTTTTATACAAGTGTAATATATCATAAGTTATTATAACTAAATAATAACATTTATCATTATAACATTGAAAGAAAATAAGTTTCTACTCACAAAATAGGGAACCATTATTTGTCAATATTTCTTTTAATCTAATTCTAAATAAATTAAATAATTTTTATCTCATCAAATTTTTTATAATTCTATTTTTTTCATTTAAATTTCAGCAAACTCTAAGAAGCTTTAGAATAAATAACACCAAATTAATATCTAAGAGATTATAGTATTAGTAGATTAGGCTTAAAAAATATTTTACCATACATTTATTGTTAATTTCATAAGTCATTCATTAATGCAATTTTATTATAATTTTAGTTATTAGAATTATGTACATAACATATATTTTCTAAAATAATTAAGAAATGTTTCATAATCTTCAAAATTTTATATTCCTTATTTTGGAAATTAATTTTTAATCCAATTAAAAAATTAAAATACATAGTAGTTGAAATTGTAAATAAAAAATAATTCAATTAATAACAAAATTGACATTGAAAATAATAAAATATAATTCAAAAAATATATAAATATTATTTATTTTAATTATGTTCAGGGTCTAGCTTTAAAAAATAATTTTAACAAATAAATTTTAAAAATTGATCAATTATAAATTTTATTATTTTTAAAATTAAAATGTAAATTTAATTTATTCATGAAAGGGGTGATTTTCATGTGACCTTAAGGTTAATTAACTTTTTCTTTCTATGTAATATAGATAGTATAATTTAGATTGTTAGGTTTGATTTTTATGTGGTCTCAAGTTTAATTGAATTTTTCTTATTATGTGGTGTAAATAGTATAATTTGAATTATTAAGTTTCAATTTCAATTAAAAAAAATATTATATTATTATAATCTCTTATTTTCTAAGCTATATTTACATACTTATTTTAATTTCCTATCTTACATTATTTCAACAAATCTAATAATTTTGAAATTTCCTAAATTACATCATAAATTTTAGATTTTATGGATAAAATATCATAACAACTCTATCTTACATTAGTCTAACTGAATAATCTACACATATATTATATACTACAAAGTTATAATTTAAGGGATACATAATAATAAAAAAATTTATATTTACAAATTTTATGCTAAGTTAAATTTACATAAATAAATTTAATATTTATAACATGCAAAATTAAATAACATGGAGTTTCATATTAAATTAAACATATTATCAACTTTATTAATTTATTGCATTTTTTTAATCCCACATATAACATTTTACAATAAAAATATTATAAATTTTAGATCACATACCTCAATGGCAAAAATCTACTAATTAACTCTGAATACTCCCACGAACAATGATAAGTGCTAATAATAACTAACAAATTAAAATATGAAATATACAAAATTAATACACATCAACATATATAAAAAATAAATATACTAAATTATAAAAAATTATAAGAGAAACTTATCTCAGGTCCATTGTTTCTCTTTTGTAACCACACGAATGAGAGGCGAGGAGGTGCCGAGGGTATATATAGATAGACGATTCGACGATGACAAAAAACTCTCTATCATCGGTGAAGATTCGTCGGTGAAGGTTTGACCTTCAGCAACAACAATGTCATCGTTGAATGCCTCCTTTTTTTGCCAGATAGGCCTTTAGCGATGACATTTATCGTCACTGAAAGGTGAACTTTTAACTGATGACATATGTCATCGATGAAGGCCTGTCCTAAAAATTAGGAAAGGCCTTTAGCGACAACATGTAGGGGTCCCTCAAAAATTGGGGCGAACCTTTAGCGACAACATTTGTCATCATTGAAAGCTCCATCTTTCAACGACATCAAAGTCATCACTCAAGACCTACCTAACTTCCAAAGCTAGCTCTTCAACAATGACATATGTCGTCACTGAAAGGTGGACCTTTCAACGGTGATAATTGTCATCGCTGAAGAGTCAATGTTCCTACCAAATTTTTTTTAGGCTCTTTAACGATGACATTTGTCGTCGCTAATACCTAATTTTTTCCCACTGCAGTTTTTCGATTCCCTCCAGAAATCATTTAGCCTTCACCAACAATAATGTCATCAGAAATACTTTTAGTGACAATTGAATTTTTTTATCGCTAAAAGTGTCATCATTATTGCTTCTTTTTCTTGTAGTGCATTGACTATTATTGCATAAATTGAAATGACATTTGCATATACATTATTATTTCGTCTGTAAGCTTTCCAACTCTTTATAAATAACTAGAGTTCGCCCCGTTGCATGATTGCAAAAGTATTGAAATATAATTTATCATATTCATTTGATAATTATACATTTAAGTTATAAATAATAAATTTTTAATGCAGATATTATTTTTTGCAAAGTGAAAATATATGTAATCAACTGAATTTAATCATCAAATATAACTATATTATAGGTTATCCCCTATTTGAAATGTTACCTAAATTAAAATACTCAATATGAAAAACACAAACAACGTATTTTAAAAGGAAACTAATTAAATAAAGATTTTCACTATTTATTTAACTTATTATTTGTTATTTGTGGAGTTTATTTGAACCAGAATTTCATCTAAAAAGACTTCCTCCGATGAATATAAAAAGATTATATGTAGTATTGATGTAAAGCAATAAGGGATTAAAAAATTAAAAATTGGTGCATGATTTACAAAGCAATATGATTATAAAAAGGAAACCAGGCTTGTGATTTAATTTTAAGATTTGAATAAATACCTAAACCCTAGACTTTATAATAATGAATTATGCAATTTAATCTTAATTTTATTTTAAATGTTTTATTTATTTTATAAAATATATTGCTAAAAGAACTAATATTGACTAAACTAAATTTCAATTGGTGCATATTAAATCTGAAATATAATATTTAAAAATTAATATCAAGAAAATATTGATAAAAATTAAATTAATAAATTTTATTTTATTTAAAAATATTTTTATTAAAAAATAAATATGTAATAAATTAATTCAACTAAATGCTTTCTATATAGCCATTAAATAAAAATGAAATTTATTCTTAATTTTAAAATATTTTTAAAAGGAATGAAATTTGTAATAAATTTGTATTCTTATATTCAAGGTTTGACCTATTTTTTCAACATATTCTGATAAAAAAAATTAGTTCTATATATGTATATTAAATTTCGAACCATTGATAAAATTCTAATTGATCAAAATATTTTATTTAAATATAATATTTAAAAATTGATACCAAGAAAATAAAAAATTAAAATATAAAATTAAAACAAAAAAATTAGTTAGTGTTCCATAAAAGTTCTAAAAGAAAAAAGGAAATTATTGTTAACCACAAGGGAGACATATTCATGAGTTCTAAAGCAATAAGGTAAAAGAAGGAAAAGTAGACTTGAGGTCAAAATGGAGAAAAATATTTAAATTTAATTTATAATCAGTATATATAAATTAACTTTATATTATTATTTATTCAAAAAAAATTTAATATTATTTTTATACAAATATTGTTAGGTGTATTATTTTTTAATTCAATAATTTAATTTTTTATAAAAAAAATTTCTATTAAAAATAGATAATTTTCTATTTGACTATATTGCTATGTTGAAAAAAATAATACAATTAAGAATAGTATTGAGTTTCTAGTGTTAACGTAGCACTAGAAGTCTTCTCTACCCACTCATGTATTGCTTTATTAATGAAAAATTATTAAATTTTTTTATTATAATTAGAAATTCTTAATTATTTATACTTTTTAATTATATATATTTTTTCTCATTTAATGATTGTGTAAAATATTTTACGCAAATTAAATTTAAACTCATATATCATAAATTCACATTTTTATTTTAAAATTTTGATTTATTTTTAAGATATATTAATTAAAAATAAATTGATATTTAAAATTTTTAATTTACATATATTTAATTTAAAATTATTATAAAAATCTTGATAAAATTTAAATAAGTAATTTTAATTGTAATTATTAAATAAGAAATAAACAATTGAAATATTGGAAAGGGAAGGAAGAATGAAAAAAAAGTGAAACAAAGCGTATTTACATTGGGCGTGGAGAAAAAGAAATAATAGAGAGAAAAATGTAAATTTGACACGTGGTAAAAAAAATGTAACGTTGAAACTTGAATTCCAAAAGCACAGTCTCCGTCAACACTGCAGATTAATATAAATAAACTAACTAGTCATCCGAGATTGATATTTATTTTAATAATATAATATTATAATTATATGTTAATTATTTATATAAAAGGTATGACAGAAATTTGATTAATATATAACTAATTGCTTTAAAAAATATTTTTTATTAATTTTGCTTAATATTTAAGTAAATAATTAATATTAAATTTAAATATTACATTAATTAAATATTTCTTTTTATCATAATTATTACTAATAATATTAATATTTAATAACATGATTTATGATAAAAAAAATTTACAATGACAATATATTTTTATCATGTTACAGGATAAAGCAAAATTTTAGAAGTTGTAATTTCATATTATCAATAAATATTTATTTTAATAACATGATATTATAATTATATATTAATTATTTATAAAAAAATAGATAAAAATTAATTAATATATAGCAAAAAACTCCAAAAAAAATTATTTCTCCTATTATAAGATATTTAAAAGAAAAGGTATCTAATAAAACAAAATTTTGAAAAAAAATTAAGGGAGAAAAAAGTCATCTCTACTCATTTTACTCAACATTCAAGTAGTAATTAATTTTTAATTTAATTTATGAAAAATTAATTTTGAATTCAAATATTGCATTAATTACATATTATTTTTAAGATAATTATTATCATTAATATTAGTATTTAATAACATAATTTATGATAAAAATAATTTTTTATAATAATAATATTTTTTTTATTTATCATGTTACAGTATAAAATAAAATTTTGAAAGTAATAAATTAAAATTTACAAATTACGATATATATGTTGAATAAAATTCAATATTTTGATATCAAATACTTTACATTTTTTTTCAATTCACATAAAAGAGAGAAATAAATTTTAGTTGGAAAATATTAATGATTGACCCATATTTAGTATTTTCTAAAAGTTGTATTAAAATAAGTTTCTTTCCCAAAATATAATCAAAAGTGTAAAATAGTAAACAAATAAAAATGTATAGTGGGTAATGAACCTTTAAGAAAAAAATTGATTTATCTCCTGGTTAAAGTTTAAGAAAAATATATTAAAAATACAGAGGAGAAAAAAAAGATAAGAGAAACAATGCAATCATTTAGAAACATAATAATAAAAAAATAATTAATTAGATTGTACAATGAAAAAATAAATTTACAATTATTATAGTAAGAATTCACTTAGTAAAGATGAACCATTGAGATATTTAATGACAAAAATCATTTAATAGATAAGCATAAGTGGGATTGTTCATTTATTTATAAAAGTAAAAGGTAATTTTATCAAATGAAAATAAAGAAAAAATGCATTATAGATGAAATTTTTCAAATTTTAAATTGAATGTAAAATGAGATGAAGATAAGGATAAAAAATTTCTAATCAAATTAAATGAAAATAAAAAATAAGAAATTTTTAAATTAAATTAGATGAAAATAAAGATAAAATGATTTTTGAATTTCAAAATAGAAAATATTGCATTTGTTAAAATTGATGTTTTCATATAATCCAAAGTAATAAAAATAACACATATATATATATATATATATATATATATATATATATATATATATATATATATATATATATATATATATATATATATATATATATATATATATATATATTATCAACTATAAATTTTGTAAATTTTATAACTAAATAGTTCATATATTCATAGAGTAATTCTCCTCTTTCTATAATTTCTTTTAAAATTGTACTCTTCTTGTCAAATAATATGAAATAGTCAAAAAATTTATCTAATAAAATATATTATATAAAAAATATATACTTTTACAATTTTATAGATGAAGAATCTATTAGGAAAAATATAAATTTGACACGTGGTGAAAAATATAACGGTAAAACTTGAACTCAAAAAGCAGAGTCTTTGTTAACACTGTAGATTGATATAAATAAATATTACCTGGACAATCAATTTTCTATACATGTGAATAAATTCATGCTTTATTTTTGTGGTGCAACTACTCCACTATAGACTTTTTCATATATACATTAGTAAGGTTTGACATAAAGTTTTAGTATATGGCATACTTGTTGCCAGGAAATTGTATATTCATTATGGTGGTGCCCCAATATTGAGGAAGGCTTGTACTTTGATAGTGATACATAGTACTGGAAAACTCTGATGAATTGATCAACCTTACTGTGGTCAATTTTACTTAAGCATGTATGACAGCCCCTTGTTTAGACGATACATCATGGAGGCATATTGCTAGCTTGCTAGCTTAAGTGACTAACGTTCCCTCCCCTTATTTGAATACCCATAATTATATAAAGAAAGATAATGAAGTATTAAATCAAAATAGATAATTAATTACTATGAAATTCTATAATTTTATCCTTCCTTAAAAAGTTGCTTTAGTAATGAGTTTTTAACCATTCAAAAAATTTTCAAAACAAATGTCTCTCCAAATTTTCTCTCTTCAAAAAAAATTATCTTCAAAAAATAATATAAAAAGTCAACATATTATTATGTTATAATTCTTACCTAAAAAGTTTATGAAAAAATTATTATATAATCATTATTTGACAAGATTGATAATGATTCAACTCACATTCGCCTGAAAACAACGTTTGATTCATGAAATCTTTCTCACATTTCTAAAAGTGTAGGATTCCCATGTTTAATTCAAATTTTAGAAAAATATTCTCAAAAATATTTTTAACCTAATATTTTTCTACAATATTCTCGTAGGGGAGGTGAGTATTCTACATTCCTATGATATAGGAATATTTAATTGATCTAAAAAGACTATTTTATGTACCCCATCATTTATTCCAATCAACTACCACCCACCACCACATACCATTAATGATCATTGCCAACCATCACCCATTTTCAATAATCATTGTATGTTATCACCCACCTTCAATGACTATCATTTACCACTACCTACGATCACTATCCATTGTTATCTATCATTAGTGACAACTACTAATTACTACTTATTGTTAGTGACCATTATCAATTATCACCCACCACCAATAATTGTTGTACACCACTACCTATTGCCAATTATCATTATACACCACTACCCATTGTCATTGACCACAATTGCCCACAATGAATTATTTGAGACTATCGTTAATTATCATCTATCGTTGATGACCATTATTAGCCACCAGATATTATCAATAATCGTAATCAATCATCACCTATTATTAGTGGCCATCATAGACCATTATTGAGCACTGTTCGCCACTAGTACCATCACTATTTACTACTGATGACTACCATCAACTACTATACACCACCAATAATTATAGAATTTTTAATAAAGATAAGTTTAGTAATCAAATAATATTTTAAAAAATTAAAATATAATATTGTCCTAAAAAAATCTCTCATTGTATCAAACATGAGAGTATTATATTTTCAAGAATTAAATTTCTAAGAACTAATTCCTAGGGATATTAAAATTTCTATGAATATTTGATTTGCAAGCCAAGTACAATCTAAGGATAATATGGAGTGGTCAATATAATGACCATTGTGTATAGATAGATAAATAAATATGGAATACAATTATCAAATCCAATTATTATCAATAAAAAAGATAATTTTATCATTTTTTATTAGAAAAAAATTTCATAATTGCAATATGTATTTTTCACACACTAAGTAACTTTAAAAAAATGCAAGTAATACATTTTATATTTAAACGTAAATAATGAAATATTAAGAATGTAAATATATATAAATTAAAGAATAAAATAGGACTAAAATTATAAATTAAATAGATAACCTCCTACAATTCTCAAATTTGGAACAATATAAAATATTAAAAAATGAAAAAACTTTAAGAATTAACTATAAATTCTCTTCTTCTTTTTTTCCTTGGCACAGAATTTTCAAATAAAGAAAAGAATATCCATAACCTTTTCTTTCCTCTCTCCCTTCGTTTCCCTTCTTCCAAGCACAACATGAATGCCATTGCAGAGACAATCATTTGGCTATGCGCTATGCTACCATAATCTCGATGTCCTCTTTCTAAAGGAGATGTACTCTTCACATGCTTCTTCGATATTCTCAAATTCTTTTAGCAAAAGATTATTCTTAATAGTCAACATTGCTTCCAAGATTCAGAAAGTGATTATTGTATAAAATCTTATGGTATTTTTTTTTTTCAGTTTAGCTTTGTCCCGTACTCATAGGTACTTGGAGTGGAAAAGCGACGACTTGCTTATAGGTGGCCCAATGACTTTTTGCTGGCCGTCATTTTTAAACTTTGGCTTATGATCTGTAAATAAATATATTTATTTTACATGAAAAATGCTGTTTTCGGAGAAAATATTCTTGGACAACAATCTCAGTCAAAAACGGAGGAAGAAACAATAGTGGGAACTGCAGTCACTCACTATCTGATTCCTAGAAGCATCTGCCGTGAATAAGCAAGCAGCAGCCTTCCAAGCCTGCTCTTGTTCAAGGTTGATCTTGTGATTTGCTTTCTGTACATATGCCTTCTATTAACTTCTGTAAATGATTCCCATGTTCTTTCATTTTGAAGAGAAAGTAGGATAGATTTTTCCACTTATTTAAAAAAGTTTGAAATTATAAGAATTCTTATATTAAGAATAAAGTAGGATAGATTTGCTTAGCTCTGTCTTTAGGTTAGTTATGCATGAATTATCAAGTGTTTTGTGGGAATGCTGCTAACATCTCAGATGAGAGAAAGAACCAAGGTAGTCAGTGCTGCAAGTCACCAGGTAAAATCACACGATTATGTTATTCAACCAATTCTTAATTCGTAATGACTTGCTGCCTGGAATGCTAGTTGTTGGGATCCATGATCAAATAGTGACAAATCTCTTCGATCGGTGGGATTATAGGATCCGGCTGAGTTCTCTAATTCTATGCGTAAGCTATTTTGGGATTGGCTTTCAATTATTGAGTTGGAATTTTTTAAATAAAAATAATGATAAAATCCAATTGAGCCAAAGACCTAATATCCCCTAGTGCAAAATGGAACCTATTCTTCTATTGCATTGCATATTCGTCTTCGAAAAATAGAGGGCAGAGATGCATATCTTCTTCGAAAAATAAAACCTTGCTTAAGGGCGCCACTGTTTGATGCCGGCTAGTACTGGGTTGCCGTCAGAGTCTTAGAGAACCAGTGCTTCATTTTTGGTTGCGCGGTATTAGTCTTGGAGAACTATCATGAAAACCTACTTTCATTTCCTTGTAGTGCTGTGTGCTATATTTTATAATACTTGTGTCAAACCCATAGCATAGCATCTGATTGGTATGGGAAGTTGTTATAGGAAACCACCTACGAGCCTTACCTAAATGTATTAAATGCAGTATTTTATCTATAGCTATACCTTTTCTTAAAATAAGAATTCATGTTTTCTACACTTCAATTATAAATTCTATTAATGCATTATCATGTATGTTTATTCCAACTATTTTAAAACTTACCTAATGCCAAATTTTTCAAATGAGCTCCATTTTAATCCATTTGGTAATAGTTGAGTACCAAAGTGGAGGAATTTTTAAATAAAAAAAAAAGAAAGTGAGACTCAAGGAACTTAATGAATGAATAAACTTAATTAGAGTGTGACATATAACTTACAATAAATTTTCCTTTATAGGGTGATTAGGGTTCCTTGGGAAATTCAATTTTCAAACCTTAACCAAGAAAGAAGGAAAGACATTCTAGAAGGCTAACCTATCCTTCTAAGAGACAACCATGGACTCACAATATCGAAGTCATGCCATTTATCATTGTGTTATCACAGCAACAAAGGAATCAAATAACACTCAATAGAAAGTCATAACATTATATATATACTCAATAGAAAGTCATAAAATTATATATATATATATATATATATATATATATATATATATATAAAGAAAAGCATGTAAATCTCTATCTCTTCCAGTTATCCTTACCCCTTCGTAAATCCAACCTTATCCTGCTATGATCAATCTTATTCCTTCATGAACAAGCATGTGTATATACATACATACATACATACATACATACATACATACATATATATATATCCCCAATCTCATCAAACATTATTTGCAAAAAAATATACCAAGATAACAAGTGCTTCACTAGCACTTCAACTCCATAACTATGACATAACATTCATATATGAACAAGTCCATAAAAGGCAATTACCAATTAGAATGTAAACTTATCACAACCCATCCTAATGCATGTGACGGCATAAGAAGTTGCTAAGGGCAGCCACATACAAGCCTTGCCTATATTTGTATCAATGTTATACTAGTTATACAATTATGCATATTTTTCAATATATCATGACTATATCTAACTACAAATTAAGAATGTATATTTATGCATGCATACAATAATTGGTACTTGAGAACATCTAATCCAACTATTCTATGATTCACTTTAATGCTAGAATCCTTTAGTAAGCCCATTTCTAGCTCATCCTATAGTAGCTAAGCATCGAAGGGAAAATTCCTCTAAAGAAAATGACAAAGCGTAAGTTTCAACCAAACATTTAAAATAAATTGAAACAAATTAAAAATTAGATTACCATAAAGAAAAAAAATGGTTTCAACAAAGTCTAAAAGAGTCATCCAGGTTATGCCATGCAAAAACAAAGTTTTCACTATTCTTTGTACCTTTACAATAAAGAAATACAATGGATTGAATCAAGATCTTTATATATATTATCACTATTAGATTAGTATCACACTTTGCATTTTTTTGGTTAATCTAATCATATATTTTAAACATAAAAGAAAAGAAAAAGGTAAAAAACTATCTATGAATTTTGTTTTGGGTTTGCCTTGGATTAACATATCTATATATTTTGTTTAGGGTTTGCCTTGGATTAACATATCTATGGATTTTGTTTTAGGTTTGCCTAAGTTCAAGAAGTTAAAAGACTCTGTATTTATTGTAGTTAATAGATTTTTAAAGATGGCTTATTTTATACCATGCCATTAAACTAATGATATAACAAATATAGTGGATCTTATCTTTAGAGAAATGATGAAACTTCATGGAATAAGTTAGGAACCAAATTATTGTTTTCAACAACTTGTCATCCACAAATAGGAGAACAAATTGAAATAATAAATAAAACTTTAACTACTTTATTGTACTCCATTATACATAAGAATTTGAAAAATTAGGAGAATTATTTGTCTCATTTTGAGTTTACGTGTAATAAAAGTATTCATTCTACTACCTAGTTTTCCCTCATTTGAGGTTGTTTATGGTTATAAATCCACTAGCTCCTTTGGATTCATCACCATTACCTATTGATAAGAGATTTAGCTTAAATAAGAAGAGGAAAGCAAAATTGATCAAAAAGTTACACAAGCAAGTAAGAGTAAACATTAAGATAAAGACTTCCCAATAAGTTCAAAAGGCCAACAAAGGATGAAAGAAAATTGTGTTTGAACCAAGAGACTTAGTTTAGGTGCAGATGAAAGAAGAAAGGTTTCCATCCCAAAGGAAATCTAAATTACACCCAAGAGGAAATGGTCTTTTCCGAGTACTTAAGAGCATCAATGACAATGCTTATAGCTAGAACTTCCAAGTAGGTATAGAGTCAGTGCTACTTTTAATGTCACTAATTTATCTCCATCTAATGTAAGTCTAAATTCAAGGATAAACCTATTTCAAAAAAGAGGGATAATGCAATCTCAAAGACCATGGAAGAGCACTAGCATTTTTTGGAAGGACCAATTATAAGGAGCAAGGCAAAGAGCATGAAAAAAACTCTTCAAGCACTTGTCAAGGA
The DNA here is from genome assembly GCA_020226215.1 of Sindora glabra. Classification (NCBI taxonomy): domain Eukaryota; kingdom Viridiplantae; phylum Streptophyta; class Magnoliopsida; order Fabales; family Fabaceae; genus Sindora; species Sindora glabra. Next base: position 52,801,380 of record CM035232.1, on the reverse strand, counting down.
ATTTAAAAGCAAAAAGATAGAGGCTTGGAAGAATCCAACAAGTGGATTATTGCATTTTAGCCATTAAAAAGGAGTAATTGATTACCATACTTGAGAGCTGCACTTGGATTTAATCTTTGCTTACAAGTACATGACTATTGTACTTAAGTACCTTACTTAAATAGAGTACTCAAGTACCTTATTGCATAATCCATTTATTTCAGTTGCTAAGCTTTGGATTAAGAAACAGGTTGAGCTATTTGGATCTCACGTCAATTATGTATGCTTGGCCCATTATTTTTAGTAGTTATAAATAATGTAACTATAAATCTCATAGAGAGTCCAATCTTAGCTCAAGATGAATGTTAGCGACATGCTTGAAACATGCAAGTTAGATAGGAAGTGGTGTTTCTAGTAATAGATGAGTGAATAACATGTAAGAACCTGCCCTTAGGAAAGGAACAATAGCTAGAAACAACTACTACTACCCTATATGTTAATAAGCAAAAGGAGGAATCTACCTAAGGAAAGGCTCTATAATCCATTCTAATTTGAGATAGGAAATAGAACTAGTGGATAGACAAGTCTTTCTTCTTGTGGAACATTAGAAGGGCCCAACATTATCACACTAATTAAACCATAATTAGCCTAACTACATTTCTAGCTACATAAAAGGCTCATTCCTAATTAGACAACTTTGAATAATTAATCTAAGATCAAATTTTAGATAAAAGTTTCTCTCTAAGGTTTATGTAATAACTTCAAGACTTATCAAAGGATTTATCATTTATAGCATCTATTTTTGTCATTTATCACTTCCTTAAAGAGTGCCATGATTCTTATATCTATTTTTTTTTATTTTTGTTTTTGATTTTTTGGATGATTTTCAACATTTTTAGATTGTTTGCAAGTTCTTTATGATGGTTTCTTATTGGGTTCACATCAGTTACCTGGCCTTTGATATCTTAGGTCTCAATGTGTGTCTTTTAATAAAGGATAAATATGTGAAACCTAAAATATCAGAGAATAGGCAAGTCCTTTGATAGAATATACAACATCTCTAAATGGACTTCTTGAGATAGAATAGGATTCTATCCTTGAATTCATTCCAAACTCTAGCATTGGTAATGGAAGCAAATATATTTCCAAAACCCATAATTGATGGAACATGATGATAAAGATTAATATATTTGTTATTGTTGAGATGGGATTCTCCTTTTACCTCGGTGTTCTAAGGGGTGGAGGAAGGCTTTCATCTTGGCATAGTAAATGGAAAATAAGCATAATGATTTGAGTTTGTTAGAACTTAAAAACCCTTTAAGGATAGAGAATTTGTTGTTTACTATATTAGTGTTTTAGTGTATTTATTGTATTACCAAATTGTATATAGAGTGTACAACAGGCATGATAATTTAAGTCATCAAACCATCATGTCTATTATATATAATATATATAAAAATTAGTTGTTTATTATATTAGTTAATGATATAATTATATATATGTAACGAAAAGTAGGTTGTTTATTGCATTTGTCAAAAAGAAGTTTGTGAAAATTAAATAAAACTGTAATTTCCTAATTCTTAATTGTCTTCTTTCTCATATATTTTTTTATTTACATTCTCAAGTTTCTACATTTTAAAAGCCTTCTATTTTTAATAGATAATCATTTTAATATATAATGAGTAAAATTGTCACTCTCTTTCTCTTCGAAACTTTTAAAAATAAATGTTCAATCGAAAAATTTTGTAAAAAATGTTCATACTGTGTTTAAATGTGTGAAGAACATTATATTTTGTAAAGCATAGAAATTTTGTTATAAGCACATAATATTTCAATGTTTTATAAAAAATCACATACCATGTCAGTTTGTTTCTAAGAATCAACATCTTTATATTATGACATCACTTATTATAATAACAAATATATAAATCCAACATGGAAAGTATTTAAGATAATAATTATTTGTTAATTGACATGTTATATTCAACCATTAACATTTTTATATCAAACATTGGATACCAAACATTGATTTTAGCATATTGCTGACATGAAATATCCAATGATGTTTTTTGAATTTTCAAATAATTCAAGAAAATGAGGATAGGAGTTAAAATAAGTAGTAATCTCTTACTTAGCACCAAAAAGTAGATTGAAAGGTTCTTCAATCTTCCTCTTAAGATTTATTCTATTCTAAGGAGACACTCCTACAACAATTCAAAAAATTCATATTCCACTTCTCATTTGTTCCCTAACTTGCTAAAGTTTTCTTTATAAAGGTGCATTCATAATGTTCATTTTTCTTCTAAATATAAGAAAAAATCATAAAATATTATAACAGCATAGTTTTTATATTGATTTGAATTTCATATGTCTGACTTCTTTTTCTAGGGTGGACTTAGTGTTGATATATGTTTAGTAACTTCAATTAAACTCTCATTTGTTCACATTTTGTGCATGTACTCTTTTATTATGGATTTCTTATTTACTTGTTACATTTCTACTTCAAAGTAGGTACTCATGAATTATAGATGGATGCCTATTAGTCGTCTAACCCTTAAATATACCAAGGGGTTAAATTTGCTATAGGCAAAGAGAAGGGGGAAATTAGCAATGAGCTCATATTCTATCCTTATTAGGAATGTGTTTTTGTTAGGATGCTCAATCTAATGAGGATAAGAGCGCATCTATTCTTCAATGACATTAACCAAAGGTATAAGTGATAGATATGGCATAGAAAAAGTAAGTTATTTAGTTCATCTTATACCTATAAAGGTAAGAAAACCTATAAAGATGATGACATAAATATGAAGGTGGATAATCAATTAAAGAATATAGTTCATGAGATTGAAGATAATTTTATTGAGCACTCAGATGTCCTTCATAAGTTGTCAAGTGATGCAAAAAACCTTTATATCCAAGTTGTACCAAATTTACATGATTATCTATTGTACTAAGATCGTTCAACTTGAATGTAAGGAATGGTTAGAGCAACAAAAGCTTCACAATATTGCTAGAACTATTGAAAGAAATGTTTCCCTAAAGTAATGAGCTACTACATCATACTTATACGCTAAGAAAGTCATGTACCTAATGGCTATGAAGTACAAGAAGATATATATTTGCCCTAATGATTGCATATTCTACCAAAACGAAAACATAGCTTTAATGAAGTGTCTAAAATATAGGGCACTAGGTTACAAAGTAAAGAAGAATGATGACATCAATAGTAAAAAAAACTATAATTAAGGTGTTTTTGTATGCTTTAATGATGCTAAGATTTAAATAAATATTTACCAATGTAAGGGATGCTAAGAACTCAACATGGTACATTAACTAGAAGGATGTATTGTCAAAGACTATATTATTGAGGTGATGGCCAAGTTCTATAGTGACAACTTATTAAACACGAATGTTGTCAAACTCCTAAAGTCCTATTACAATTGTAGAATTGCATATAAGGGCACAATGGATAATCAAGTGGTGAACATAAACTTTAAAATGTATATACAGGCCCACCTTCACATCCTATAAAATATAAATGAAGTTCAACTTTATATGTATAAGCATATAACCTTTCCAAAGGGACAACATTGCACAAGCAATGATCAATGGATCCAAATTGAATACAATCAATCATTCTTTATTTAGTTCAAGAGTGAAGTTTCTTATCATATAACACAAGGACCATTAAATGTTATTTTCAAGACCATCAAATGGTTGGCAGAAGGTTCATATGACAATTATCAAAGCCAATCAAAATTAAAAATTATTAGTTTGATGAAAACTTGTAATATAAAGCAACAAACTAAGTCAAACCTCTAGTAACCCATTTAATAAATGTATTACATTGAATTTATTAAGGATGTCTATAGAATTATTTAAGCTCTTTTATGAAATAAAAATAGAAGAAATAAATGCAAACAAAAATAAAATTTAATCCTACACACTAAAGCAATTAAGTAAATAGTATACAGGCAACAACACAAATGTAAATAGAACTGAATTAAGGGGTTTAATTTGAAATTAAACAAAATGCAAGATTAGAAATAAAATATAGAATTATCAGAGTAAAACAATAAAGAAACACAATTGATCCAAGAAAATTCAGAACTTTTTAGTTAATTAATCATATATTACAATATATTTGACAATTGCAATTAATTTCTCAACCTAGAATCATCTAGAACCCATACAATGATTAATTAATTCTACATTAGATTATCATTTAGGATTTGATCAATTCAAATTAGTAGAACTAAGCCACCGTTATAATCCATAAAGTTATAATTAAATCAATTTGAATATAAAATTTAGTTGAATTGAAGAATTAAATTAAAAACCTCTTATTAATCATTTAATCCTCTATTCTTACATGAAGGATGATAATTAACCAACTAAAATTCAATAATAAACTAGATAGAATCATAGATCACTTGGATAAACATAGATCATACCAAATCTAGATCAAATCCATACAAATCTAGAAAATTAGTGAAAATAATTAGAGAAAAATAAAATTAATTAATAATTATTAACATTACAAATTAAGATCTTATAATTCAAACCAATTTATGCCTCAAAATCCTTAAATCAATATGAAATTTAGCCTTCTATGGATGAAAATAGGAAACTTGGAGAAAAGAATAAAGTTATCTAGAATTATGTGTTCTTATCTTTGAAAACACAAAACTTTAAATCTAATTTTCTATCCCACAAAAGCTAATAGGCAAAGTTAGTATGCCTTATAGGGTCACAACGAATAGGGTCTTGCTAATTTTAAAAGCTCAAAACCTAATTTATGAAATAATATACTATAGGAACTGTAATAGGAAAATCTCATAGGTCTAACTTTTAGTTATCATAAGACACCCCAAAACTATCTAGTGTTACTAAAATGAGTCTTGAATTATGTTAGGTTACCTTTTAGGTAACTTTAGGCACTATTTGAGCCAATTTGTATCTCTGGAGCTCCATTTAAAGCTTAAAAACCACAAATAGGTTAGGATGGATAGCACACTACTTCACTTTCACACTGAATTTGATATTCCAAAAGATTGAATTAGGTTCTAACCAAAACATGAAAATTTTAGGTATTTCTCTTATCTTTCCAACAATATAAAAATCACCTAGTTTTAGTATCCAAAACTCAAGTTATGGCCAAAAATTTAAAATAATGCAAAGAAATCCAACATTAACTGAACAATTTAAAAACATCTAAAAATTAACACCCAATCAAATAATAAGGCCAAATCCATAAAATTAACAAATGTAATACACTAAGAGGCATAAAATAAGAGAAAATAATATAGATAAAATTTTGCACATTGAGGTTATCTTTTATTATGGATATGATATTAATAGGTTTCTTTGTATACAATAAATTAAGATGATATAAGCATTATGCAAAAAAATAAGGTTAATTTGGTGGCTTAGGCCATTCATGTAAGTGGTTCTAAAGATAGGAATCCACTCTATGCCAATATATCATATTATAAGGTCATTAAAGACATTTAGTAGCTTGGCTACATCATGTTCAAAAAGCTTTTGTTTCAATGCAAATGGGTTCAGAATAAGAAGGGCATCCAAGTTGATGAGTAAAGATTGACACTTCTAAATCTTAATAAGCAAGGTCATAAGGGTGAGCTATTCATAATAGTATCTCAAGCAAAATAAGTATTTTATATTACAAACTTGTCTAATCATAAATGGTATGTAGCTCAATCAAGGAAGAGACAAATTATTGGAGATGACAATGAAGAAGACTTGAGTGGATAATATTGAGAAAACTCCTTTTTTTCTCCATAGAAATATCTCTGGTGGACAACAAAAGTAATGTAGAGGAATTCTATATGTGAGATGATCATATTAAAGAGATATAGGTTGAAGATTCTCCTAGATATGTTAGCAAAGATTAAAGGTAATTGTGTGTTCATCATTTCTCATGCCCATATTATATGTATAATAAGTAGCATTTCTAAATTATTAAATAATTTTTAGTACGTGCTTACAATATGTAGAATTTCTATAATAATACTGCTTGAACAATAATATGGTGGTTAGATTTTATAATTAGGTTTGAATACAACTCTAGGTGTAATGGCATATATATGAATACTACTAGGAAAAAAACACTAAATAATATTGGTCATAACAAAAGACCATGATCTTTGTTGACATATTATGTTAATTATTTAATAAAAACTAATGTTTTACGTGAAATTTATGTTATAAACAAACATCAATTTTTAATGGCAGTTCCCACACTAATGTCTTAGTTTGCATTCCACATTAATTGATTATGATTTATTACATCAATTAGACATCAACATCTAATGTGAATGGTTATTCAATATCTAAGAACTAAAGGCATCAATTTTCATGCATATCAACTGACGTTGTTACCTATATTCTATGTCAATTTTGAAACCAAAGTTGAATATGCTAGATTTACAAGGGTAGGAATCAACATCAAAACCTAAAAACAATTAGCGTTAAAGGGAAAATATGTAGTAGTGATAATTTATAATAGAAGATAATTAAAAATCGATAACAATTAAAATTTGGATTAAAATGAAAGTAAAACATGATGCATTGATTTGAAAAACTTACATGTTGAACCACAATCAAAACTATTCTAAATTTCTATTAACAAATGAAGATTTACAAGAACTTAGTGTGAAACAGTTTAATTCAAGATGAAGTTGATTTCTAACTTTTCTACTAGTGAACATAAATGTGGGGGCATTGATATTCTTCATTTGCTATGAAAATCATATATAATAATATTATAAAATATATTATAAACTCTATGAATTAACTTTAGCATAATAAATTCTTATTTTTACTCAACTTGTTTTTAAGTACTAATTAAAAGTACAAAAGTGATAAGTTAAGTTGAAATATGTTTAAAATATAATCCACAAAAATTATTTTTATTTTATTAAAGGAGAGAAAGACATAAAAATTCAATAAAAAAATTTAAGTCTCTTCCACAAAAATATTAAATCTCACAATTTATTTATAGAATAATTTAAGAATGCCCCTATCAAATTTGTTTTAATTTTTAGGGGATTAAGTGTAGGTGTTTAATATTTTTTGGTGACAAATATATGTACCACTATAAAAAAAAAGGGGGGAGAAATTTGGAAGGGCTTGGACCACGTTTCAAATAATGGATGGCTCCCTCTAATGGTAGGATTGGAAATAAGATAGGACTGCTAAGTTTTGCCTTAAATAAACTTAACCTACTTTGTAAGTTATTAATTTGAGTTTAGCCTATTAATCTATATAAGTCAAAATTCAAACTCATAAATATTTTTTTAAAATATCTAGCCTAACTTATTAATCTACTTAAAAATTTACTTGTATGAATAAATCTTCAAATAAGTTAACAAGTAATGAATTTCAAGACTAAAAATAAATCAATAATTAAATTTGATCTATATTTATAATAGCATACATTAAAATATTATTGATATTATATATGAATATTCTATAAATAAATGTATATGATATATATATATATATATATAACATTAATATATAAATTAACTAGTAAATAATTGGCCTGATAGGGTTATAAATAGAGTTTAAAAGAAATTAGTCCAATATATTTATCTAAATAGGCCTATTAAAGTCTTGGCCTGTTTTATTTAGGTAAAAAGGTTGTGCTAAGATAGACTAAAAATAGGTCAGTCCATAGTCTTTAACAAGTAGGCTAACCTATGTCTATAACCTAATTTTTTTCACTCCTATTTATTACTTACTTTCTTCTACAATTTTAAATTATGTTTGTGATTATATTATGAAAAGTAAAATTATATAAAATAAAATAAAAATAAATATGATATATAATGCTACATTGCAAAAAAATATAAATCAATACATGATTATTATGGTCCAAAATTGCAAAAAAGCTATAATTACAAATAATTTATAACCATGCCTTTCGCTGACTTACAAAACCATATGCGTGATTCTACATTAAGTTTGCACCAAGTGTTTGACCTGCTCAAATCCAGATAACGATACAATTCTCTATTCTGGGCTTCAGAGTTTTAATGAACCCACCATTTCAATAAAAATAAGATTAGTGTATCTATCTCTTCCCTAAATTCATTACCTTAACCTTTTTTTTAAACTGAGGCAATCCATGTTTCAAGAAGGCTGGAGGTCAGAGTTCCTTTTTTTCCTTTTTTTTCCTTCTTCTGCTTTTTTAAACTGAGGCAATCCATGTTCCAAAAGGAAGGCTGAAGGTCAAAGTCTCAAGTAGCTGATTGCATCACAAATTGTAATTTGCCAATCAATCGTTACTTTCACTCTCTAGATTTCTTTTACTTTTAATTTTCACTATGCTCCGACCCGTGCCTGCTCTCACTTCTCAGTCACGGATCCGAGATCCGATATATCCGCCATTGATGATGCAGAAGACCTCACCGAACTGCCGTCAACAGACACATTCTTCTTCCTCCGGCGGGTTTGTTTGGGCACCGCCGCCCCCTCTTGCGACGGCATTTCACCTTCGTGATTGGAGTGACGATGTCGTCTTGTATGCTTGGCACCGCCGGTTGCCCCACGGGATGAATTGTCTGCCGAGGTATCCGTTGATCGATGGCGTCGATTATGCTTTTTCTCATCGGAGCGCTTTTTGGTCGGAGAATTTGGCTGATCATCTATTGAAATGTGCCTACATTTCGGTATATCTTTCATTTTTCGAACCTCCGAGCTTTTTCTACTTTTATCCTTTTTGTCTGCAAGAAAGAAGCATTACAACTATCGCATTTTTTTTTAGTAGAAATGGTTTTCTAAAAATAAAATTTAGAATTATATGTTGAGCTTTGATATTTTAAAAAAATATCGAAAGATAAAATAAAATATTCTAAAAAGGTAATCCTACTTTCCTTAAAATTTTGTTGTTATTTTTGTTTTTAGTTTTCTAAAAATTACATGTCGTCTTAATTTTTTTTCCCAACAATGAAGTACTAAAAAGATGTTTTTATGCCAACCAAAAGCAAATTGTTTTTAATTGGAAATTATTTCTCCCAAGTTTCAAAATAATTCTAAGGCAGTCCTTTTATGCATATTTGAAAGGAATGTGCATCCGTAAACTTTTTACAAAAAAACTCTGGAAGTTTTATTAATTTTGTAAATTTTTCTTTAAAAAAATTAACAATTTTCATTTTTCATTTGTCAAAATGTATATATGTTTACAACCTTTTATTCTCAAAAAAATAATTTTTTATTAAAAAAATAGTGCAAAACCTACTTAGTTGAAACTTTTTCATGCAAATCTTTCAGAGAACTTACAGATAGTTTTTCAAGTAATAATGAAGGAAAATCCTTTTACAACAATAATAATAATAACAATAACAATAATAATAACAATAATAATAATAATAATAATAATAATAATAAATCTTTACAAACATAATAATATTATATTTCATGTGTGCATGCACACATATATATTTGAAGAAGTAAAATCTTTTACATTCACTTCTCCCTCTCTTCAATTTGAGATACATTTCCGTGCATCAATTATATCGATTCACTATTAAATTTAATTAGTATATTTATTTATATAATATTATATATATATATATATATATATATATATATGAATGAAATTTAATAATTGAATATATCAATACACTGGTCCAATCAGTACATTATAAAATTTTTTCTTGAAGGTAGGGGAAAAACTCAAAATCTCAAATAAACTGACACAACGATATGAAATTTGTCATTGTATTTCAATGAAAAGCAGGTGGATTTTTTTTTTTAATCGTGTTGGTGATGAGAAGTACGGGTGTAAATTTCATAACAACATCTAACCAAACATAATCAAATAAGAAAAAGTTTTAATATAAAAATTTTTAAAATCCTTGACTTAAGACTCGTTTCCGGTGTAAGAGCATGCGTAAACTTGGCAAACTACAATAAATCAATTAAACCACATGCAAAGTGAACGGTTTTTGGTAGTTAAAACAAACTAATTATTTATTGTATATTAAAATCAGTTAATTCAAATGATTCGATTCAAATCAAATTTAAAAATAAGCAAATCAATTTTTTTTATTCAATAAAGATATTTTTGTCTAAACTAATGTTAAGTGACCCGAGCCGACTCCTAATCTTATATCCTTCTTTTCCCTCTCTCGTCCCTACTTTCATTACCATAAAAAAAATTATATAAGCTTTTATATTGAAGATTAGATATGTGCTTTTATAAACCATCTCCTTTCCTAATTTGATATCTTATTGATAGAAGTATTTACAACCTAAAATTTCAATAAATTATAGAAACAAGGAATATAATATTATTATGTTTATAAAAGATTTAATTACAATTCTTTGAATTGCACTTATGTTGAAAATTAGAAAAAAAATTAAAAATGAAACACACAAGACATGAGACAGAAGAAAGGAGAAATTGGGTGAATTAGAATCAGATGAGGTGAGAGAAGAGAAGGGGAGTAGTTCCATAATTGGGAGGAGAAGAAGGAGAAAGGATGGGAGAATTGGGAGAGGGAGAGAAAATAAATAAATGTTGACTTCAGTTATTCTAACATTATTTTTGTGATGAAGTGACTTTATTATTAATTTGAAACATGAAAATTTATCTTAATCCACACGAAGAAGTGGAAAATGCTAATCTCTGCATGAAATTCACACCGGTTTCTTAACTGAAAAATTGAATTTCATAAAAAAAAAATTTACCCATTTTTAAATGATTAAAATTAAAAATTTTAACTAAAGTAAATAAATCGATCAATTTCAGAGAATTGGGTTTGGTTTATTTAAGATTGTGATTTTATACCACCCCGAAGAGATATATTAAAGAGAGGGAGACACAAAGAATAAAGAATTTAATGCATGATTTGAAATTTTTATTATTATAAAATTACCTAAAAACCCTTTAGATTTGTTTGTTTACAACGTACAAACATGATTTAATTCTTCAAAATGCACGCTACAGTCTACATGATAAAATAAATGATCACATGTATTAATGAAAAAAAAATCAAGAAAGTGAAAGATTACAGAATTTAAAAATTATTTTTTGTGGTTTATCTATCAATTTCTGAACTTTTTATTTTTCCTATCAATAATTGCATATCTACTTTATTTTTTAAAATATATATTTTAGAGGAGTCAAATTCATACAAATAATTAGATTTTTTTATTTAATAAAAAGTGAAAATTGTTAAATTTCACGTGAAGGTGTGTGGAGGTTAGCAGTTCATGCACAATATATATATATATATATATATATATATATATATATATATATATATATATATATATATATATATATATATATATATATATATATATATGTATGTATGTATGTATGTATGTATGTATGTATGTATGTATGTATGTATGTATGTATGTAAACTTTGGAAAAGGAAAAAAAATTGCAAACCTTCATGTTTCTCAGTAGATTTCACTGCTTCTGGAGAAACTTCTATATTTGATGAGGATTCTGTATCTGAATCAGTACTTTTAAACTCAGTCATCTGCAAATTAACATTGGACAAAAATGAATTTTTTTTTAAGTAACACAAATAACAAATATTGGTTCTATAGGAAAATTTGGAGATTATAGATGAAATAAGAAAAATGAAAAATGGCATACCCAGCTCGGCGCACTTGCAGAAGGACCATCCCACCCAATATGGGCTACATGCTTTACATCTGTTGGGAACCCAATTTGTATCACTTCTTCTTCTTTTTCATCTGCGATGTAATCACATTTTAATATTTTATTCATTAAAATGTCAGAATGCATTAGAAGTGTCTTTCGATTGATATTTTTACCGATCATTTTAAATGCCTTCATAGTTACCATTGAAATTTGATAACAAAATTGTAGACAAATGTTGAAAATTCCAATTATTGCAGAAAAATAACGGAAAATTGTGGCTACAATGACTTTGCAATCATAATATTTTAACTATAACACTTTAATTTAAAACAAATCAAACCCTTCTAAATTATGTTGCATTTTAGAGAGTAAAATGAAACATTACAATTTTGATGAAAAAATTAAGAAAGTAATTAATTATAAATCAATTTTTTTAATGTATCATTCTGTATTAAATTATGAACTTTTAATTTTTCTTATTAAAAATTGTGATTTCATCCTCTAAATTGAACCTCTTAAATATATCTTGCACTTTTAATTAAAGGAGTGCAATCCATCTAAAATATTGGTCGCGGGTAAGGAACTTCCAAAACAAAAGCTCCAACAAATAATTGAAACAAAAGATTTTACTCGAATAAACTCTTTTTTGTGAGAATAGTAGATTGCACTTACCAAATACATGTGATATGTATTTAAATCCCTTTAAGAGGCCTTTGGCTTTCACCTTTGTAGACGACATTATCGCAGAAGCTTTTTGATTTACTTTTACCAGAAACCTTCTACCTCAAAGTGATGGTGCATTCAATCTCTCAAGGGAACAGCCATTTTGTTATATTTCTAAAAGAAGAAAAAAGCCAATATGATCATTAAATCTTTAACTATATATATATATATATATATATATAGATGGGAGAAATATATTAAGTGAGAGGGTATAACTTATGATCATTAAATTCCTGTATTAATAATTAATATTAAAATATAATTAAAATTCACGTGATCACTTAAAAAGATAATATAATTACTTAAAAAAAGTCATTTGACATTTTTATTTAAATCCTAACATTTCAATCTTAAATTTGATAGTCATAATTCACTTTTCTCTTTCACTCTCACATAGACTTGAGATGTTCCCCATACATACATACATACATATATATCATGGTAGAAGAATTTTATGTGAGAAACATTCTGATCTTTCTTCACAAACCAACAATAATATCATAATTTTTTCTCTTTCCTTCTTTAATCCATAGCCATAACAAAAACCAAAAAATTTATCCACAAGGATTAAAAAGAAAAAAGAAATCTAAGATGAGTATTCTTCCACACATATTAAAAACATAATTGGTGCATATTCTTATAATTTTATGAAATTTTTCATATTTTTCTAATTTATTCACAAAAAATTATGAATTTTTTCTCTAAAAAAAACATTTGAAATTTTTTTGCGATGCCAGTTTGGCAAGTGGAGTTGTAATCTTCTTTATATACAGAGAGTAAAATCCATATAGAAATTTTCATCCAAAAAAAATGTAAGATTTTATATACAAAGTTAGAATTTTTTTTTAAAATTTAAAAAATTGCAATTTTTAAGTTTGTCATAAATGATAAAAAGAAAGAGAAAACTAGACAAAAAAAAATTCTGCCCAGCTACCTTCAAAATAAGAAATTTATCCACATTGTTTAATTGGAATTCCCTACCTTAAGCATATATGACTCCAATAACGAGCACAAACTAAACATTATGCAAATGACAATTTCAGAAAAATTTCTGGATAATAAAAAGAGAAAGTGGAAGGAAACACTTGAGCAATTCTTGGTTGGTTGATTTAGAAAAAAAAAAAAACCAACCAAGAAGAGGGAGAATTCTGGGTGGAAAAATCCCAAATGTTTATATCCAGAATATGCCCCGTTTTGTTGATCTTCGTGCTGCTGCTACGGGATTTTAGGTTCAAATCCAAGCATAATGGACTAAAATTCTCAGCTATGTAGGCTATATTAGGATTTTGTATTTTTGGTGAAGTGCGGGAAAAACGGTTGAGGAAAGAAATTGTACGGCACTTATGAATTTGATGAAAACAAATCATGAAAAATTTCAACTTGGAGAGAAAATTGTTTCCAAACGTATCATAGAAAAAAAGTGGGATTAAATCTTTTAATTCTTTAGGTTAAATTAAGAAATTCATTCTAATATCTTGCTTCAATTTTTAACTTCATTCTTATATAAATTTTCTCCTTTATAATTAGATTTTAGAATCTACTTATAGTTAACTCTCTATAATAATTAATTTAAAGATGCCCTTGTGCACTTGTCAAATATGATAAATAGACGGTTCGTACATTTACATCATAATATAAAAATCTAGAAAATAGAATTTTTTCATGAAAGCTATTAAGGAAGCTTAAGGGTGAAACTAACCTTTGTCTTGATGTTGGGAAAGGTTATGATGCACCATGATGCAATGTTATATGAGTGCACTACCAAATTTAATATATTATATGATAACTTGTTAACGCTTAACTCTAATGATGTATCAATGCACTATGGCATTGATGGTACACCTGTGCATTGAATTTAATATATTATATAATAGCTTATTAATGACTAGATCTAATAATATATCATAAGCATCACCCTTCATGCACCCATAACCTCCTAAGCCACAATTTTTTGCTATACATTTATTATGTATGTAATGTGATATGATATATATTTGATCTTCCTAAAATATTGACATTGCTCCCACTCCCTAAATAATTTATGTAATTGTTAAATCATCAATTCATTATATATATATATATATATATATATATATATATATATATATATTCAGATTAAGTACAAGTAAAATATTTTAACATTTATTAGGTTAAAATAATGATCTGAAGACAGCGTATATAGAATATATTACTAACAATTTGGAATTATAATTTTGTAGTCTTGCAAAACATACAGATAAAAATTAACCAGTTAAAGTTAAACTAAGTATATATAAAATATTGTCTTTTTATAGGATAATTATAGTAAACTAAATCTCGAACCAATGTTTTCTTTCATCTTTTTCGAATAATGCAACGTATTTTGTAATTATAAATTCCATGCCAACATGGTATTATAAATTTTCAATTAAATGTTCTATTAAATCCATATATTTTATTTTTTCTTTTATTTTATTTGTTAGATAATTTTTTAGCAAGAATTTAGAAAAAAAATGGGAATTATAATTATTTTATGGAATAAAAAGTCAGTAATACAATATAAATTTACAATATCTACTTTAATCTTATCCTATTTAATCATTAAATTAATTCTAAACATAATGTAGCTATATCAATCCAATTAAAAATGTTTAATTTTATTAGTACATGTGAATTTTGGAAGGTATAAAGAAAATAAGTATAATAAAATTTATTTATTTTTAAATATATTCAATAGTATTTTTGGAATAACATTTCATGTGTCGGTTTATGCCCCCAAGAAAAAAAGTTCTGATTCAACCCCTGGATAAGAGCGATCAATAGAATGCAAACTGACGAAAACCTGCCAATCAGAATGGAAGTTTATCGGTTACCAACGGTTATCATTTATATATCATGTCGTGGATGAACGGGAGAAAAACAGGAGTTTGAATCAACATGAGGGGAACTTGGGAGGGAAGATGAGGTTGGACTTGCGTGGGAGGATGGTAAAGACCTTGGAAACGATGAGGATTCCAAAAAGGGTATAAACCGGTCATGCTGGATCGGTGATCACTCCTTAAATGTATCGAGAATCAAAATCTTAATCATACATCATTTTTATTTTGGTGGATTCATTTTTATTATATTTACCTTAATAAATTTTTTTCCAAATTACAACAATTTGTTAATAGCTATTCCTTGATATGTCCTGATATAATTGTATAAATTCACAAATATTAGTTTAGCCACATCAAATAATTGCAAATGAAATTTTTCAAATTAATGCATATTAGAAACCAATCATAAACAAAAGTAAATTTAAAACTTTTTTCCAGATAAACTCATTTTATTGAAAGAGGAAAAAGAGAATTAGGATATCCTTGAAAATAAAGGATTCCAAGCAGTGGGAATGTAGGTAAAACAACCAATGCCGCCTCTAATAACCTGGGCCACCCATTTTGCAGTCATATCGGCACATACGTTGCATTCACGGGGGCATTAAACAAGGTCCCAAATTTTGAGTAATTTGGAATAGATTTTTACCATTTCAAAAACAGGGATAACCTTCTATGAGCATTCAATGTTCCCCACCAGAGAATCCACAGCCACCTTACAATCAGACCCCACTAGAATGATTGTCAGAGAAATTCTTCGCCACCAGTTGAGATTTGTGGATAGCAGGAAGTTCAGCTGCTAATGCCGTGGAGCATTCCTAATTGTCCAACCATAGTCCCAAAACTTCTTCAAAATTACAAGCCAATATTGCACAAGCTGCAAACCCCCGGCCCAGGTTGCATCAATATTGAATTTAAATAGTTAGAAATAAGGATGGCAATTCAGATCCTACTCATTGGATCTGAAACGAAACTAACCTAACGGATCGGATCTGAATTGGATCCGCTATGTTAGTGGACCTAAACAAGTACTAACCCAAAAAACCCATTAAATCTTGATTCAAAACCTAATTTGTTAAGACTCCACATTTATAATGAGAGGTTCTAAACATTGTTCGCCCTTGCCTTGTGGTCTCAATGTCATTTCATAGATTTCGAATATGTTAGTATGCTGAGGCAAGAACACTTGAAGGAACCTCTTTCAACACTAAGTAACTTTTTCAGCACTCTATAATGTCACACCCCTTTGAAAAGGATTTAAAATGTCTTAGAATATCTCCATGTGAAAATAACAAATTAACTTGAAGAAATATGGAACAAGAAAATTTGTATAGATAATGATTAATTGTTTGAATGGATTTGGTATGAATTACTTGAGGAAATGAACAAAATAAAAGGTTTAAAGGTAAGTGTGCTTAGAGATAAGTAGTTGAGTGTGGGGGAGATTTAGGACACTTCTCCTATAATGCCCTTTCCCTTATTTCAACTTTGCCCCTTTCCCTATTATCCCTCATTTTCCTAGATCCATAATAAGTCTTTTCTCCCTCACTCTCTCCATCTTTCTCTACTTCTTCTTCTTCTTCCTTTTTTATCAAAGCTAAAGGAGTCAATATTGATCAATTCTTTCATGCAATCAAGGTAAGATCTCTATCATAGCTAACTCTTTATTCATTTTCTTTTGGATCCAAAGAGATTTGAATGTTATAGCTAAAAAATGGGAATATAAGCCTTAACATCAAAATGGAAGGTTTTGAATGATTAAGACTAACCAAAACTCCATCCTACCTTTTCAATATCTTTTACAAGTAAAGTGAATAGCATTATACTTGAATCTTCTCCTAAATTAAAAAATTTTGCTTAATTCGTAGCTTTTTTATGGTTTTGATGAGTATGAATGAAATTGATCATTCATGCTTTAAAATTGAAGTTAATTGATAAGTTTGTTGTTTAGAAATTGTACTTATAAGTTTAGAAACTGTGGTGATGATATTGTATGGTAAAATTAAGATTTAAGGGTAGAAAACATTGGATGAACAATGTTTCGATAGAAAAATACACAATTTATGGGGTGAAAAGTTGACTATATAATCAACTATATGCACCAAAGAGTGCTAAAGTACTCTCTAGACTTAGTGTAGTCAACTATAAAAGCCATAATTGCTTTCTAGACAATCATAATCGACTATATGGTTGATTATATTGTGCAGAGGTTCTCTCTAAGTCTTTGTAGTTGATTCTATAGTTGACTATAGATAGTATGATTTATCTCTAAGCACCCATAATTCGAGTACATAGTCAATCACTGACTCTAATATCATGTAATATCATTTGTAAGGTGGATAAAAGGGGATGAAAATACATAAGTTAATCTTGTTATAATATGAATCTTTGAGAAAATAATACTATGAATATGTGAGGGAATAATCTACTTGTGGTTATGCTTGAATGTTTTGTAAATGTAAGTTGTATGGAATATGTTTGATTCATATTGATTTTACTCATTGCTTATGATCTTACATACTCACATAGATATTGATATGACAACTATGTATGGTAGTGCCAATAAAGAACTTATTGGTGACTGAATTATTATGTGATAATGAGAATTGAAATGGGGTATTATGATACTTATAAAATAACATCAATTCTGATAACAACTTGTAAGGAATAAAATTGATTCAAAGGAACAAGGATTAGCTACCGGGGGATAAGGATAGATAGAAGTCATAAGAAGATTTACATAGTTTTATTTATATATGTTATTATGTTTTAATTATTTATGGATTATGTTTAATGTACAATTTAGTTTTTCTTCTTTCCTATAATAAGGTAAGTACATGAAAAAGCCCTTGTTTATGATTGATATGTTTAAGCATATATAATTTAGCTTACTGATCGAATAGGTTATTTTATTGAAAATTCTTCCCTTCCTTGGTAAAGTTTTGAGAGTGTACATAGTTTTCTTGGATGAAAATCTAGAGGTTCCTTATAGGATTCAATTAAAATTTTTATGTTATGGTACAAATGTAATTCAATAATTCTCAATTAATAACTACTTATTCATTAAGCTTTATATAAACTCATTTCTCCCTTTTGTTGTTTTCTTTTTAGTAAATTTTTCCCTTAGACACTCAACTACTATCGAATGGATCAGAAGCAAACCCATTTAAGAACTTTGGTAGTCAAATAAGTCTTAGGACAACTAGAATTATTGTGTATAAAGAAGTACATTTTATTTGTTTAATAATAAGTTTTTTAAAACTACATTATCTTCTTCATAAATTTAAATGCATTTAGGAAAAGCTAGTAAGTTGTCATGTAAAATAACTCCCTACATTGGTCATGTGCCCTTAGACAAGGCATGACTAAAAATGGTATCAAAGTATGGTCCTAAAGCCTAAAGGTGCATGTTGTGCATGTTGTTTATGTGGATGTCTCTAATTGTTTAAAAAAATGATATGAATTATGAGCCTCTAGTAATAAACTGGTAACTAAGGAAAAAGGGCATAGATGAACTTATCATTAACTATTCATATGCCATGAATCTCTATAGGCCACTTCCAACCTATAAGTAATGAAGGACAACTTATATAAGTACCCCTTTTGTTTAGAGTTGTTGTAACACCTTAATAAATAAAGATCTTTAGTTTAAATTATAATTATGTGTTAAATGAATTAACAGATGATCTTATTTGAAAATCAATGAGTGCATTTAATCAAATACATAGTCATATGTATGCAAAATGTTTCATTGACCTCAATCATGCAATAGTGTATAACATTTATATTTTTCTGATGTTGAGATGTTATAAGGATAATTTAAATTATGGTTTGAGTCGAACATTAAGGTAAAGAGTTTAGAGAGCCAATTGGTGGATACATAAAAATAGTTTCCTAGATTGTTTCTATAAATATTGTTAATGTGAGAAAAGTTATCCTCAAGCCATATAGAGTAGTGATGCCTAGCATTTTAACAAGTGGATTTTTATACATTTCATTTTCAAGCTACATGAAAGGATTAAACACTAGAGCAAAAGGTAATAAAGGTCATGAAAACTTTAATTACATATAAAGATTTAGATAAAATCTTCTAGAACATTGATAGCATATAGTGACATTAGAGTCCATATACTTTATAAATTTTACAAGCAAGTGTGTGTGCATGAGTGGGTATTATGACGCGCCTCCCATACATTTCAAGTGTTTAATCAAAAGGTGTTAAGAATAGGCAATACAACCCAAAGGCCTACCAAAAATGAATAATAAAGACTATAAGTTTAACAACTTATTAAACAAGTAGGGATGTGTGGATGTCTAAGAAACTATGAATATGTAAATAAAAATGACTAATTTAACCCTTGGAAATTTCTGTAAAACATATAAAGACACTAAAGTGGCATAACATAATCAATTATATAGTACCAAAAATCACATCTTCTTGATAGATACAATAGACGATTAGGCTCAATTTATTAATACCAATGTTAAATCTATAAGTTTGTGCCATTAAAGAAGGAAAATTCGACTAATAAAATGGGTAGGCCATTAGATCATCACTAGATATGTGACTTTAGTTGTGGTAATATACCAATAATTAAAGGAGTCTGACAAAAAAAATGAATATAGCTTTAAATTTTGAGGGGAATCTAAGGATTTTATTAAAATCAAGGTTAAAGAAAAGGTGATTAGAAAAATGCATAAAAGTAACATCAAGTCATAAGCATCTAGATAATAAAGGTTAAAATGAATCAGAGGATTCAAATCTAGGTATCAATAAGCTAATATGATTATAGTAGTGTACAAATTCCTTACATAATAAAGATATGAAACCTAATTTTAAAAGAGTTGGGAGGATAAGTAGTCAAGATCATAAGGTTTAATAACTAGAAAGTTAAACAATCATTACATTACAACAAGATGAATCAAGGTTAGAAGTTGAATGTACAACTTAAGCAAGTTAACAGCAATGCATTAGGGGAAATTAAGTCATTGTATGCTCATGAAAAAGGATATCTTATGAGAAGGAATATGAGGTTTGAGGCATGAAGAATTGGAATCTGTATGAAGTTAATAAATGTTATGTTTGGAAAACATGCAAATAAAAAAAAAGGACTTATTAGAAGGCAATAGGGTAAATGTATGATTATTAGTAAGTAGTACAAATTTTAGGTGATTATAATGCTTGATAAAAAAAATCTAGTAAACAAAAATATTCAAAACTAAGTCAGATAGTATTTGTTAGTGAATAACAAATAGAAATATTTATTATTGTTAATAAAATTATTTATTAGTTTTAATGGATGAAAATCTACTAGAAATTATTTCAAAAAAATCTTTGAAAGTTAGGAGTATTCAAAATCCAAAGTTAATAGGATCTTGGAATAACTTAGTGTTTTTACCCAAGAGCATCCTAAAATAATTCTAAGGTCACAAATTTATGATTTTAGGGAGAAAGGAGGGAATTTGGTTTATTTTAAGGGCCTTAAGATATTATAACCTAATTTTGGGACACTAAAATAATTTTTAATTAGCTTAAGAATTGATAAAGGATTTAATAGCAAAATTTAGGCATAAAGAAAGAATATGAAATATTCTTGGATGATGCAAGTCTTAGGTAAGCAAGATGATGTCATCTTGATAATACAAGCTTAATGATGCAAGTATGATGTCATTTACTTAAAGGCTACATCAATCCTTCTCTAAATAGTCAAGCACAATTCACTTACTCTCACATCAAGAGAGCTTACAAGTAGAGATGAAATTAAAGAAAGAAGTTCTATTTTTAAGTGTTCTACTAAATTCTAGTAATTCCTTAAGTGTTTTTAAGAGATTATTGGACAAGGAAGCATTCTTAATCATCTATTAGAGGTATAAGCTTAAAACTTCTATGGATTTATCTTTTGTCTATGGTTCTTCTATTTTTAGATTTGCCACTAAATTCATGTAGTCTCGAATACTATATTTTAATTCTAGGTGAAAGGAATAAATCCTACAAGCATCCTTAAGTGAGTAAAGATTCACTCTTTTTCTTCTTAATTTTCTTTCTTAATGATATTTATATATGAGATGTATATCTATTTTTGTGATTGATGATGTGCTAAAGTCATTATTATTCATGATAGATTATCTACTATTCTTGTTTTGTGGTAGATGATAAATTGAAGCCATGACTATTATAGCGGATTAGTTTAAAAAGTTTTATTGAAAAGGTTTATGATGAAATGATGAAAGTGTTGGCTTTGAAAATGATTTCTTTAAAATAGTAAAGCTTTGGAAACAAGATTTTATATGAAAGTGGAAGAGAAATTTTGGTAAGATGAGCACAAAGGAACTCATAGGTTTTTAGCTTGAAATGAGAAGAAATTATGTTTTTATTTCTCAAAAAGATATTACACTAAGTTCTATTATAAATTTAAAGTGAAAGTGCATGAATATTAAATTTTGAAAAAAAAATGGATTGGTTTTGGATAAGAAAGACTCTTGGGTTTCCTATGCTTTCATGGAAAATTTATGTTTTTTTTGTTAAAAATTTAATAAACATTAAACTACACTTTGGTATATATGTTTTAAAATAATTATATCAAAGTTTTCAAGCAATAAACTACTTTGAAATCAACATGTGTAGCCTATGGGCTTTTTGCTATTTTATGGATGAAAAAGTTTGTTTTAGAAGAAAAACTTGCTAAATTATGTTTTATACTATTTAATTAATGTGATTAAGTATTTATACTAAGAGTTTGTAGCAAGAATATGCTTAGAAACAAATTTGAAAGTACATGGAATAATGCAGAAAAACTATTTTGAAAACTATATTTTCAAGTAGCAAAGTTATTCTACAAATTGCTTTGAATGGTAATTATTTTGGATAATCTTTGCAATTTGTTTTATGACTAAAAATGATTGAAAATGTGATTTTATTTTTAAATATTAATTATGAAAATTTTTACAAATTTTTTTTAAAGTTTGATATTTTTTAAGAAATTTTAAAGTTAAAGATGCCAATTTTAAGTAGTTTTGATAATTGCTTAAACTAATAAGTAGCGTAACATGTTTTGAACTTGAAAATTGTTGAAATATGAGGTAATGTTTATTTTGATTCTAGAAATTTTGGGAAAAAAACATAAAAGTTAGCTATTTTGAATGAAATTTTTAAGTATAATAATGTTTATCAAAAATTAATATAATTTAGTGTTTTCTTAACTTTTGGATATTGTTATATGATGAAATCATGTAATTTTACTATTGTTGGATGGTATGATTAAATGCTTAATTTATTAAGGAAAAATAACTCTTTTACTTGTCAAAATAATATGCAATGCAAAGGATTGAAACTACTTAAAAATAAAGTTTTGGAACTTAGAAAAAAAATCCAAGTTCAATACCTCCAGTTTGTTGTAAAAATCATGTGATAAATTTCAATCTTGGATTGATATTTTAATTGATGAATCACATACAATTACATGAAATTATTGATTTAAAAGTATATTTGATTAGTAATAAGAATTCAATAAAAAAATACACTAGTCCATTAGTTTCATAATGAAATTATCATATTAGAATGAGAACGTTCATATATGATTTCTTTATGAACTATTGTGTTTATATATGAGAATATATATGAATGAAGCTTCATGTCAATGAGCTCTTGAAAGCGATATAGTATATCCAATGGAAACATCAGTAATGCATATGGTCACTAGAAAAGTGACGAGATAAATTGTAAATCTCTCTTGTTAGACAATTTTCATATTTTAGTTA
The DNA here is from genome assembly GCA_020226215.1 of Sindora glabra. NCBI lineage: Eukaryota > Viridiplantae > Streptophyta > Magnoliopsida > Fabales > Fabaceae > Sindora > Sindora glabra. The sequence continues at coordinate 52,778,415 of CM035232.1, read as the reverse complement.
TGGGTATAGTTAACATTTTGACCGTATCTTATTTATCTAAGATGTGCTAGTGAAAGCTTATGTGAAATTGCATTTATGTCATATGTGAAATTATAGCTATATGCCCAATATGAGTTTTTATGTCATATTTAACATTATCAACATGAATGTCATATGCTACTTGCAACATATTTATATAATATAAGATCTTGTGAAGGGTTTTCAGAATTTAGCATGGTGTACTAACTTTTGAATCACTTGGAAGCTTAAGTGGAATAAGCTTGACCTCGGAAGGACAAGGTTAAGATATATGTAGGATAAAGTTAGCTTAAAATAACAAAGAGGAATCTTTTATTCCTCTAAGCCATTTGATAGTTGTTCAATTTTTTAACTAAATTATATTTTGTCTAAATGTCATTAGCACAATACATAGAGTGGTTTAATTAAAATATTTCCTAGTAAGAAAATGAATTTTTGTTTCATGTCTTATATGCAAATGTCACTTAAATTAAAACTTATTATAAAACTGGTATGATGGCCACCTCACTGAGTAATTTTATTACTTATCTACTTGTGGATATATCTTTGAAAATATTGTATCCAATGCCACTCATTGAGTTTATAAACACTTGGTAAAGCGCACAAACATTATAGTACATATTAGCAAAGGTTTCACTTACCCCACTAAGAACCTTAAAACAAACACAAGTTTTTATTTCTAATGCATCAGTGAATAATTAGATTGTTAGCTGTCACTTTATTTTATTTTCTTTTGATTCGTAGTTATTGTATATATTTGCACCAAGTTATTATAGTATTATCATAGTTATTTTAATTAAAGCGTACAATATAAGCCTAATACTTATTTTGCAACAAAGATGCTTATGTTTAATTATATTAATATATAATTTATATTACTATATATTTCATCAATTTCTTTTCATATATGTTTTATTTAAAGGTTGTTGCAAATAATAACAAGGGATTTCATGGTTCTTATCAAGGAAACACAAGAAAAAGAGTTTTTCCTAATATTAAAGGTAAAATACATCTTTTCCAAGTGTTTTTCTAAATATTTCCAAGTTATTTTTTTATTATTATTATTCACATAATTTTAAACTTAAACTATTTCTAATTCGTATCTAAAAAGGAGGAACTAATTTCTAAATTTAATGTTATCTCCAAAGTAATTTAAATAGAGAAAGATGTTTTTATGTTTTAAGTTTTATAAACCTAATCCTATTTTATTATGTTAGTTTTATGGTTTAAACGATGAACATAAAAATATTATTGATTTCTTAAAAATAATATTCAAACAAATTTTATAAATATGTTTTCAGTTTGTATTTTTAATGAAATATATTTTCCAAAATAGTTTTTTAAAAAAAAATTTGTTTGAAAATTTATTAAAAGTAATGACCTTTTGATAAATAATTTAAAAAAAAATATTTCACTAAATTTTTTTGTTCTCAAGTGTCATTATGTTTTAATTTCCAAATTGAAAAGGAAATTTCTTCTATTTAACTTAAATTTTGACTTCTACAAGATTTTTTACCATATCTAATTTTCTAAAATGTATTTAAAAGATTGGAAACCATCAATTGGAAAAATTTATCTTCTAATTTAATAGAAAAAATACCAATGAATTTTATGTCTTTGCATCATGCATATTTTAAAAAAACTATAAATTTTTCATAAATCAATTAGTTTGAAAAGGTTTGCAAAGATATCTAATTATAACTTTGTACTAGTCATAATAGTCCACAAATAGAACCATGACAAATACCTATGCAAATAAAGGCTTTGATATTGAGTTTTAGTATGAATAAGCTAGCAACATTGAGGAGGTGAGATATCAAGCAAGTTGCAAAAGGTGATTTATATAGAAAATGTGGGGTTTCTACACGTGGCTTTGCGAGAATTATGTAGTAGTATCTATTTGTACACATTAAGATATAAGTGATTGAAATAAATTAATTGTTGAATGTCATTAGATAATTAATTTAATTTAACTTGTAACTATATGATTGCATTGCTTGTTTAATTAGTGTTAAAATTTAAGACTTTGATAATCTTTAATATAGGTAGTAATGTATAAATTCAATATAAGGAAATCTATAACTCTGGTTTCATAAAGCATAAATAATGAGGTTAAGGTAAATCCAAATCACTTTGCAAATATGTATGTTAAAATAAATATTACCTTAAGGTTTAAAGGATAGGGAGAACAAGCATATTGTCCATAAGCTAATAAATTAAGACAGATACATATGATTAAGTAAAAGTACAAAATTTATAAATAATTTTAAATGAGTTAGGAGGCTAATTTGATGCAACTTGGTAAGGTGACTAAATTCTAAAATGTTAATGGTCTAGGACCTAAAGGAAAAAATTAGTCTAAATATGGGGATGTATGTATTAAAGGTAGATAAATAGAGTGCTTCTAAATTTCAAATGGTTAAGCATTAACTTAATATAATTTATTTCAAGGATTTATGTAATTTAAATTTAATATATTGCTAGAATTTTTTATAGTCATTTAAGCTAAGGTAAAAGTCTTATGAGAAGTTAGATGATTCTAAGATGAAATCGTAGGTGTATGGTGTTACACTAGGGTAAAGATTTAAGATAATAAATTTGGAAATGGAAGTGGGATAATCTTAAGACCGATTATTGCTTTGGCAACATAGACCCTTCAATTTTTTTTTTTTGCCACTTATATAATAATTGTCGACTAATTCACTAAATGGCTAACATACCAATCCTTATGATAGGCCAAGATTCACATTTTGAAAGGCAATGTTGCCTAATAAGTTCTATAACTAGAAACCTATATAGGAATGTATTTCAGGGCATGATCCTCAAGAGCCATTAGGTTGATTGTCCCCATAAAAGTTAAACATCCAAACAACCAATTATCTACTTATGCAAATGTTAAGTTACCTTATTGTGTAATCTTTTAGCAGTTTTATAGAGCAATTTTCACACTATATAGTATACTATCATGGTTATATAATAGTTATTATTACTATAATTATTACTAACATTATTACTCTTACTACCACTATCATTAATATTAGTATAAATAATATTATTATTGTTATTGTTAACATCACTATAATTATTGGTACTAATGTTGCTAAAAATAAGAACAACATTAATGTTATTATAATTATTAATGTTGTTGTTATAAATTTCAATGTAATTCTTTTATTGTAGAAAAATACTATACATACAAGTGATATCACGAGATCTACGGTAAGAATAAGAATTTATAGTAAATTGAAAGTGAGGAACAAGGTTATGCAAAGTTATTGTATGCATAGCTGTGATTAATGACCTTAACATATTTCTAAAAGGTTAAGGGCTTTGATCAACTAATTATGTGAGCAAAGGAGACATTTGCCCTTAAGTTGTATTTCATCTATGTGTGAAAAATAACTTATTAGTTACAAGTATTTTAGATGTCCTTCCTTTTTTGAGACTTTTGTTTATCAACTAGATCTAGGCAAGTAGAGTGACTAATATTAACATTTAGTGCAATAAGTTCTAACATCACCAAATTAAGAGGTATTATAACTTAAGAGACAATAATAACTCTAAACTTATAAGTAAAACATTCCTATATATAAGATATGTGACCATATCATTGAGATATATTAATTAAAGTTGAACAAGCTTGATCATGTGATTTATAAGGAACTAGACTTTTCTTCTTAAGATAATTTGATGTGTGGATTGTCACATAGAGCATATTTTTATGATTTTATTTATGCCTAATTAGGAGTATGAGTATGAAATTGGCAACTTTCCTAGTCAAGTAAAATCTTGAACATTCAAAGATATCTATAGAATAGATTTGAAATTGATAGTTTCACATGAAAGTAAGCCCTATCTAGTGAAAATAATGTAAGCCCTATGACATGGTATAGTTTAAGGACATATTTCAGGAAGTTACTAAAATTGCTCATACATGTTAAGTTATTAATCTAATTATCTCAAGTGAACTACTAATTAATCACTAGGTATATGAGACTTAGGTTGGTAGTGTTAAAGTAAAAGTAATGATAGAAGCATGTATGGACTTAGGATAGTTTGGAAAAATAATAAATATGTGGATGAAGTAAGAATTTTGAGATTTTAAGCTAAGGAAACTAAAAAAATATAACACCAATCATTAGAAGAAAATAATTCATGATTCAATGTTCATGAATGAGTTAGACATATCATGATACTAAAATGAAGGCTAGCGCCTTACCCAATAGGAGTTGATAAGAATGACTTGGACTTAGGGAAGTTACTTTGGAGCCAAAGTGAGAAGGTAGTAGAAATACTTGCATTTATTTGTAAATGTTATAGTATTATCAAATTAATTTCCTAGAATTTATTATGTTAATAAGGTTCTAAAAATTTGAGAATGAATTCTTTTGAAGTAAGGAAGTATTATCACACCCCCTCTAAAATGGATTTAAAATGTTTTAGAATATCTTCGTGTGAAAATAATAAATTAACCTAAAGAAATGTGGAATAAGAAATTTATCGTAGATAATGATTAATTGTTTGAATAGACTTCAAAGTATGAATTAGCTAAGGAAAAATGGATGAAATAAAAGTTTTAAAGGTTAAGAGTGTTTATTAGTTAAGTGTAAGGGAAGTTTAGTACACTTTTTCAATTATATCCTTGCTTTTACTTCTACTTGGCCTATAAACTTTACCCTTTTTCCTTATTATCCCTCATTTACCAAATCCTTAATAATTGTATTCTTCCTCACTATCTACATTTTCCTTTACTTCTTCTTCTTCTTTTTCCTTTTGATCAAACCTAAAGGAGTCAATATTCACCACACCTTTCATGCAACTAAGGTAAGATCTTATTCATAGCTAAGTCCTTCTTCATTTATCTTTTAGGTTCAAAGAGATTTGAAAATTTTAGCTAAAAAGGAAAAATATAAATCCTAACCTCCAAATAGATGATTTGGAATGATTAAAGATAACTAAATGTCCATTTTAGCTTTCAAATATATTTTCTAACTAAAATAAGTATCATTCTACTTGAATCTCATCTTAAATTCAAAAAATTTTAGTTAGTTATGGTCTTTATATGGTTTTGATAAGTATAAATGAAATTGATGATTTATACTTTAAAATTGAAGTTTGATTAATGATTTTTGTTGTTTAGATGTTGTGGCTATAAGTTCTAAAGTTGTAGTGATGATATTGTATGGTAAAATTAGGATTTAGGGCTAAAAAAAATAAATAAATAGTGCTTTTGCAAGAAAATCTATGGTTTGTAAGGTAATAGTTAATTATATATACTAGAGTCATCTTTGGATTAGTATAGTCAACTTTAGAAACCAAGATTGCTCTCTAGACAATCATAGACAACTATATAGTTTACTATGTTATACAAAAATGGTCCCAAGCCCTCTTAGTTAACTATAAATACTAGGATTCATCTCTAGACACTCATAATTGAGTATATAATCAACTACTACCCTAATACCATGCAATATCATATATAAGGTGGATCTAAATAGTGTTATATCTATATGTATATGTAACTTAAGTATAAATGATTTTAAATACAAAAAATGATGAGTAAAACAAGTAAATAAATCATATGTATGCATAAAAAAGGATGAAATTACATAAGTTAATCTTACCATAATATAAACTTTAGAGAAAATAATACTATGTCCATGAAAGGGGATAATCTACTTAACATTATGCTTGAATGCATTATAGATGTAAGTTGCATGGAATATGTTTAACTCATATTGATTTTACTTGTTGCTTATAATCTTACATACACATATGGATATCAATAACTATGAATGCTAGTGCTAGTAAAGCACTTATTGATGACCAAATTACTATGTGATAATAAGAATCAAGTGAGAGGGTTATGATACTTGTAAATTTAAACGTTGAATCTAGTAACAACTCATACGAGATAAAGTTGATTGAAAGGAATAAGGATAGGCCAATGAGGGATAAGGATGGATAAAAGTTACAAGAAGACTTATATGCTTTCTTTATTTATATATGTTATTATGTTATAATTGTTTATGGATTATGTTGAATGTATAATTTAGTTTTTCCTTGTGCCTATAATACGGTCAATGCTTGAAGAGGCCTTGTTCAAGATCGGTATATATGAACATGTATGATTTAGCTTACTGATGGATAAGTCATTTCGTTGGAAATTCTTTCCTTCCTTAACATAGGTATAAAAGTGTACATATTTGCTTGGATGTAAACCTAGATGTTCTTTTTTAGGATTTAGTTAAGATTTTTATGCTATGGTATAAATATAATTCAATAATTCTTTATCAATAATTACTTCTTTGTGGAGTTTTGTATAAACTCATCCTCTCTCTTATTGTTTTCTTTTCTTTTTCCATTTGGAAACCTTTTCCTTCGGTGTCTAATTCCTATGAGGAGAATAAAAAATGGGCCCATTTAAAAAATTTGAGTATAAGATGAATCTTGGGACATTTAGAATAATTATGCATAAAATAATAAATTTTATTTATCCCTTAATGAGTTTTCTAAAATTGCATTATCTTCTTTATAAAAGCGTTATTGAATCTAGTAATGGATTTTGATGCATTAAAGAAAGGTTGATAGGTTGTTATGTAAAATAACTCTCTACACTAGTCACATGCCCTAAAAAAAGTCATAACAAGTAAAGAAAAACAATCTACTTTTCTCTCATAGAGTTTTCTCATCAAGAAAAAGCTAATTACAACAATGAGATCATTAAGCAACACCAACAAATTTGAAGGTGTCAATAATGATAAAAAAATAAAGAAGATGAAGAACCCATAACATCAATGATGAAGAACTTCAATCATGCTAACAATGATGGTGGCAAAGAATTTATTTTAAGCATAACTTATAGTCAATCATTCTTTAATTCAAATAAGATTTACACTTATTTGCAAATTAATTTGTATAGATATGAAAGGATTTGTACATAGGTTTGTATAAATCTAGAAGATTTGACCTATAGATAAATTTTTTACTTGTAAAATGGATCAGAGTTCATGGATCAAATTGTCTAAAATTTGACCCTTTTGTATGGATTTAAATAGAGTAGTTTGTATGAACCAAAGTCCATACAGATTGGTCCATAAACTTATAATTAAAATTTACAAATTCATAAACCAAACTAGACCATCACTAAATGTCCATCTCAAGCTAGAAAACCATCCTTCCTAAAGGATTTAGTAGCCCTTATAGAAAATATAGCTTTTTCATACTTCCTGCAAACAAGCCTTTTTTTCTTAAAATGTTGTTTTATTGCATAATGATTACAAGATATGAGGTTTTAGTGACTATTGGTTTACATTTTAAGAAACCATTTATGATTATAGTCCATCCGTTTGTTTATATTTTCTTTAATTATGATCTAAAGTTTATTTTAACCATATCTTATTCAATTATCCCTCCCATTCTGCTTCTTGTAAATTACATTCTCTAGATTATAGCAAACTCAGGGCTAAACTAAATGGGTGATGAATTTCGAAGAATATGTTGCTTGATTTATTGTTTCCATGAATTATAATGTAATCCCAACCACGACGCAAGCTGTTTAATCCTTTTTAACATAAATGAGAATTCTACAACATTGTTCCTTACCTATTAACTTTGTGGATTCGTCAAAAATCCATATCAAGGCTTTTATTGGGCATGTAATCTATATACATGAAATTATGACTATTTGGAATACTACTTCATAAATTATTTTGAATCCTTCAAAACTCACTAAGTTTTCTTGAAAGAAATCACAAATGGTTACTCCAAGCTTGTTATAAGAGAATTTATGCAACCAATGTTTAAGCTTTTAATCTTCAATTTCATCTTTTCCATCTTTTAATTTGTTATATTATCTCCAGTATTTAGTTTTGATGTGATAATATGGTAAATTGGGCATCACAAATTTTAGTCATAGTTATTGCCATGTTGGATGAGACCTTGTCATATTAGTAGCTCCATTTGAAAAACTAATGATAGTTAATGATTTAGATATAAATTGATCAATTTTTTAAATTACAGGAATCAAAATTAAATAAAAATTTTAAAAGAAACCAAATACAATCAATTTGTATATTAGGGAAAGAAAAAATGTATTCAAGCCTTTTTTAATATATAATGCCCTTAGTTTTAGAGCCTCCTCTTGGGAAAATATAAATTTGAGCAAATACAATTAAGTATATGTGCTAAAAGTTAATTAGAGAATAATTCAAGTGTACATTTAATACCATTTTATTTGGGATAATTCGCTTAACTAATCATATGTTTTATTTTAATTCATATTGAGAAACATGCGAACTAGAAAGACAAAAAAAATAAAAATAACATTGAATATCAAAAATTGAGAAAGTAGTGATAAAAAAATAAAAAACAATACAATGTTTTCTTGAGAATGGATTTATAGATTAGGTCTTGGGCCAAAGCCTAGAAATTGAACAGGCCCAAGCCCACTGATTGTTTAAGATCCATATCCTTCAAAATGCCCGAATGGCGTCGTGGTCAATTCCATCCCCCGTCATCGGGAGGAATGTATGGTGCGTGGGGTGTGCATGAGATAGACCTGACTGATGAATCCAACTAACCCAACCACGTTTGAGGAATTGGATTGGATTATATCATGTTTTGCATTCAATGTTGGGTTGATGTTTTGAAAAACGGGTTTGAGCCCACCCTTTATTGAAAATTTTCATTTATTTAATAATATTACTTTTAAATTTTATTTAAAAAATTAAGATATTTAGTGTTATAATTGTTAATTAAAATTATTTTTTGAAATAAAATATATTTTTATCACATTTTTTATATTAAATATTAAATAAATGGAATATTTTTTATGATTTTAATATTTTATAACCATATTTATAAAAAAAATTCTATCAAAACAAAAAAATATAGATAACAAATAAAAAATGACCCAAATTTTCATAATATAATTTTTTTTTGAGATATATGCATTTGCAATCATACTACTTGATAAATTGTACTACTGTGCTGCCTTTTTACAACTTGTAATTGAATTTGATGATTGAATGTATTTTTTTCCTTATAATTTGAAACTATATATTTGATATATTGTAAGAATTTAAATGGAAAAAAGTATAGAGTAATTGTTCTTTTTTTTGAAAGATTATTAAACTCAATCAACCGGACTTCATAGTCAGGTCATACTCGTAGGGTTAATTTTACAAAGATGTAGAAGTTGAGTTTAAAATTTTAAACCTCATTCACAATCGAGTGGTTATACTTTGACACATATTGGAAAAAATTTTATACTAACATGCCTTTTTACAAAATTTATGAAATTATTTTTTTATAAAATTTTTATTAAAAGTTATAATATCTATATAAATATAAAAAAATATTTTGAATATTTTATACTATTTAAAAAATAAAATTATAAATTTTTATATATTTATTGGACTAAAATTCTATTTTAGTTCCTATAAAATTAAATTTTTATCAATTTCGACCATGACTAAAAATTTATATTAATTTTGTTCCTATAAAATTGAAAACATTCAATTTTAGTCATTTCATACATGAGATGAAATACTAAATTATTGTACGAAAGAACTAAAATTTTTAATTTTATAAGAATCAAATTAATATAAATTTTTAGCCTAAAGATAAATTGATTAAAATATAATTTTTAAAATATTAAAATAAATTTTTATTTTATCTACTCCATGTAAAATCTGTACATACTCCCCAACAAAATTTTCATAAAAACCCGTTAAATATTTTAGAGTACATATCCTACCGTAGCCCATAATCAAGATTTGGTAGGGTTTGCTAGAACTCAACATATGCCCACGGCTAAAGATTAGCGTTATCATTCTGAGAATCTGAGATCATGACCAAAGAGTTCTTATAGGCAGTAGTGCACTATCATTCTCTACACTAACTGCTCTTATGCCCGGTCCCATCTATTAGAATTATATAGATAGCATATGTTTTAAAAAGTTTTGGTTGAAATAGATGTTAAATTCCACAATAAAATTGTTATTTAAAAAGGGTTACGAACAGTACTTTATTTGGAAACTTAAAACTCCCAGTTCTCCCCCCCCCCACACCGGTTTTTACTAAATTCATACGTCAAAGATTCTTTCTTTATATTTTTTATGAATTCTTAAAGTTGGCATTGATAGAACTTATAAATTAAGAGGGAATGAATTAATTATTAATAAATTTTGAACTTTAAGTATTGTATCCAATAAAAATCTTTTCCTAAAATCAAGCAGTTTCAAAACAGCTTTTTCTAAAAGAGCAGCCAAAAGCTCATTGAGCAAATAGAAACTCTTTCTTTGTATAAAAATCACTATGTAGTAACTTAAGTCAAAGCTAGTGGATTTATTGATTTTGGAACTGCTCTATCTTAAACAAACAAATTAGCAAATTATTTATTCTGAGAAGAGCAGGTAGATTTACAAGAGAGTAAGCAAAAGTTATTTGTTAAGGATATGCAACATTTTGCTCAAAAATAACTTTGTAAGTGAAGTAAATTTGCTGAAAATAAAGAGGTAGGAATAGAGAGACACCACCAATTTTTATAATTGTTCGATTGTTCAAGGTAAAATTCATCTTGAATTTACTCCATTCTTCTTACACTAATGCCCATAACTTAAGGTATCCACTAATTGTTGAAGAGAATTATAATCTTTCTCTCAACCAATCCCTTACAAATTTTCTTGCTTAAGAAACAAACAAAATCTTATCTAATTTTATAAGATTTTCCCAACCTCAATATGGATATCACCTAATTTTATAATACTCTCACAATCTCTATTAAAATTTCAATTCAACAACTACCTAACTTGCAAGATCTCTCCAAGAAAGGACAATTTTTTTCTTTCAATCTCTAACCAAGATTTCTCACCACAAGTACAAAGTTTAATCCCTCAAAAGAATACAACTCAATAACACTTCCAAATATGAATAATACAAAGTTTGGCACAAAGACACTAGATTAGATCTAAGCAACAAAGTAAGACTCTTCTAATATCTCTTGACATCTATTGAAGTGTTCAACCTTAAAGTTATGATTTTTTTTTATAGTTGTAAAGGCTCTTTAATCATTAGAGACTAGCTGTTATATTGAAAAAAGAGTTCATGTAATTCGATATTTTAAATTTGGGTCCCATCTATTTTGTTTGAATAAAATCTTGAAATTCAATGTAAAAGAGTGGCCTACTGCTTTCTCAGCGGAAGCAACGTAGAAACTCGTTGAATGTCATCCCAAATTTGTTACATGTTTTAAAAAAATCAAAGCACCTAAGGAGTAGAGCAACATACAAAAAGGTAAAATAAAAGAAATGTTATAGCATTGTCATATTAACTTTTGCTTTCACTATTTTCAAGGTTTGTATTCCTAAAGATAAAATATTAAATAAGATAAATTTTAAACTTTACTAAATTTAAGATTTATCCTTTCTTCAAATGTATGTTTATGTTGGAAGCATTTTGAGCTTATAGAAAAGTCATCATCAAAACTATTAATAAAAATATTCATTCAATAACGGGGGATAATGGGCTTTGAGTTTTTTAAAACAAATGGACTAAATTCTTTTGGATCCAAGATTATGGATAACAACATTTTTAGCTTTAAGCTTTAGGTTCCACAAACATACGTTGTCATTTTAGATAAGAAGAAAGTTTTTGATACAAATAGCATTAATTTTTTTTTAAAGTTTTTATATTTTTTGTTGTATTGAAGATTTGATTCTTAATTCTTATATATGTACATCTAATAGTCAATGATACTAAATTAATGTAAAATTTCTAAAATTGATATTAGAACCTCTATCAGTACTAATTTAATATCTTCCTAGTATTTTACATGATAATTTGATAATTCACTCAAAATTTAATTTATGGGTAAGTCAAATTGTTATTGCTCTTAGGATAGCGAAGGGATGTACTAATGAAATATCAGGTCTGCAGATACTTGGGACGGGTAAAGCGAAGATTACAAACATAGTTATAACACTCGAGCCAAAAAACATCTCGCTACAAGTCGGTCGGATAAAGCACATTTGAATATGCCCCGGTCAGGACTTGCAGCCCAGCAAATCCCACTGACTTGAGTGTACTCCAATTTAGTTGCCTTCGTTGTAAGATTTCATTTTATTTTTAAATAAAGTTTTTTAAAATAATGTTTAGTTTTAAATAAAAATTTTATTTCATTTATAATTCTCATTTAAATTATATTTATACTATTATAAAATCTATCAAATTTAATAAAAATTTTATTGAAATTCATTTCATTTGATTTAAAATATATATCATGTAAAAAATTTAATCTCTTTCTAACATTCCATTTATCATGATACTTTTAAAATTTATTTTTAAAATAATTTTATGTATTTTTTAATATATTCTAAAAAATTATTTATAAATGAATTAAAATCATTATTATTGACAAATTCCAAATAATATAACTTATTTATAAATGAATTGAAATTATTTCTATTAAAATGAAATAAAATTAATCTTAAAAAACTTTGATGCCAAACAAACTCTTTAACGAGCCCACAGATTGATTTAATTTGAGTCAAGATATTGCATTAGAGGAGAAATTCTTATATACTCTAATAATAACATACATAATTACTCTCAATTAATAGAAAGAAAATAATTATAATTTTTAATATCTTAAAAATTGAAAAAATACAATTTTCTTTCATGAAACTAACAATTGACTATTTTCTATTGGCTAAGTAAAGACAAGTCTTATAATTGAAAATTGAATTATAAAAGAATTACCCCTAGAGATGCTTTTTAAACCAATCAACAATTGGTGGAACCGTAGATTTTTAGAAATGGGAATAAACTTGAGAGACGATTGTCTCATAATTATATTTGAATTACAATACAAAAAAATATAAATTTATTGTTCCCCTACTCTTTTTAATTTACGTATTAATGTCCTGAAATTAAAATCATTTTGTATTTATAGTGAGTTCAAATTGTATCATTTTTTAAGAAGGAAATGCTAACAACAGTCCTAGAGCTGTTGTTATGCATTAAATACCTTCATCAAATAACTATATCAAATATTTTATTTTTTATTTTGATAATATAATAAATGATAATACATTAAATACTTTATTAAAATAGAAGCAAAATATTAAATACAATTCTATTATTAATTGTATAGCCATCTATGACACTACTAAAATTAGAAATAAAGTATTTAATTTGATTAGTTAGAAATATATATTTAATACTTAATAACGGCCCCAAACTGTTATTGGCTTTTTCCTTTTAGTAATTATAATTAGTAAATATGTTAATTTTTTTCATTTTTTATAAATTATTTTCTATATTTTTTAATCATATACAGGTGAATCAATATAGTTTCAAGTGCTATTTCGATGTGTAAACCGGCATAATAATGCCTAGGGCTCAAGTATCTTGGTAAGGGTGAACTGTAAGGATGCTTCCTATTATAAGCCAAACAAACGCCCCACATTAAGTATATCAAACGAGTGACACATAAAAATTTAATATATTCATATGTGTATTGTACCTTGCTTTAGAACGCGAGAGAGTAACTTAAGTTCACAACAAAAGTTCTCATCTCTTTTCCTTTCCTCCTAACCTGAAGTAAGGCACACTGCCTTGAGTATATTAGATTTTCCCGTGTAATAATAATTTATAACTCAATAGGCCTTTCTCCCTTGACAGCTAGTTTTTAGGATTGGATTCTCCCGATGGGTTGTAAGGCCGATGACACCCTCGAAATGCAATCCACTACATGCTTTAATAAGATTGTAGCCCGTACGATCCACGGGCTACAATTGCTTTCATTTGGAAAAATAAACCATGATCAAGAGAATGGGAGGGGAAAAAAAGACAACAAAAACAACATATGAAGAGCAAGGAAAGAAAGAAAGACACCCCTGCTGAACATTAATCTTATAGCCTTCCATGTCACAAGAAAAGTCGATTTAGTTGCTATTTGAGGATAAAGGATTATATACCACTAAGCATAAGAAACCAACCACCAGTAGGACAAAAAACATGAAAAATAGTAGTTTAAGATATCTAGAGTAATTAGCAGTACAAGATAGAAGTCTGATTATTTATCATACTAGTTGGCGTTGAGGCCAAACGTGAAACATCGTAGTTTCAAGATTCAACTAGTGAAAGAGAAAATGCAACAACTACTAGTCGAATTACTTCCCTTGGCATGCATTCATGAAGCCTTCATATCATCCAACCCAAAACGAGCCTGTTGCAAGATTATAATAAAATTTTTAAGCCTCAGAGTTCTGATGCATAAATTTCAAAATGCACAATTGATCAGATCAACGCTATTAATGTTGTGGTCCAAGAATTTACCAGAAATTTGTGATTTTCTTCAAGGAGAGGAGAAAAGTTGGTGCAAAATTTCTCTATGTCAGCATTGATATCACCAGTGCCTCCTATAACTTCCATGAACTTCTTCCTATCGGGAGCAAGCTTCATGGCAACCTGTAGTACAAGAATTCATTATGTCACAAAAGCTCATTGGCTTCCATGCAGGATGCACCCGCTCCCTCGAAAAGAGAATTAAAACACAAAACGGGAGGAAACAGAAAGATAAAGAAAAACAAGGCAAAACTAAAGCTTATAAAGCATAAAGGACTTGAGCACTAGTTAAATGGATATTATGTACAAACCAGAAGATATAGACTTCGGTTTCTTGTACTTTAATCATATAAATGCTTTGAGGAGCACAAAACCTTCTGGCTTCATTGATTCTAGAACCAACCTTGATAGATATCGTCGCTAATGGTTTGTTTGGATGGGAAAAAAATGAAGGGTAAGGAAAGGGAAGGGAAGGTTATATGATAGCCTTCCCCTTGTTTGAGAATTTTGCATTTTTGCTTAAGGAAAGAGATTGGAGGTTTATGACCAATCCTTCAAAGTCCTCCAAAATTCTCACTACTAGCTATTTTGTGTTCCTTCAATTTGGAGGCTTCCTAAACTTCCAGACAAGGAAAGCAAAAGTGATGGCTTAACCATCCATTCTCCCTCCTTCCCTTCCCCTCCATTTTATTCCATTATCTTGCCTTCCCTTTTTCTCGACTCCAAAACATACCATAAATTATGCAGATTACAGATTAAATAATCTGGTATTTTGAATAAATGAATGCATTTTCACTTGCATTAGACGATGGAGGATTTATAGTATATATTACTAAGAAGGTGGAGGATTGATAACACAACAATGCAAAACTAACATAAGGCAGCTATTCCAAGGTCCATCACATGACATTCAATATACATAGGCCAATGGAAGCAAGTTCTTTCAATAAATAAGTTATATCCTATTAAAATTTAAGATTATATCAAGGAAGCATCAAAGGAACATTACAGTGAAGCTTGAGCTTGCAAGCCAGCCGTGCCACTTCTTTAGGGTCTTGTTATAGGAATCTGTACAGGCTTGTGGCATTGTCCAATCTGGATGCTCAATTAAGTTCCGGAACAACTCCACCAAGAAGTCCATTGCTCTAACGATTTAACAAATTAGTAAAATAAATGCATCGTATCTAAAATTGCATTAATATATTAAACAAAGGCAACTATAACAAGAAGCAAAGATCTTTGACTACAAATAAATAAACAACTTGCCATGGCTATACCAACAAATTTACATAGTGTTCTTGTAAGCTTAAAAGATATATAAGAAAATCTAAGGCTCCAGAGAAGAACCTGATTTAAAGAATCCATCATCAGCAAAAGAAAACAGAAGGATAAAGATCGCCCTAGTGGGCTAAGACAATTGACTAACCACAAGGTCTACATGGAAGGAAGAAAAAAAAAAGAAAGAAAGAAAACGAGTTCTGGGTTTAGGGGAATGGGCCACCTAAGTTTTTGCTTAACCACAGTTAAGCTGCTTCACATGGAAGATTTGTGATGCTACAGAAAGGAAAGCACTAAACATCGTTAGTCCTTAAATTGTTCCTATTCATTAAGGTCATTTTCACGTAACATAATTATCCAAAAAGAGAAGTGCATGTTTTTTGACATTGATGGGATTTTAGGAAAAAATGCATATCTAGGTATTATGTTGTTATTTTCTTTCCATGGCAAGAGGAGCCATCCATATCAACCACAAACTCTGATGAAGTAACTTTATTAAACAAAATTGGGAATGTCAAATACAACATGAAACATATATTAGATGGCAGCTAAGCAAGCTAAGTAATGATTTTATCCTCTGCTTCTTTACCTCGTTAGCCAAAGAAGTCCATTGGCACAGCTTGATGATGACTTTTGACTTTTAGTTTCAATCTCTCCCTGTACCAGACTGTACAGGCAGACGAATCTGTCAGGATTGGAGTTATACTTAGTTTCCAATCTCTGCAATGTAAATCAACATGGTTTTAAGTAAGCACGCATTGCATTTGTACTCAAAACTATGGTAAAGATATATAGAAATAGATGTACAATAAGTTGCAAACATCAAGTGTTACCCATGGAATCATATCAGCCACAACCCAGTTCACCCCTCAATGTATGGTATATCCATAGTATGTCATCTTAAAAATGATAACATACAATGACACATATATAGATAGATTAATGATCATAAATCAACACAAACCAAACCACAGAAACATGAGATATAAACATACCGATATGTTACCACCAATGTCAGATTTAACAAGTGCCATGGCAGCTCCAAACTTATCTGCCATAAAAAAAATAAAAATAAAAAATTGGCTTAAACCAGGGTAAGAGTGCTCATATTGTACATTTTATGCAAATGTCGGCATGTCTTGAAGCAAGCATTTACAATGTATTGTGTACTACATGTTGAAGCCGACCTGTAAGACAGTAGCATATAATTTACTCAAATTAAAAGATAAGCTTGAATAACCAATAATTATATATCAAAAGCAATCAAGATAATTTTGATGTTTTGCTAAGGGAGAAAGCGGGCACATATCCCAAATGCAGTAATTTTATGCAAATAATAATGATTGAAAGTCCATAACAGAAAAAAGGAAAGGAAAGAAAATAACTGAATACGATAGAGGATCAATCATTAAGAATAAGAAAAAATGTAAACAAAAAACCATGTGACAGCAAGTTCATCCAAAGAATTTGATACTACATCTAGCTTGTATGACAGAGATGGAGGGAGACAGAAAGAAAAAGGGATGGGGAGAGACCCAATAGAGATATAGATGCATTTACATGATATTGCTTACTCAGCACATAAATTAGCTACATGGACTAGCATTCAAATATCAAATGTGGCACACACTGGAAAATGTTCGTATATCCAGCAAGCAACTAATTATACAGCATAGAGCATGCACCTATAACAGGCAATATCATCTTGCAAACATCTAAGAAAGGCTTAGTCAGCATTTCTCCTTCTGCGGACTTTACAGTTTTCAAGCCTTCCAGTGCAGGAGCGAAGACTGTTCCCTCCATTATTGTGCTTTACTGCAGATGACATGGTCAGACTCAATAAATAGAGAAGTGCAAATCTGGTATGAAATTTGTATCTTTTTCTTTCCTGTTGCTGAAAAATTAAGAAAGTAAACAAACTAAAGGAAACCCAGAGAGCTCTTAAAGTCAGGAGAGGATAATTCAGAACTTTAGACGAGAGCATACAAATTAACAGGCAAAAACCTAATTCAATTAACTAGTAAAATATTTGAGAAAAATCCATAAAACATCCAAAAAACAATAAAATCAGTTATCATTTGTGTGAGAAATGAGAATGAAATGAAGTGGAACAAATGGAAATGGAGGCTATCTTCTAAACAATTAACCAAAAAAATAAATAAATGAATGAAAAGTTAACCCTTCTTTTTCTTTCCTTCCACTTCATTTCCCTTACTCCCAAACAAACCACATAACAACAGAGAAAGTTTAAGACCAAGCAATGGCTTCAGGTTAATAGTGTCTCCTTCGCCATCTAAGTGTTTCTAACTGCCATCTAATTCTTACAATTTTCTCTGCTTAACATAATAAACCCCATCTCAAGCATCATCATACCCCAATACAGCGGTTCCTGAACAAATCACGCCTGATCAGAGGACATGCAATTAAATCCAATAAAACTAAAGGGATGTCAATGAAGACTTCATCATTAACATCAGAGAAAAATAATTAACACAAAAGTTTGCGGCAACGAGTGAATTCTATAAGTTCCCTGGAATTCAACTAACAGATATCTCTCCTGCTGCAATAAAACCGACACTTTAAGTGACCAATTAGCTTTAATCGAGCACAGAAGCATGCCCATTTGCCTAATTTTCCGAGATCAGATAAGTTTACATTCAGATTTCTGTTTTTCTCGAGAAACAAACACATTGATCTATCAATGGTTCGCCATTCTGTACGCTAAAAATGAAAAAGAGATCATGATCGAAAAACACTGACAGCAAGCGCGATTTACATAGATGTACACGAGCTTTTACCAGGAATCGCGCGCTTCTGAAGAAACACCGTTGAGCTGTAAGCAACTGCGAGCGTAGAGCAAGATTTGTAAGCAATTTTTTTTTTCTCTGCCATTGGTATTATTTATTATTTCGATTGATTATCATTATTGATTAATGATTAATATTATAAACTTTTTTTTTCTGGAATATTTATTTATTCTGATCTAAACTTGAAGTGGGAAATTAACGCGGAGAATCAGATTCTACATTGCTGACAAGTCCCTCGAAATTGATATTATAAATTTTTTTGGAATGTTTATTTATTCTGATCTAAACTTGAAATGAGAAATTAATTTTTTTATACTATTGATGAATAAAATGATAATATTTTATTAAAAAATTGATATTGGTTAAATTTTTATTAATAATAAAAAAATTTAATAAGATAACAATATGTGGGTGAATAATAGAGTAATGATGTAAAATTAATTTATATTTATAATAAATTAAATTTAAATCAAAAATTGAAATCTTGAAAAAAATTGTGAGATTCGCATTTCTTTTTCAAAAAAGAAGTATTTGATTTATAATCTTATAGTTTTATGGACAAATTATTTTTATAAAAAATTATCAATTTTATATAAAAATAAATTTACGAAATTAGAATTGCAACTTATGTAAACTTTTATTTGGTTGGGAATCTTTATACATTTATCACGACAATGAAATTCTGTGTGCATATCTAACATTTTATGAAAATAAAAGAGTTTAAATTTATTTATTATCAGTATAAAATCTTTTACACTATTAAAATTAAAAAATAATATATAATTGAAAATTAATAAATTTTATTGATAATAAATATGATATTATTATTTTGATCAATATAATAATATATAAATAAATAATAATATAAAATTAATTTATATTAATAGGAAATAAATTTAAAATTAAAATTAGAAAATTATATAATTTTATAAATTTTAATAAGCACTATCCTTCTTCTCTCTAAGTGTGAGTAATAAGCAAGGATGGGGTTAAAAACTAACATTAAGCGCAGAATTGAAATAGTTCAGACTGAAACTTTTACCAAGTTCGTTTGAAAATTCAACACCAAAAATTAAAATCTAATGGTATGTCGCTTTGGCAAATTCAATAATAAGATTGTTAAAGAATCAGTTCAACACACCAAAACCAAATGCTTAATTCCTATTACTTATTTTATTGTAACTTTTTTTAATCTCATCCTAATTAACTCTTGGTTTTTATATCTTGTACCGCGCGATCCTTCCTTTCATAGAATTGGTGAAAGGTTAAAGATTTTTTAAATTACTAAAGTAATAGACACATATATACATGCAATAGTTGAATCAATTATTCACATATATATATTTTCCAAAAGAAAATATTTACTTTTTATATGCTACAACATTATTTATTTTTATAAATAACAATATACACATTTTAATGAGTATTTTTTTTATATTAATGATAGGATTTATATACATAAAATTAATGAGTTAATGAAATTAATCTAAAATAAACTTAGGATCCATTTATTTTATGTGGAAATATTTTCAGCAAAAAAGTTTTATTCAGAACTTAATTCTTTAAGCAAGTAGAAATTTGGACTTAAAATTTTAAAGTTACATATTTAATTAATACAATAATTAATTTTTTTTCTAACATTAAGGATGATTGGGGAATGTGAAATTTGTTTTTCGTAATTGAATGTGAAATTTTTTGGAATTAAATGGACATAATTTTTGAATAGATAAATTGAATTTAACACTTAAATTCAAAATTTTCAAACATTATAAATTGAACACTTAATGTATTTAACATCAGAAATTGTAATACTAAATTTTAACACTAAAAAATATTATCAAACACATCCTCTATTAACTACCGTAATGGCCCGATTATGGAGTTGTTTTCATGAATAATAATAATAATAATAAGTTGGGTGAGTCAGTCTGATATGTGCCACATCTTCGAACATGCAGAAGTGATTTCACAGAAAGAAATAAATTAAGAAATTATTTAAATCTTTAATAAAATTAAAAATTATCATCCTTAAATTAAGATCAATTGCATTAAAATATTTAGATTAGATTTACAAAATGTGAATATTTGAGGATGTTAGGGAAATAATCACAAAGTTTCGTTCTCTTACCTACGTTAACCAAAATTGTCAAACAAAAATTATTTTTAATCAAAAAATTTAGTAGTTTAATGATTAAACTCTTTCTTGTATATTCGAAGCTGACACTTTAGTAGCACCGATTATTATATCAAAAACTTTATTCCTTGTTATATTCGAAATTCTAATTCAATATATATATATATATATATATATATATATATATATATATATATATATATATATTACTATTCTTATTATACCAAAATTGTAAAAAAAGAAAAATACAACATAGCACTTCGCTCCTTTTCTTTCTCTACTGTTATACCATATCTATTGTTTCATGGCGTAGCATGAGTTTTATAACAGTAGAGTCAAATATTTAAATGATTACTAGAATTTCTTCGATAATTTATAAGGGTGCTATTTGTGAAAAAAGTAAGTTTAAGAGAATTAATTATCACTATAATAATTTTTTCCAAATTTTAATAATTACTTTAAATATATATTTAAATTTGTGATAAAAGAATATTTTTTAGTATAAAATTACTAAAATAATATATAATACAAACGGTAAATTATATTCATACTCTTACTCTTATATTTTTAAAAATATACATTAAATTTTACTTTTATATATATCAACTCCCTTGATTTTCTCTTTAAATTTATACTTACGTTCCCACCGGCTGCATGAAAAAATTAAAGAGAGTTTATAATTCTTAAAATGAAAGAGTAAACTTTAGAGAAAATTATTATAATTTGTCATAGTATAAAATATTACAAAAATATAAGGGGAAAATTAAACATGAAAAATAAGATTAATGACTAAATGGGATAGAATTAAAGAGGTTATAACTTCTCTCTCTACCTCAAAAATTAAATTTGGAAAATAAAGGTAAATCCCAAATCTCTTGTTTAAACACACTAGAAATTCACTTCTCTTCATAGCTGAAAATCCAGACAAGCAAATTGTACTTATCGTGTAACTGGATTTACAAGAAAAAAAAATACTCATTTAATACCTTGTCCTTAAACTTGTAAAAGAATACTTTTTGGGACATTCAATTTTAAATGTGTCAAAAAAGTTCAAATGAAAATTTAAGAGAGGTGCATCCACTAACAAAAATATAGAAATCGAATGGCATTTTTCCTAAATAATTTGAGAAAGGCAGTAGGTAGAAATGTTAATGAATCATATATAAGTAGACCATATTAGAACCTATTAGAAACCGGATTTGATAAAGACCCAAAATATCAAATCAATTTTAAATTCAAACACGATAGGACTCATTTGGACCAGTCAACCCTCTCCACCTTCTAAATGTAAGGGATGTAATATTTAATTTAAACATTGCTAATAATCTTTAATGTCATAAAATTTATTAATCGTAAGGGTTTGGTCATTATTTAAAAAAGTTACAAATTTTTATACAAATTTAATATAAAAATTATAATAATTATAATATTTAACAATTATACAAATTAATGAAAAGTTATTTTTTTCTTATTGATAATAATTATATCTTACAATTATGAATGATCATATTCATTTTCCCATTCAAATTTATTTTTATTTTAACTCATCTATACTATCTATATTAGTTTTAGGATAAATATGAATCATATCATTATTGACTTTCTTAAATAAAAGTCGTGTTGGATTAACTCGTGAATAGTTATTTATTAATTTATATTTTTATGAGATATTTTATATTATATAAATTAATATTATAAGATAACTAACATTATTTTAAAATATTTTTATAATCTAGTATAAATTTAAATATTTTAACATTATTTATCTTAAATAAACTATCACAATATTCTTATATATATGTGAGATAATATTAATTTTAATATAATAATAAGTTAATTATAAAATATATCATTAAAAAAATCTAATATGATGTTTAAAAAGGATTTAAGACCCGTCAAATATTTAGAAGAGATAAATTCATGTATTAAATAATTAATATTATAACAAATCCAATATAATATCCAAAAAAAACCCAAGACCATTGAATATTTAATAGATAAACTCAAACTCATATTATTAAGGAGTATGTTTAATTTGAGTAAAACCTATTATGTAAATATCTATCGATTTGAATGAGATTCATTAAGTATAAATATTTTTACCATCCTTAATGATAGGGTCAATTAACCCCACTTACCTTATATGTGGCTTTGTCATTAATTATTTATTATTCTTTATATACAAGTGCAGATGCTCAACTATTCAAACTCACAATTTATATCTACATAAAATGTAAAATGTGTGTTGTTTTTGAAATATTTAATAAAATTATGTAGGCTTTTGTGGTGCAACATGTACAATTACAACACCATATGGAGTAGCCTTAGCATCTCTCCGTTGTTAACACATGAAAAGTGTGCACTAGTCATTTTATTTGAGAAAATCAAGTGAAAAATGTAAAGAAAATTTCTCCATTACTTTAAAAATTCAAAAATAAGAATTTATCATGATCCATCTCTAAGTACATGACTGACGTAAGCAATTATTATGGGTAACTCTTTACTAGCCTTACCCATATGGATAATGCAACTTGAAACATGTTAAAATGCTTCAACACTTCAACAAATATTAGTAACACTAAGAATGAAGATAAAAAGAATATAGAATCATCATGTCAGAATTATGGATGCATGCTATTTACTCCAACTATCTCATAACTTACCTTCACATTAAAATATACAAATATGCCTACTTCCTTCCTATCAATTAACAATTGAGCACATATAAAAAAAATTTCTGCAATAAGGAAGAGAAAGAAAAACAATGAATTTTTTGAGAAACTCAGTAAGTAAGCAGTGGTATTTAAGAAAGGGACTATTTAACACTTAATTACAATCTATCATAAGTTTTAAAATCAATCTCTAATGGGAGGTATCTAAAAAGAGTCAAAAGCTCTCATACCTTATTTGAAGGGAATAGAGAAAGCATTCCCAGATATGATCTATCTATCAAGAAGGCAATTACATATGTATAAAATATTAAACTTAATAACAATTATACTACTCTTTCTACAATACTTCACTTGTTAAATATCATATTCACAATCTCACATCTTGACTATAATAATTTAACAACATTATTATTCTCATGATAATAGCAAATTTCACAACTAGCCTAATTTTCAAAGATATCAATTCAGTAATAATAATAATATTACAAGAATAATTAAAATGGAAAGCAAGTAAATCTTTGTGTAACTTTCATTCATCTTTATCTATCATGAACTCATCTTTATCCTTTCAAGTCAACATTATCCCTCACAAGTTATTACCAAATTTGGTGTTTAGATATTAAATATATCACTTCGCCCTATCTTAATTATCATAGGTACACAATGATCATGTCAACAATAAGTGCTCCACTAGCATTACCATTTCATGTCTATAATATAATTGTCTATATATAAGCAAGGCTATAAATAACAAATAGTAATAATACAATTCAAACACATCCTTTACAACTTAGGTTGACAATGTGTATGCACACATTACAACATTTTCATGCCTTCTTACAAGGCCTTACATTTTATATTTATCATCATCTAACATTTAACGACTAGTCCCAATATCACGAACATTTAAATGTACATTGACCCCTTATATAACATAGTATATCGAGCTTTATTGGGTATAATCGATCATGTAGCCAATTTTGCAAACCTAAAAAAGAGAAATCCTATAGAGGCATAGTTGATTATAGGGGATCCAAAGAAAGATTTTTAGACAAATAATCAACTATGTAATCTTTGAGAAATTTTATGTAATATCCCAAGTTTAAATTTGAAGTTTTATAAATTTTGACACTTGAGGACAAATATTTATTTATTTAGTTAATATTTGATTTTAAATTATTTTTGTGTTAATGGTTCTAGAACATTGAAAATAATACTAAAGATAATATTCAAAAAATATTTATTTTTTATAGCAATCATTAATTTAAAATTAAGTTAAAATAATTTTTAAGGTGCAAGGATTTATAAAATAATTTATTGGTATTTGATGAATTATTTTTAAGAATTTTTGAAAGTTTGAAATAGATTTATTTTTAAATAGTCATTATTAATTTAGGGCTTATTTAAATATTTTTTAAAGATTTATGAAGTAATATATTTGTATTTGATAGATCATTTTTGTGAATGGTGAAAGTTAATAATAATTTGAGTAAACATGAGTACAAAAGATTTATGAAATATATTGTTTATATTTGATAAATTACTTTTAAGAATTGTGAAATTTTGAAATAATTATTTTAAAATCTTTAAATTTATTAAGCTATTTTAAATATATATTTGCATGCATGTATGAAAGAAAGAATGAAAATAGTTGAGTTGGAATTTTAAATAAAGCAAATTTTATGAAGATGGATTTTAGTCAAACAAAAAGATAGCTAAGATTTGATTAAAAAATGAGCTTGTCATAGGGTAAGAAACATGGTAACCAAACTTCTAGTTGCCCATTTTTACTTTTTTCCTCTTTTTCTCCTTCCTTTTTCTGGAAACTTCTTTCTCTTTTTATTTTATTTCATTAGTTCCCTTTATCTTTATTTTTTACTTCACCGCCCTTGCTCTCACTCAACCTCATTGCCGTTCTCTCTCACTTTCTCTCTTTCTTATCTTTCCTTTTCAAGATTCTTTTACCATGTCTCTACTAAATCTACATTATTGCTCTTCACCACGCTTGCTACTAGTCCATCATTAGCTACTTAGCTATGAATAGTGCCAGTAGCAACTTTTCAAATCATGACTAGAAATGTGCCGCAAGTTAGAGCAATTAAAGCTAACAGTTGTTCTGGTGGATTTCAACTTCTTGCTGCTATTTGAAATGGCCTTCATCTTCCCCAATTGTGGTGGTGTTCAGACACAAGGAGAAGGCCTTATTTGCAACACTAGGTGTGGATGAAACTAGGAACTTAGGTGTTCCACTTTCCCATGAGTGTGATATTTTCTAGTGCTAGTGAGCTACTAGCAACTATTCCTAACTGTGGTAAGCAATCCTATATCATAACATTCTAATATTTTTACTAATTTGATAGTCAATCAAATATATCTATTTTTATACATATTTTTTATATCGCAAATTCTTAATTAATAACATTCTATGATTATGCTCCTTTAATGTTGCTCTTTAATATTGCATCTTTAAAAATAAAACAAAGGAGAGGAGAATATATAGAATTTGACACAAATTATTATTATTATCAATTTATGACTATTTTTTATTATGAATTATTTTCCTATTTAAAGTGAGATTAAGAATTTTTATTAAATAAGTATTTTTAAATTATAAATATTTATATTAATTAAGAATTTAAGATATAAAAAATAGGTTTATCCCAATTAAGAACTCTAGTTAGATTAAAAGTTGCTAATTATATTACAATCTTAATATTTGATTTATTATTTGTGCGTGACCCTATAAGTTCTCATTACATTGATAATGATCCCAAAATTTTATTTTAATATCACAAATAATGAATAGTATCTTGTGATACATCACTACCACCCAAGCAGTGAGGATGTCAATGATTCAACATAACTTTTGTCTATAACCAATGTTCTATGTAGTTTAGTCCATTTTATCTTAGATATTTAGATCGAACTTAAGGCATGGAATGTGTTATACTTTTTATAGTTTAATTTATATGTTTCTTGATTCTTAAGTTAACTAACTTAAAACAAATGAATTACTATCGTATATCAATTTATTTAAGTACAATCATACATTTCATAGTTTCAATCAATTAACAAGCTATAAATATCATTCATAATACATTGGAAGGATAAAATCTAATCTAAATCACTCAATTCACTCTATATGATTTGTGTACACTTAATCATCATCTTTTAGGTTAGTCCTATTATAGGTAACATTAGATAACATCAAAGTACCTGACTTCTCATGTAAGGAACCATAATGATTTTAAGTCAAAGGACCACATACATCATTATTATTATGAGAAATACTAATGATACTTATAAGACAATCCATTTAGCATTCTTATAATGGGTCCATCCAGCATACTTATTCTCTAACACACACCCATTTATTAATTTGATATCTCATATCTATATCTATGGTCATCAACTAACACACATATTAATCTTAACATATTATTGTCATCATAATTCATAATAATACTCAACTAGGGATATTTAAAAATAATATTAATTATTTAAAGGATAATTTCTGTATTTACTTATATTATGCAAATAAAATATTAAACAAAATAATTGAAGTACCTTTTTAAAGAAAATGTAATAAAATGTATACTAATACAATCATCCTATAATTAGCTTCTAAAGCATGCACCAACATATATCTACCAATGCCAAAAGGTAAAGCTAATATTGGTCTTGTAGTCAAACGTATTTTCCATTTTTGGAAACTACTTTCAAATTCATCTATCCACATAAACTTTACCTCTTTTTGCTTTATTTTAGTTAGTGGCACTACTATTTTTGAAAAGTCCTTAACAAACTTTCAATAATATTTAGCAAATCCAAGGAAGCTCTAAATTTCTATGACTATTATAGGCCTTAGCCATTACTCCATTACCTCATTCTTTTAAAGGTTCACTTAGACTCTAAATTAAGATACCACATGCCTTACGAACTTTACATTGGTTGTCCAAAATTCATATTTAGAAATTTTAATAGACAATTTATGTTCTTACAAAGTTTGCAACATAATTCTAAAATGTCTAGTATGCTTTTTCTCTTTCCTTGATACACTAAAATGTCATTTATGAACATAATTACAAACTTGTCTAAAAATAGCTTGAACACCTTATTCATTAAGTCAATGAAGGAAGTTAAGGCATTAGTTAAGTAAAAAGACATAACTAAGAATTCAAAAGGGCTATATTATGTTCAAAAGGCTATTTTTTAGTATATCTTCCTCCCGGATTTTCAACTAATGATAACTAAATTATATATTTATCTTCAAAGAGTACTTTACACTTTTTAACTAATCAAATAAGTCATCAATACAAAGTAATCAATATTTGCTCATAGTCACCTTATCTAACTATTGATGATTTATACATAACCAAAGAAATATGTCTTTCTTCTTTATAAATAATATTGGGGCTCTCTAAGGTGATGAGTTGAGATAAATGAACCCTTTATCCATTAGTTCTTGTAACTATAATTTAAATTCACTTAATTCTTTTAAAGCCATTTGGTATAATAGTACAAAAATCAAATTGATATTAGGAATTAAATTGATATTAAACTCAATCTCTCATCAAGTGATAATCCTGGTAGCTTATTTGGAACACATTTGAAAATTCATTCACCATGGGCACATTACTCAAATTTAGAGTCCATTAATTCAAGTCCCAAACAATGGTTATGTGTATATGCATCTCCTCTTAATAAGCTTTTAAGCCTTCATACTAAAAATCAAGCTTATGGTTTTAGTGAACTTTTCCCCTTAAAAGACAATTGATGGAGATCCTTTTACGAGATGTGTCAATGTCTTATCAAAACAATTCATGCAAGCACAATAATTAGATAAACAATCCAATCCTAATATTATATCATAGTATACTATGTCAAGTAAAATCAAAATTGTAGGCATTATGTGATTATTAATAATTATGGGACAAATATTAATTGCTAAAGTAGCCACAGAAGTCTTATCGACTAAAGTAACCACTATCAAAGATGGTTCTAGTACATCATAGTGTCCAGCTATAAAAAATGCTAACTTTTTAGCGAAAAAGGATTGGGTGGCTCCCAAATCAAATAACATTCAAGCTTGTAAATTTTCATTTTGACTTTCCTTTCAAAATATTTCTATAGGAAGGTAGATATCTTAAATCCCTATAAAATGAAATAGTTGATGCCAAAATAAAAATAAAATAAAATTTCTCTCGCTTCTTTATGTTTTCTAATTTATTTTCCTTTTCTTCATTTTTTGTCCATGGTTATTGTGCCTCTCCATTTTTCAACTATGAGCTACCAAGCTTGCTATCCATTTCATTTTCTTTGTATTTCTTCTCATTTTAATGGCTTTCATAGGTTGACCTTCCAATACACCCATGAAAATTCCTAAAAATATTCCAACCTTACTAACACAAGCAATAATCTATAACTAAAGGAAAAACTAGATAAACAATCTTTACTTGCCCTTGGATTATAACCCATTAAATATCACATCAAGAAAAATGAAAAAGCATATGATTTTTTAGGATTATAAAACATTGCAATGGAAAACTAGATTGGAATGGTGTAGATGCAATGCTCTAGTAAGTTTACCTTAATTTTGACTTTTAGTAGTCAAGTTTCAATGCATTTTTACACATTAATAAAATATAATTTATTAGGTATTAAAATCTCATTATTTATATATTTTAATTAAAAATATGATTTATTATAATTTGTAATGAAAATTTTGATAGAACTATTTTTGATAAATTTTCAAGATTCTCAAGAACATGAAGTACAAGTCAAACATGGATATATAACATATTTGAAAATTTCATAACATATTTTTGGAAATATTTAGAGTGAACTAAATGTGGAAATATCACCTTTCTAGGAATTAAATTCTTAAAAATTATATTCCTAAGAATGTACATTTTTTTGGAAATATATAAAATTTTGCCAACTAAATGCTCTTAAATATAGCATCAGGTGTGACTTGACCATCAAATCAAAAATTTTTATTACTCCTTTCAATTTCTAATATTTTTTATTTTTTAATTAATTTTTTAATAATATAAGTAATAATTTATTTAACAAATGTTCATGATTTTAATCCCCAAGCATACCGAACAATAAATTCCCGGCTTTGCCTTTTTGTGTTATGGAAAACATAGATGGACCAGATCTGTTTTGGGCCGTGCGACCAAGACCCACCCTAGCCCAGCCTATGTTATCGGCGTCCCGCAACTGGGGGTCGCTATAAAATAAACTCACAAGTCACAACAAAACCCTAGGCTTCTACCCTTCGTTTTATCTTTCCCCCTGCAAGTGTCTCTGTGCTCCCGCAGTCACAGAGCTAGTTAGCCGAAAATGGTGAGGGCCCTAGCTTCTCAAATCTATGCAGTTAGACAATGAGTTCTCTGTTCCTATTATTAGATCCTCTGATGCTAATAAATGATGTTTTGGTCTTCTTCTGCTCTACTGTGCAGCCTTTCAAGAGGTACGTTGAGATCGGGAGAGTTGCTCTCGTCAACTACGGAAAGGAATATGGCAAGCTCGTTGTCATTGTCGATGTTATTGACCAGAATCGTGTATGCACTTTTCTTAATTTCGTCGATGTTTTAACCTTGAATTCGTTAGAAATTTGAAGTCTTGAATTAGAAAAAAAAAATTGGTCATTGGTTTTTTGGTGTATATGCCTAGCCGATTGATTTTCAGCTCCATTCTCTTTCCGCTTTCTTGTAAAATTAATCTGGGACTTGTTGAGATGCTTCTTATAATATATTCATTGCTGTCATTTTCTTCCAAACATAACTCAAACTATTGCTGGGCTGTAATGATCACTTGCTTGTATGTGCATGATCATGTGTTTCAGGTGGAGTTGAGAATCAATTGTGTTTAGAGCATAATTATGGGTATTTGATCAGAAACTCTGACAAGCTATTTCCATTCTCATTTTTGTGTGGATTAGTCTGTTGGTTGTATTTTGTAATATGCTACCTGGGTCTTATGGATATGTATACATACGCGGTCGTGGGATGGGTGTGTAATTGGTGAGTTTAGTACTGAGAAATTGAAAAATGTTCTAATCTCTGAATGAATTTGCTATTGTTATATTGACTGATCATATAAGTTGGCTATGGCTATGTTGTCATGATTATGATTATTTGACATGATGTTTGCTCACTAGTATTTGACTTTCTTATTTAATATGTTGACAGGCTCTTGTTGATGCCCCTGATATGGTGAGGTCTCAAATGAATTTCAAGAGGCTCTCACTCACTGATATTAAGATTGATATCAAGAGGGTCCCCAAGAAGAAGGATCTCCTTAATGCCATGGAGGCTGCTGGTGGGTAGAAGTACAATGAAGTCTTGTGTTCATTTCATTAAAGGTTTTCCTTGTAATCAATTTTGTGCATCTCCTAACAGATGTTAAGAAGAAGTGGGAGAATAGCTCATGGGGCAGAAAACTGATTGTTCAAAAGAGAAGAGCTTCTCTCAATGATTTTGATAGGTTTAAGCTAATGTTGACAAAGATCAAGGTTGGTTTTCATACACCTAATTCTATATGTAGCCTTTTAGTGTTTCAGTTATTTAGCAAGGTTCTATATTAGTTTTTTTGACTTAGATAATCAGTATTTTCTTGTTGGAGCAGTCTGACTAACACACATATCTTGTAACTTTGTAGAGGGCCGCTGTTGTAAGGCAAGAGCTTGCTCAGCTGAAGAAGAGCGTTTCTTAGTCATTTTGTTCTATGCAATATTCAAATTTTGTTATGAATTACTTTCAATTAGTACACCAGAAGTTGTCATATGTGTCTTGATGTATTGTTAGATTATCTGCTTGCGGTCTGCGGATGTTGCAATATTGATTTCTAGAGGCTTTCAACCGGTTAATTCTCTAGTGCAATAGAAAGTAGCCAAGAAATTTTCATCTAAGTGACCTTGTTGTGACTGAATTTTGAGTTCTGATTTGCTTGGTTTAATTTTTGTCTGTTGTTGCATTCGTAAAATGCACATTCATAGTGATCTCCATCATATCAGGATACTAAAAGTGCATTGGAGGAATATAAAAATGTGAATGATTACAAATTTTATTTGGTATGAACTATGAAATGGGAATATCAATCCGTAGGAGATGAAATGAAGGAAAAGTGATGAGCTTTTTTCTTTTCATATATATATATATATATATATATATATATATTTATTAAAATATTTTAGTAATTTTTAATAATAAGATTTACAATATTGATATTTTTATTCTTTACAAATAATATTTAATATAAAATTTATATGTTTTTTATTTCTGTTATAGAAAATTTTGTTAGTTATAATTTTGATGATAAAATTTAATGTGATAATTTTTATTATTGATCATATTATATATTTTAATTTAATAATTAATATTAGATTATTAATAAAGTAGTTATTATTTTTAATATTATTATTTTTTATTTTATTTTTATTTTATTTTATAATATATTTAATATAATAAAATGAAATAAAAAAATGAGTTTGGATGATA
Organism: Sindora glabra; assembly: GCA_020226215.1. Taxonomy (NCBI): domain Eukaryota; kingdom Viridiplantae; phylum Streptophyta; class Magnoliopsida; order Fabales; family Fabaceae; genus Sindora; species Sindora glabra. The sequence goes on along the minus strand of CM035232.1, from coordinate 52,746,647 downwards.
TTATGAAATGAAATTGTTCATTTTCTTCATTTTATTAAATGATAAAATTTTGACTTCATGAAGATGATATTCTCATTTTTTATATTTTAATATTATTTTTATTAGTAAATAATAAAATAATATTTATTGTAATGTTATATTATTAAAATATTTTAATAATTATATTTTTAATAATAAAATCTAAAATAAATATCTTTATATTTATATATAATATATATTTAATAGAGAAATCAATAAATCAGATTTTTAATTTTTTATTATAGAAAGCTATTTATTAATTATAATATTGTTAATTATGATTTTCTATGTTCAATTATAAAAAATTATAATATTAATTTTTATATAAATATAGTTTTAATTTTATATTTTTTTATTTTTAAAGATATTATTATTGATATATTTTTTATTTTATTTTTATAATATTTATTGTACTAAACATAATAATGAAACAAAATGCACATTTTATGTCTAAGCATGCAAAATATATTTATGAAATACTTATTTTATTTCATTCTATTCTACTCTTCCATTCTATTTTTTTTATTCCATCGTAGCGAGTATAACATTATTGTACCAAATATAATGGAATAGAATATTTTTTATCATATTAAATATAACTATGGAATGATTATTATATTTTCATTCCCTTGTTTTATTTCCCTTTCCACTTTTCCCATTCATTTTCTTTATATTCTACCAAACGGAACATAAACACAAGTTCTGGTTAGCTATATTAAATTTACCTAGCTCTTGTGGTCATATGCTGGATGATTCTGAGTTTGAGGGTGGCTGTTAGTTTTTCCTGCCAGTCTCTTGTTTTGCTCTGTTATAATCAGGCACCCAGTGCCTGGTTAGATTGGTCTTAATAAGTGGAAAGCAACAGAAATAGTGTTTCTGTTTCCTTTTGACTATGTCAACTTGTTCATTCAGACTGGCTTATACTATTCACATGAATGTGTGGTTTATATATATATGATTGTGAGCTAATTGTGTGTTAAGTGTTTTTAGTTTTGAATGACATATTGAAACGGCTGTAATATAATAGGTGTCTGGGAGGCTACTTTAAGCTTAAACAGACGGAAATGGGTTAGGCTGTTGATATTTGGATTCTCTCCTTCCTTGTTTTTTGAAGCTAACGATCTTTCCATCTCTGCAATCTATACGAGCCTTTTGAACCACCAACGTCACAAAAAGAGTGTATTTGGGAACATACAGTAAATCCAGACAATCATACTGATTCTCGGCATGTTGAATATAGTCTTATGCATATTTCAAAACCTGAGGTATAACATCAGTTTTTAAAAACATGATCAAGTATGGTGCCACAAGTAAAATCTGGGGTAGGGTGAGTTGGCATTATTTGACATCATCTAGATCAAATTCACGAAATAATAGTCATTGGATTTTCGATAGAAGGAAAAATCCAACTTCTACATGTTAATAATGATAAATCACAAGTCGCCGTCTATTTTCGAAACCCCCTTTTGCTTTGCTTACGGTAAATAAATAACGTTCATTTTTTAACAAAAGAAAAAAAAATTTCAACATTTATAGTTGAACAGAGAAAATTTTTCACCCAAATTGCATAAATCATCGTAATAACAATCTGGTCAAAATTTAAATTTTTTTAGTATGATATTATGTTTTATTACATATAATCTAATAATTATTAAAATATGTATGACCACCCTTCACTAAAATATATACAAGCACATATTATACGAAACCTCATTACTATCATATATATCAATATCTTCTCTCTCTCTCTCTCTCTTTATATATATATTTGGTATAAAAAGTATTATAAAAATGATATGAAAAAAACATATTAATGACAATAAGACCTTTTAAAATATATAAAATTGAAATCATATTTATATGAAAATTGGCATTGTCATTTTTTATTGATTTACTACCTTTTATATTCCATATATATATGTATTGCTGCAATTGATTTAAACATTTTAGACATTCATAAAATGTAATGATTATGGTGCACTAGTTGCATAGACAGAATAAATAAAATTTAATAGCTTAAACCAATAATGCACTAATACAACTAATAAATCAAAATTTCTTATTTATAAAAACTTTTACCTGACTAAACCCACACTCTAAGTAAGATTAGATTTGATTAATTCATTATGAAATTTTGCCCTACCATGGAAATTTACTCGACTAACTACTTATATGCTAATTATGAGATTGAGAAGGAAAAATTAACTAATTCAAACATGTGAAAATATATATTTCATAGATTTAGGATCATTAATCACAATCTCCACTACAAAATAAAGTTGATAAGATTAATAATTTTATCTCTAAAACTATAAGACACTAGCAAATAGTATGTGAATTATATAAAGTTATAATTTTATTTCGAAATAATAATTTATAAAGATAATTTCATCCCTTCATATATATTCACATAAATAATTTTATCCCTAAATTACTACATGGAGGAATGGAATTGTTTATACGAACAACTATTTAGAAATAAAATTGTAACTTCATATAATTTAGGAATAATTTTGCTAGGGCTTCATAATTCCAAGGCAAATTTGTTTATTTTATCTATATTAATAATTATTTTTAATATGTTAATAATGTAGTAATACTTAATGTTATTTTGGGAACACTTAATGTTATTTTAGGAATTTTATTCTTAATTATATCTAAAATTTGAGTATTTTTACTATTTCCTATATACGATCTTCAATGGAACAATGATGTACAAGTAAGTAATAAAGATTAATCCCTTTAGAAATACAACTTATTAAATCATATTAGAAATTTTAATGATTATTAAATATTAACAACATCTATACAGAATAAAAAAGATTAAGTTTTATTCTGTGATGTTAAATTTTTTACTATTAATAACAAAAATATTTTTGCTAACACCTCAGTGATACAATAATATGTAATGTTCTCTTAGTAGCTTTATTTCCATTCTAGGGTTTGAATCCAAGATTTAGCATGTATACGTTGAGTTGATTACTTTTCTTTCAATTGTAAAATAAATAAAAATATTTTAAAATGGGTTAATACTAGCTAATATGTGTAAATATATTAATTTTCTAGTTTATAACCCCATTTTTTACTATCCAATTTTGTTTGAGGCAAGAGCACGATAAATCCCTCTTGAGAAAGATGTATCCGAAGATTAAACTCAAAATCCTTTATCTAGTGTAAATATCTATTAATAGCCAAAACTACATAGAGTTTAAATTTGATTTATCATGAGTTTTAAATGTATTAAGATATTAGTAAATAATAAGATTACAAATTATTAAAAAAGTAAGAGTAATTAAATTTTTTTATCAATAATAAAAAAATTTTAATAATTTTTTTTTAAAATATAACAATATATGAATGGTTTGTAATTTAATAATATAGAACTAATTTTCATTAATTGCAAATTAAAATTAAATTGGGCCAAAATTATTTGATTAACATAGCATTGAAAGAATCAATGATTGAATTGGAATTTATACATTCATTGGTTATTTTTTAAATTTAAATTGGTGGTAAGGGGGATTTTTTTTTCGTAGAATGAGCAGTTTTTTTAATTATCCGAATGGGAAAATGAGTGCTTGACATTGGATGGGATTGAGACGTTGAGCTTTTCCACGGAGTAAAAGTGAAAATGTGGCACATTCTAGCAACAAAAGATTATATACGGGTAAATATGCAAATACCCCAAACGACGCCGCCTCATTGATTTTCCTGCTGTTCATAATTGATTTGTCCACGTGCACTTGAAAGCCGAGCTAATTAAATTCAAAGTGGTGGCATTTTCCTTTTGGTTTCATATGATCTATAAAATGGTGGGTAAAATTTTAGTTAAGTTCCTTACTTATCCCCGTGGAATTAAATCGTTGCCACTGCTTTCCCAAGCAATTATAATTTACCCAAACAACCAAAAAGGGTGTTTGTGGAAAATATAGATAATAACCTCACCTATATATATAGATATGAAAACAAAATTTTGATTCTTTCGTTAGTTATTTAGTAAATATTTAGCTTTTATTTAGTTTGCACTAGCAGAATTATATACATTTAATCTAAAGTGCTTGCTAAGATACCTCTAGAAGTTTAGTATCCAGAGTGATGTGATAAAACACAGATCACTAGATGAGATTACAAAATTTTTAATAATAACTTAATAATCTCATTCAATAATCTGTATTTTGTCACACCAGTCCGAATATCAAACTCCTAAGTACACCTTAGAATTCATCTTGATTTGATTATGTAGACTTGTAAGATCTTTTTTGGATTTTTGGTTTGCACAAGGAAAATTATAAAAATTAAAAGAATAAACATAGCAAATAATCCTTTATTTATAAACATGATAATTATTATATTACTTAAATTTTATAATTAGTACTGTTAGACTCATATTTTTACTTTTATTACAATTCTTTATCCTTCCATACACTTATAATAGTAAAATAAAAAAATATTAAAATAAATAATTAAATATCACCTTATCTAGATCAAATACATACATACTTCTCAATCATACACCACCTTTTATATGCGAAGGATTGAATGTTATATTTGCTCAAATTAATATACACATTAAGCTTTGGTTCATACTTAAGATTTGTTCCAATATATTTACAATTTTAATGAAAAATTTCATACTTGTAATTGCCACAAAAAATTTCTTTTTCATTAAGAGTTAGAAGTTAACAAAGATTTTTGTGATGCAACTTTTATTAATGTAATTGCAACATTTTGTTCACTTCTTATATATATGTACAAAATTATGACCTTTTGTAAGCAAATTACAAGATTGTTGTATGGCACCTTTTATGAAAAGTATTTGAAAAAAATGGAAAAAGCTTACAATATTCCCAAGTACACCGAGAAGCATTATCCAATCTTCCATTATGGACTTGTTACTTTCAGATGTGGACTGAACCATTTTCTCGTTATCTTGATTTCAGTCTGGACGAACCAATCGACCCTCCTTGCTCCGCAAATACCATCTGATTAGATCAGTAAGAGTTCAGCATATGAACAAAATATGTATATAATAGGCTGAATACTGCAGCACCTATTTTCTACAGCTCGACAGTGATCTGTGACAACTGAGGGGAAAAAAATGAAGAAAATGACGTAAAAGGATCTAGCTTCTGCTTCATCGATCTCAATGAAATTAACAGGCATCCATTCTATCAAGCCATCGCCACCTTCTTACTGTTCTTGCTTCGAAAGGGTGACAACAATAAGAACGAGGAGAAGCTGCAGAAGAAACATCATATTATTTCATTTCCACGTCCACACTAGGAATTGAAGATGACAATAATTTTTATGTTTGCCAAGTAAATTGAACACGCAGCAAGTACTTACACTTTTGTGGAGTAGTGTTGGCAGTGGGAGTTTCACCTCGAGAGATCAAACTCTTCAAAGTGTGAACTAGAGATTACAAGGGAAACAAGGTCAGTTGAATGAATGCTAGTCATAAAAAATTGAATTGGTGAAAATCACACCCACCAAGAATATACTCATGGTTTGTCATCCATCAGAATAGGGAAAAATGACACAAGGAACAGAAGTAAAAGATTGTAAAGTCACCGGAAAAAAAAATGTTTTATAGTATGTTACACCACCATGTTCAAATCCATAGTCTAGTTCTGTTCCAAAGCCTTGTAACACATTAGATTTTACTCTTCTTCAGCAGAGCCATACAGGGGAAGGAAAGCAAGAGAATAAATGATCACTAGAACTGGAAGTGTACTGTATACCAGTGCCCTATATAAGAGAAGAAAAGCAAGAGAATGAATGATTGCTAGAACTACAGGTGTACCGTTATCACATAGTAGTCTGAGAATGTATTCCACAATACTAATGAATGAAGCTGACTCCTGT